>JACTTY020000091.1:1200000-1566590 GCA_014595695.2 Epargyreus clarus clarus
TTATAATAGCCTCGTGTTTTATGAGAGCCTTGTAGACCTCTGTGACTAGATATTACACGTTTTCACAATAGAAGTATGTAAGTATATCAAGATGGGCTAGGATCGTATTATGTAATACTTAGTCATTATCATTTTCAAATCAATAATTTGACGCATACTATTTTTTGACAAGCAGAATTTAAGCCGATATCTACGAAATGCCAAGTGTGGTTAGGAGTTTCACACACCACTGAGAAAATGAAGCAGAGCTCTCGAGCATATAAATAAGTTTATACTTAACAACATATTATAAGCCAGTAAATCCATATTTTGTGTACATTCGTGTGTCAAGCGATTTGAAATATTTTAACACATAAAGTTTGCTTTCGTTTAATTCATCTAAATTGAGTGACATAGGGTACATTGTTTCCGTTTCAGTTAATTATAACAATATAATTATTTTTGTGTATATTATAACTGCTAATAATTCTTCAGATTTGAAATGAATTGTCTTATACACATTTTTAGATTGTCGTGTCGATAATAGCTAATTACAATTACCATGTCAACGTTGATAAAATCTAAATTTAATAGAAATAGAACCGATATTGTCCAAACACGCCTATTCATTACCGTCAATACAAAAACTCGACTTTGTTGAGCCATTTATTTGACGTATTCTGACGTCACGTTATTTCGTAAGGTCCGTAAATAATGCAGCGTGCTTTATCACTTCATGACGTCACACTGTCTGATTCTTATTACCGAGACGTAGAACAGAAAATAGTTTAAATTGTGGGTCTTTGTGAGTTGCTAGAGGATAGCAGAAACATTTCAGCCGCGTCATATCGCCGTGTTGATGCAAATTGTCCATCAAATGGCTTGTGGGCGTCCGTTATGTAAGCTGATGTGTGGATTCGACAATCTGGGACAATATACGTTAGCTTGACGTAGTTTATCAACCTCGAACATGATAGTGATGTGCTGTTGTAGTTGAATTACTTGTTTCATACTCTCATTGATTTGTTTCATCCAAATATTTGCGGTCGATTTAATATGTGAGTTAAACATAACTATATAAACAACACAATGTCTACTATAATCAAACTTCTCATCAAGTATAATGACTGTTTCCACAAAAGCTGTTACCGATATTTATTTAGACTTCCAGAGACAGACAGAGAGGTGAGGAAAGGGCGATAGACTTATATGTGGCATCCCATCTTAGTCTCAAGGATAGCAACGTATTGGTAGGCGACTTTAGGTAGGACTCTAACACTGTCTGGGATTGATTACAATTTTCATGGACAACAGTATCTACCTGGTGGACTATATCTCTATAGGTTTTACTAAAACTTTAACTGAATGAAATAAATAAACTAAAAAAATATTGATAAAAATACTCCTTAACCCCCAAAAATATGTCAAAGGCATTTATGGTAAAATACGTACACATTCTTAACTTCAACAAATAACTTCATCGCAACAATTGAATTGTATTGTTAGCATTGAAAGAGCCCGCTTTGCTCTCCATAATTGCAAGCAATGTTTCATTTCGAACTCGAAACCTATGTAGACGTTGTTCTAAATAGGTGTGGTTAAAGGCACAATTTCTCGCTTGTATCTCGTTGTAAATAGACTAGTAATAGCAGCCATTATGCAGCTGTAAAGTAGAAGATTGAAGTTTAGGCGAATGTTTTGAATACGGAAATCATTTCATAGATGTTGAGTATGCTTAGGTTTTTAGGTGACAGCAAAGTGTTAGTATTTTTAAGTGTACAAGAAGGTAAAGTTAATATTTGATGTCATGTTGCGTTTAAGTGTATTCGTATTTAGGTTAATAATCCAGTCATTACAAAATTAACGGCAAATTTTTTGCTATTTATTGTTGTGCCTATTTTAGCCCCACAAAAGAAACATGTAATTTAAAACTATAATTAATTTTATTGATTATTTTACTATACAGATTAACACGTTCCCCATCAATCAGGCTAACTGACATAGTACAAGATATTTCAACATTAGTAAATTACAAGACTTAGCTTGTTCCTTATTAAGATGAAACATTCTGCAATCAAACCAATCAAACAATGAATGATATGAATGGTACTAGAAATGTATCTACTTTAACTCCTAACTGCATCATCCTTCTCTGTTTTTCCAGATAAAAATGAAAGGGACTGAACATGAAATATTCGGCAAATACAAAGTGTAGAACAAGCATGGCGTGGTGCAGACGGGTTTACATTTTGACTCGAACCCCGATGACCTCCGACCTGTACAAACGTAATTTATTGCGAAAACCGGTTACCTATATTAGGCATTCCTGTGTATTAAAACCTAATCGACATACATTCAACTCCAAGTAGATACATCTCACTTACACGTATGAGTTATGAAGGAGATGGAAAAAACGTGCATGGAATATCAATAGGCAAGAACATGGTGTACGTTGTTGGTTTACGGAGCTCCGTATGATGATAATTGATGTTGCCATAAATCTTGTTTGTTATAAAATTATTAGGTTAAATCTTGATTATGCGAAGCGCTCATATCTCTGTGGTACCGCCACCAATAGTCATACTTTAAATATGCTATTTATGCGGTTAGTTTTTAGATGGATCAACTTTAATGACTGTTTTCTTAAATCGAAGGGCATTAACATTACTACTCGTGTTATTATCAATTTTCTTTAATGCACCAGCTTTAGAATTGTTGGTTTTTATCAATAAGGTATCAGGTAGGTAATTAACAATTTATTCATTTCTTGTAAGCATCTTTCTTGAATCTGATTATCTAAAATTAAAGGCTGTCAGTAAGTAAGTCTAACGGGAGACCTTTGACTATAATTTTATCAATTTCAAGTCAACATCTTTGGTCTTGAAAGTTTAAGCTTGAACTTCACAAATTGCAATGTACTGCTGGTAACTTAACCAAAACAAATTCCCATTACTGTTAGATGCCAGATACTCCCTTCAACAGATAAGTAACGGAAATGCAAACAGGCATAGCAACAATCTGAGTGCCGCATACGTGATATATGTGCTATCTAACAACCGGACCTGTTTAGTGCTAAGCGGACGCACTGACAGACACTATTTTGTGTAGCTTGTGTATGTATAGGTGTAGTTTTACGAATAGTTACGGAATAGAATAAGTATAGTTTAATAACTAAAAACTACGCTAAAATCGCACAAGGAAAATCGTTAATCCTGATTCCTGACGATCCTGATGAGGAGAATGGGATAAAATTATTAAAATCGTGTATTGTCATCGGTTTGTGTATTGTCATTGTAAATTAATCGGACCGTTCAAAGTGGGTAAACATCGAGTTCAAATATTCCGTTACATAAAGCGTGGTAATAACCAAATTTAAGTTGAGTAATGTCATCTGAATATCATCAAAGGCGATTCATTAGTGTCCTTTGAATACCTGGAGATACTAATATGTGTAGCTTGTGTGTACTAATGGTAAATTATATAGGTATGTATATTGTAGTTTAGAATAATGTACATTTACGGAATAGAAAGACACAACTGTACATAGGTATAACTTGGTTAATAGGGGTCTTATTAGTGTCATTTGAACACCTGGAGAAACTAATTAATGTAGCTTGTGTATACTAATGAAAAATTATAAGTATGCATATCGTGCTTAGCTACATTTACAGAATTAAAAGATACGAGATGATATCAACTAGGTGATGAAAGGCGATTCATTAGTTATCTGAGCACCTTGGATGGAAAAAAAAATAAACAATTGGAATTCAATTCGGTGAAGAACCACATAACTATCACTTGTGAAAATTATAATACGAAGGACTCATCTTCTACATGTAAGGATTCATTTTTTTTTTCGTAAATTATCGATATACTATTTCTGAGAATTCTGGTCTCTTAAGTTAACATACCTACATAAGTTGTCGTGAGAGAAATTGATTCAATTACTTTTTAATTGACATTCAGAACAATAATGGAACAAATAATATTATGCTAATGACTGTCTCTGACTGTATGGACAGTGCAGAATAAAGTAAGTAAAATGACGAGAAAAATGAAATAAAGTGCTTTATAATCCCGGTACAAGAAAGATGAGTGATTTCACAACACGTTTCTGATATAGCTAGGGAAGTCGCGGGCGTAGAGTTGTTCCATAATAAATTTCCGTTTATCTCCGATCGTAGCTCGAAAGCCTCATGTAGGTAGCAGTACAAATACGAGATTCGTAACAAAATGTCCCATCAAAATTTCATTAAAGCCACACCAAGAAATACTATGGCAATAAAAACTGAAATATGCCACTTAAATTGAGAAATCCTCATTAGATGGTTCCGGACAATAAAATTAGGCAGCTGCTTCTAACAGTAACTTGTTCAACGCTTGCCTAACATCAAAACAAGCTCGGCTTTTGGATTTGCCCCCGACGTAAATGTTAATATGTTTTCAAATAATTAGCTTAGGTTCAACAAGTTTTACTCATAACTGGAATATGGGTCCCATAGTTAAGTAATACGTCGATAAACAAAATTACAGAAATAGGCGAAAACTGTAATTAATTAATCTTTGAGTCAATATTTTTTGTATAAAGGGTCTCAACATAGAGACCAAAAATACTTTTAGAACCCATATGTTTGAGATCTGTAAAACTGTTATGAAAACTGTTATACCTACACTTTATTTTGTAGACAATGAAATGAGAAACCAACAAAAACTTATAATCCTGCATTGCGCACAATAATTTAGTTTAATTCTTATAACAAACAAATAAACATACATTGAAACCTTATTAAATGTAAATGTCTTAATTGAATTTACAACTAAAGTCAAAGGTGGCTAGTAGAACAGCGGACGTAAATCTACATTCATTTTATATTTATTTGCTGCCTTTCAACTAACCATTTGATTTTCTAATTTGTTAAGCAATGTTAACACAGATTAAAAAATACAGATAGCTTACATGGAACATGAAGTAAAAGCAACGAATTAATTAAGTAATATAAATACTTACTAACCAATGCCAGACATAAAGTAGGTACTTGAATAGGTAGGTACTTAAGTACTTTTTACATTACGATCAGTAATCCTATAAGTTTTAAAAAATAACTAAACATCGCGCTTTCATAATTAATCAATCTAAAAAGCAAAAAATAATTCTTAATATACAAATTTAATAATTCACGAGAATTAAGATTACTGTGTCCTTCTAAGGATCCTACTATGTCATGTAATGTGGCACTATCGCCACACGTATTAACTCTAAAGCAGAAATAGAAGCAATATTATGTTAACTAATGAAGCTATCTAACTTAATCCTGAGGGGTAACACCGTATTAAGGTACCGGTTAGATGTAACCACCCTATAAATATTACCCCTAAATATTAATAGGCATTTACTAAGTATCTATTACGACGAGTTACAAATAAATAAACTCGTTTTATAACATTTATCATCATGATCAACCCATTACTGTCCCACTGCTGGGCACGGGTCTCCCCTCAGAATGAGAAGGTTGTAGGCCATAGTCCACCGCGCTGGCCAAGTGCGTATTGGTAGACTTCACATACCTTTGAGATTTTTTTTTATAAATCTCTCAGGTATGCCAGGTTTCCTCGCGATGTTTTTCTTTACCGTTTAGCAAGTGATAATTTATTTCTAATACGCACATAATTATGAAAAAACAGAGGTGCGTGCCTTGGATTTGAACCTCGGACCCCTCGATCAAGAGGTTCTTAACCACTAGACTATCACTGCTTAAATAACATTTATCATCAACACTTATTTCGCTCTTTCAATTACCTTCACATTTTGATAATCAAAACTATAAACATTTCAATTACAATATAACACTAAGGCATTCAATTTTATATCCGACATTATCAATATAGTGAAGAATGACGGAGTGCTTGACTTAACCTCACACTCACCTCTCAACACATCGCACACGCTTATATTGGTAACTTATAACTAGTTATAACTTTTTGGTAACTACATATATGAGGTTCATCTATTTGAAGATGACAGTGGCAGTGGTAGTGATAGCCTAGTGGTTCAGAAACGCGGCCTCTCGATCGAGGGGTCCGAGGTTCAAATCCCAGGCACGCACCTCTGATTTTTCAAAAATGATGTGCGTATTAGATATTAATTATCACTTGCTAAACGGTGAAGGAAAACGCCGTGAGTAAACCTGCATACCTAAGATTTAAAAAAAAAATATATATCAAAGGTACGTGAATTTTACCAATACACACTTGGCCATCGCGGTGGACTATGGCCTAATCCTTCTCATAATGAGGGGAGACTCGTCCCCAGCAGTGGGACAGTAATGGGTTGATGATAGTGATAGATATTTGAAGATGAAAATCCTGTCGCTGGATGCGAGGAGAGCAATATATAAGATACTTCTTCCCTTATATTTTAATAATGGTGTAAAGTTGTAAGGGTATGGAAAATACAATATAAAAACTTAAGTACCTACTATTCTGGCAACAAAACATCTTCAATAAATCTCAAATAGAACTTTGATGCTATTCGTGGATATCTGCAAGAAACTATGTGATCCCCAGTAAAAGCTTTTCTACCTTTTCACGAAATTTGCATCTCCAGGATCTCCTGAACCGATTAACGGTTCAGGAGATCCTAAGAAGTAAGGAGGAGAAGATTTTTAAACAAGTAATTATAATTTCTCAAACTACTATTGATTTGACCTAATTTGTATTTGAAACCATTCATTACAACACATTTTAATGTAGCTAAAGACATTAAGGTGTAAGTATACATCCAACACCACGAAAACGTTTACACTAAAGGTAACTTGTTGCTCTATTTCTGCGTTTACGTCTCGTTTCCCGTTTCTCACGTCAATCGCGACACGCAATTGCGTACGCTCTATTGGAGCAGCGCGTCTTTGTTTCTGTCCAAACACCGTGACATTTGCACAGGCAATTGTGCGAATTAGAAGCCAACTATTTAAGTGTAGGTGCAATCTTGAGTTGATTTGTATATTGTAAAATATTTGTATTAAGATTTTCGTTCTTTTAATTAACAGGCACAAATAATCTTTCGCAATAAAAGTCAATTAATAATATGCGTATTCTTCATTAAAATATTTTAGTTTTCACTGCATATTATCTAAAACATCTTATAGAAGACGTCTTGCTTTATTCATATTGAAAGCTGTTAGATTTATTTATTTAATCCAATATGATTGAACTGAAATAAAGTTTATTTAAATTAGGATTCTTATAACAAATATCTGAACGTCCTCACGATAAATCATTTGTTGCTTTATTTCTGTGTTTACGTCTCGTTTCCCGTTTCTCATGTCGCCGTGACATTTGCATAGGTAATTGTGCGAATTAGAAGCCAATTACTTAACGTTATTTTAAACAATTGTTTTTAAATAATAATTTATTAGAAACGGGAAACGAGACGTAAACACAGAAATGGAGCAACAAGTTACCTTTAGTACAAACGTTTTCGCGCATTAGATCTATACATACACATTATTTTTGGCTACACTTAAGCCATCAAATATTAAATCTATTATTTCTTGGAACGTCTTGAACGCGGACAGGAACAAGCTCATAGCAAGAACAATTTGCGCCAGGCATTAGGATCGGCACGAGCACGTTCGAACGTCGACGCCCGGAGGCAGCGCGCGCGAATGACGCCAAGGGACATAACATTAATTTATCTATGACTACGTCAACTACACCAACCATGCGTCTTCGATTATACTTCAGATATATCCAAATTTATAAATAATTACGTTGAAGTTCGATCTGAATATCCATTCTTTATAAATCTGTCTGCGATACAAAGCATGACAGGTGCGGACAGGAACAAGCTTATAGCAAGAACAATTCGCGCCAGGCATTAGGTTCGGCACGAGCACGTTCTCACGCCGCCGCCCGGAGGCAGCGCGCGCGCACGACGCCGACAGATATAAAATTAATTTATCTATAACTACGCCAACCATTAGTCTTGGATGATAGTTCTCATGTATCCGAAATGGAAAATATGCGAAAGGATTTTTAAAGAAGATTTTTTAAACTTTGGTGTTGAAACTTTGGGTCCATGGGGTCCGGATGCTTGGCAGTTGTTTAAACAGCTGTCAACTCGTTGGGTCGACGTCTCTGGGGACCCAAGAGCTGGCATACATTTCGCTCAAAGAATTGGTATAGCAATTCATAGAGGAAATGCTGCCAGCGTCTTGGGAACCTTGCCCAAAAACAGTGATGGTGACAATTTTTATGGTAGTGTTTTTGTTTTTATATTTTTGTTCTTCATTTTTGTACATATGTAAATTTTGTAAATAAGTTATTTTATATTTATAAACTATAAATATATTATTTTTAAATTTCTGTACGTTTAATTATAATTGTAAATATTTTTCAGTTAAAAAATGAAAAGTTCTTTTTTTAAACATTCAAATCAAACTCTACCAAGGTACGTAACATCCTGTTTATCTATTTCAAGCTGAATTTTCTATGTTTGAGTATAATTTCCCAACTTGCATTACACCTTTTATATATTTCTGATGAAGTCCACATTGTGGTAACTGCCTCCCATTTTTATTGCCGACCTTTGAATCCTGAAGTATCCTGAATTTGTCCACAGATGCTTTGCCTCTAGAAGATTAGCTTAGAATATCCTATATTTGCCTTACTACGCCGTTCAAAACAGGAAAATATTTGCAATCCGATTTTACAATTAAATATAGGAATAAATCGAGAAGTGGGTCCCGCTGTAGTCGATCCGATAAAGGTATTTATATTTTCAAATTATACACTATACATAGTGTAGGTACCTATAATAAAATAAATCAATATTTAATGTTCTTCTCATTTCTGAAATACGAGAAATTATTATTCATTGTTGGTTTATGCAAACTTTAGTGACAGAAAGCAAGTAAAGGTTCAAAAAATAAAGGTAACATTTTGGCGTCAGTTTAATTTTAACTGGACAAACCTAATAAACATCTGTGTGTAAAGGACATTGTTTCCTTTAGCGCACTTGTGACAGAAGACTAACAAAAATATAGAATCGTCATTACATTTAATGTGGTATTGAAAAATAAATTGATAAGAATCGATGGATACTTTATTTACTCGTATTTGCTACTAAATAAAATATGTACCAATTATAAAAATAGCAGGTGAGTATAAAGCATAATATTTATTAGGCGTACTGTTAAAATACCAAGTAATCAATCTGATTGTTTCTCTCTCTCACACACACACTATAGGTACATCACAATCTTGGTCCCTAGTAGACAACTGAAATTAATATAAGTAAATTCTTTGATCAATAATAATTAAACTTAATTCAGGATGTTGATAATAAATATGTTAAGTCCGAATTATTCACACACAATGGTTTGTTTTCACCCTACTAAATGGTGAAGCGCCATCTATTTTTGAATTTCATATTTCAATGCGAAGCGAATTCAATTTCCGAGAGAATAAAATTATTTTACAGAATGGTTGTAATGTATGGTTGTAATAAAAAATCAGCAGAATTGGGGAGCATGGCAATCTGACTTCGATAATCATACAAGCCATCCATGTGTTATTATTATTGGAAAGACTATAAGACGGAACCACAGCAACATAAATATCTACCAGTATTATTTAGTTGTTCAAAACCGTAGAAATAAAGAGTGGTGAGGATACACTGCGAACTACTAATAGAATTACAAATATCAGATCATAGCATATAGTACAGTGAAACGAGTGTGGTCACAAACTTAAAACGAAAAATATTTTTAATTGATATTTCCAAATGTTTATTGGAAGAAGTTTATTTTTAAGTACATAGTTTATTTATTTCATTTTAAATGACATTCAAAATATCAAAGTATTGGCCGCTCTATCAATATATTCGTCTATGGTAAGCAAATATGAAAAGCAACACTGCATACTTTAGTATTTATTTGGTTAATGTCCGCTTTTGTCTCAAAGCTTGTAGCTCGTATGTTGCCTCTTTATGGGCGCCGAACCTTACCAGTACCACTAATAATTTTAATGTCCAAGCCCATCATTCAAATAAAACAGTATCCCAAAAGAAACAAATAATTCCTCCATTTTAATTACAGACTTAAATAAAACTGTCATAACAGACACAAGTATGCACAGTAAATCGCTGCAATTAAAAACGTGATTAAATTACAGGTATCTTTTTTAACGTAAACATAAACGTTTGGTTAACGTATTACTTGATCGAGATAAGTCGGTACCTATCGAATCATAGGTTTGAAGATCGCGCGTGACGTGACCCACTGACAAAACAAGCTGGACGATCGCCTCCACATTGTTTTCCCATACCCCGAACGATTCCATTCAGAATCTCATTACACTTGAAAGGGCCACAACAAATCTGGCGCAACGTTGTTCTCATGGACGTGTCTGTCGTTAGGGCAGCGTGAGGTGACCATTACTGAGTACAAAGAGTTGCCTAAAATAGAGAGCTTTTGTGAGGCGGAAAGACAGGCGAGGAACGAGGTGGGGGCGGGGCGGTTGCGAGCTGCCCGCCGGCTCAGTCGCGCCGCGCCGCACAGTCGCCTCGCACGCCGCACCGCAGCCCGTTGCTCGGAACACGAACACGCACGCGCACGCGATACCCTCCCCCACCGCGCCGCCCCACAACACGTGCACCAAACCCTGTGGACGGGTCAACAACTCATGACAACTAAACAACAATAAAGTACAACATGCAAGAGCAGAGCACCTCGCGATCGAACAAGTCTACGTTGAATTCATTAGAGAGCGCAATCATCAAGCTAAAAAACAACCTTCAGATACAGGACACCAAGACGACGACGGAAATGAACGGGATGTTGAGCGTCGATCCACCTTCGCCACACGAGGATACGAAAACTAATACAAGTAAGGGCGTTAGTTCATCTCAAGTTACAAATTTGAATTTATCTATTGCATCTGCCGCTTTGTTACAAGAGAACATGTTACAAAGATCGTTACAAGGTGTCGTAATATCGTTGCAAAACGCTATGATGAACTCGTTGCAGCAAGCTGCACTTTTGCCCTCGAATTCTGCGGCAGCTGCAGCCCTTAACCTACAAGCGTTGGAATCCTATCTGACATTGCAACGTTTAACGTCTGTGTCGACCGTTAATAATGCAAATCAGCCTAGTATTTCTGAAACAACGTCATCTACGAAACAAGATATTTTAAGGATAGCGACGGCAAGTGCAAAAATAAACGAAATAGATGGCGCTGAAGCCCCGTCGAGAGTTATTTCACCAAAAACTCCCGAAGAATACCCATTATCGGATGCAATAGCAGCTGAAGACGTAGACTTATCTGAGGAAGTAGAAGAAGACTTAGCTTTATTAGACAATGAAGATGAATTTACACTAGAACAACATTTAGAATCCACGTCAAAGGGTTATGGTTACAGTTCCTCACAGAGTTTAGATAACGGATACCCGAGCCTTCTCATGAACGCAATGTATCAGCAACAAATGAACGGAAGTCCCTCGCAACCGCCTCTCTCACCGCAAGCATCAAATTCCTCGAGCTCGAAGTCCACGAACAGTTCCACGTCGTCAACGGGTAGTAGCATATCAAATAAACAGAAAACCACCGGCAGCGGACCGAGAACGAAGAAACAATTCATTTGTAAATTCTGTAATCGACAGTTTACTAAATCGTATAACCTACTCATTCATGAAAGAACCCATACAGACGAGAGACCCTATTCTTGTGATATATGTGGAAAGGCTTTCCGACGGCAAGATCACCTGAGAGATCACAGGTAAATTTCAAAACATTTATCTTCTCCATAATTTTACTGAATGTATTCATTTACTAACATTTTAATAATATTTTGACGTAAATAACTGAGTGCATGTCTTCATTTATATGTTAATTATATACGATGTTTACGGTAGTGCACCTTACCCGTTAATATTATTGTAATCTAGGAAATTGATGTTGTAGAATTAACATGCATGAAAATATTTACATTTTTATTAGTCTCATTGGCTCATTTAATCTTATGATTTCTATTAATAAATGTAGTTTAACAAATAACAATAATAGCTTTAATTGTATTTTCTAGAATTGTAATAATGTTGATAACCGAAACATTATATGACCCTTCGAAGGTAATAGGTAAATCAATAGAACCTTTCAATTTTATTCTCCTATCTTAAAATTCCGTATCGGATGGCTCGTTTTTTATTTATAAGATAAAACAACGTTATAGCCGTGTCGAAGAACATTTTAGAGGATCACGATTCTCATTTTTCGATATCAATAAAAGATTTTGGTCCTCGGGTTTCAACGCAAAACGTTATGAACTTTTGAATAATGGCGGTGAAGGAAAATATTTAAAAACAAAAAGGGTTAAGTACGGACCGGGCAGATGGTATCGACGTATCGTTCGTCACGCTCGTAAATTATTTCACAAAACCACCGCTAATCTGAGAAGAGCCGATGTTTTAATTTTGGTCTTTCATTTTATTCTTCTCAACTCCGAATTCCATATAAATCCGTGCGCATATCTTTCTTATCTCAAAATATAATCTTTAAAACGCACGGTCTTAATTCGACTAAAACAATCGTATTCCGAAGCACATATCTCAATAAATAATGCCATTACACTCATAGTATTTATAGTCGTACAACAAGTTTTAACGTTTCTTTATCTATCTACCACTTATCTTTTCGAGTTCCCCACCCAAAAGAGTTAAAGGTGTTGAATTCTTAACACCTGTCTCTCGGCGATTTCCACCCAAATCACCGTATCTCTGTAGCAATAAAATAAATTTCGTGTAGACGCCGGAGGGTTAACCCGGCCCGGACTCAGCCTGTCGATGTTCAATCGATGTCCGTTGACACGATACATTATAATGGACCGAAGCGGGCCTTCAACGGGTTTTAACAAAGCACGTGGTGATCCTGACGTGAGGATTAATATGGATGACAAAAAAAAACAGTGGTAAATATCCTTCGCATACAAAATTAAGTTTTGGTATTCGAGCCGTTGCGCGTTCACTTTTTGTAGATTCAGATTTAATTTGTTGCTTGTTTAATAATTTGATGTCTCTTTATTTTAACCGATTTCGACTTAAGTGCGGTGTAAGTTTATTTAAATAATAAAATTCGAACTCGATATAATCTGGAGAGTCGTTTTGGTAAACGTCGTTATATTTGCCCGTCCTTTGTGTAAAACCTATTTACCTACTTAGAGAAAATAAACATTAACACTTTGAGGTCCGCTGTACCCTTAGCCGTGAAAAGGTTTTTTCTAACGCGACCTGTTTGTCGACTTGTCACTTCAAACGATCTGATCCGATGTTTTTCTTGTTAGCGCTACACGCCTCGTCCATTCAAGGTGGTTGGGAACAAGAAAGTTAATATTAAAACTAGAATTTCACAGTTCATCAAGATCAATTGCGCGGTTAATTAATCAACGGTGTTGTCGCGTTGGTTCGAGTTAGGCCTAAGCGCGGCGTGCGGTGTCAGGCCACGGTCGGATGGGCGCGCGCCCTAATCGCTATCATCTTTTAATACCCAAATCATTTTTTCATTTATCATCGTGTACCTCTTTATCGTTAACGTTCTAATCCGACGATTATTACACGTATTACGTTACTTCGAACACGTCGTAATTTTCTCTTTCTGAATCTATTTGTTTAACTGATACGTAGATAATTTATCGAATTGGATTCTCGGAGTAAGAAACGCGTTCCCCGTTATTATTGATTACACGTTCCTCCGTGTTAATTATAGTTTGTGTGCTTTTGATTAACTCTAAATCGGTTATTATTGATAGTAAAACGATAGATATGAGCACCGTTGCAACACGGAGTTAATTTAATGATGTTACCTTTGGACGAAGCTTCACTAGAAAATTATTAGTTATGTGAAATAAATGGTAAATTTGCACATAGAGAGGACAATAGATAATTTTAAGACTGTTTAAGTTAATTTGATGTAGGTATTTTAACTGTTTGTACAAGTACGATATTAAACACAACTACAATACTAGAATTGTTATACCCTACTTATAATAAATTTACTAAGTTTAAGAATATATTTTCGTGATAAACAATATAGGTATAGCTCGAAACGACTCCAAATCGTAGTTTAAATCATTAACATCTTCTTGTAATAGATTGGCTTACGTGTAGGACTTGTAACAGGAAAAGATAAATAACTTTAGAAGATAAAGCTACACTGTCACTGATATTTTTATCAAAACTAGTTAAAAGACCTCAAAGAGGCTTTAGATTTTGTGTAAGTTTATAGTTTAAAATTCAATTTTAATACCAATTTAATTGTTGTTAAAATATATAAAATGTATAATATAATGTGTTATCATATATAAAGAGTAGATAGCTATAGATATCTTATCTGAATAAATCGAAGTAAATTAAATTGCAATATAGCACACATTACAATTTGACTTACTTCATTACCCTTTAAGGTGTTCTTACATCGCGATATTGTTGAAGTGACATGAATGCCGATTGGATTCTGAAGTACCAAATCAACTCTATATAAGTTAATAGAAGCAGGTGTTAAAATATAATAAAATTTACTAAAATAAATATTAATAAAAAAATAAAATTAAACTTAAAGAGGCGAATAAAAACATACTGATATCAAAAGTACCTACCTACTCTGATTGAAATTCCCTAAATTCGATCCAATCAAATTACACTAATTTGATTAGATAAATGACAACTTTACAATCTTCGGTACAATTTAGGGATGGAGTTTTTAGATTATTGAATGAATTAAATAATTATTTTAAGTATTGCTTCGTGTCTTAAAATAGTTATCTACCAAAAATCTCTTTAAATTCAGATTTCAGGCATCATCTAAAAGGTTATCAATTAATTTTGTCCTTGTTAATTAATTATAGGTAAAGTTGTTTGATTTTATTTACCTAAATGTAAATTAATCGCATTTTTTATGCGCTTACATAGAATACAATAATACTGAGCTAATTTTGAGGAAACAATCACTCCTACTTAATTAATATTTTTTAATCTAGTAGTCTCATTAGTTATAAATACATACTCGTATACCCATTATATACATACAACTAGCTGACCCAGCAAACGTTGTGTTGAATATATAAGATATAATATTCATAGGCTTGTTAATCGAAGTCGGTCAATTATTAGGTATAACGCCTATCTTACATAGTGTTAATGTAATGTTACAAGAAATATTGCACAATTAATAACAAAAATTATAAATACAATACATTTCCACTGCCATCTTCAGGTGCTAAGATAAATGATATTGATTTGTCATTACTAAAAACGATTAAGTGAAGACATTTTTAACGCAATTAATTTTCTTTAAAAATTGTATTTGATCATATTTAATAAGGAATTATTTAAGATATGCACAGTAATTGCTATAATATATTAACCTACATTATTGTATAATTTTAGAATGTTTATATATTTACAAAATATTTAAAAGCAATTAAATTAACAATAATTACCTAAGCAAAAATAAATATCACCTGTATGCGGTAATGATATTTAAAAATAAAAATAAAAAGTTCCAAATTGCTGTCCTCGGAATGAGTTCCCACTAATGTTACATTTAGGATTCTATTTTGTGATAATTATTACTTGAAAAGAACTATACCAAAATGTTTCGATGTAATTTTAGTATATGGATCTATTACCATTAATAACTTTATTATTTTAGGTTATACGGCAAAAGTTATAAACTCATTAGCTTGTTGCTAGTGTTCATTTGAGGTTGTAATTGTAATTACAAATCTGTGCGACGAATAGTTTACCTGATACAGCGTGAAAACGTTTTGCACCCCTTTTTAAGATGGCGGCTTGTTCCTACAAGAGTTATTACACGAACTTAGATTTAACTTACACTTGATAAATGCAAAAAATAAAATTGGGTCCTCTGCCTTTGCACGCTAAGAACCAAAAATTGTAACATTTCAATGGACTCTTGTATATTGGACATAATGTATATTGCATTGTAAAACATTGCAGGTGGAACTGTAAGGCTAGATCAATATTTTTGAGAGTAAAAAGGCCTTCATCTCGTAAATTGATGATACGTAATAAAACAGAGTGTTATACATTACCGACACCCCGCGGGCACTTGTTTGCTTCCCTCATCCCTAATGTGACCATTTTATTTGTACTTAAAATGGGACACCGATATTTAGTAATAAAATCTTTATATATTTATTTTTAAATTTCCAACTCTTTGTCACCTCATTAATAAGGTCGAAACATTGCTCAGGACTAGCTATTTCGGTTTTAAACCCCAGCTTAAAATGGATTTGTAGACTTCATCGGTGGCCCAAAATTATTTTAGTGAAAGCAAAGTGACAATTAGTTTCCAATAGGTAGATACACATATTTTGAAACACAGAGATGCATGAATTCCGATTTAGAATGGGACCACTTTTCTTTCCCTGTCACATAAAATAACGTAAAAGAACTTTTGTCAATCATCCACGTGCTTTTGAACAATAAGTATCGTAAAAAAAATCTTTTCCCCGACAAAGTATACTCCAAGTACGCTAAACAGGACAGTCCCTTACAAATCGGTCTGCATGGTCACCGTACTTGTCCCACAAGGTGTTCATAACACGCGAGCAATGTTTCGGCGCCCGCAGACATGATGTATTTATTGGAGCTATGTGTTGCTTGCCTCGTATCGATGTTCCTGAACCTTGCTGTTATAATAGGATGGATTCGTACAAAAGGAAATAACAATATCTTTACTTTGAATTTATTTATATGTACATAAATGTAGATGTAGAAAATCGAGACGGAATTGGATGTAACAATAAATAAGTAATCTTATTCAATATTACAATATGGGCAAGTTTCAAATAGTTATATTTAGATGTGAAAAGTTTACGTCTGCATGGTTGCATATACTAATATTCTATATAAAATTTATGTTTATCGACATCCTACTATTTATCTCACATTTTAACCCAAAATTAATTTAAAAAATAACACACGAAAGTAGTTTAATAATTGTAGCCTTACACGTAATGACATTAACGTTTATCTAATTGCCTTAATAATAATTGATTGTCCCGCTAAAAATGTGTACCTAAATCATAGATAAGTATAGATATCTCACCGCCTTGTAATTGAAGGAAGCCATTAAATGACTTAAACAGCTGACTATTCTGTCAGCCGTTTAATGGCTGTCATGGTGTAGTTTACGCGGAATAATGCCGACATGCGCAGTTAAGACACAAAATTGATGAAAAAGTGCGAAGAAATATCGTTTCATTCGTAAATGATCCAAAAACTACATTTTTTTTATATTTTGCAAACCCGAAACCAATTGACAGTGACAATTGTCAAAAGGTTACATTTTCTTGTTAGGAGCAAGTAATCTTTACTAATCTATGACCTTAATTTATAATATCTTTATAATAACTGAAATAAATATAAACATAAATAATGATGCTTACCTGTCACGTGAAATACTATTTGCGTTGTTAAGCAGTAGATATTTCTCATGCTTAACATATTATAGGCAATAAAGGATATACGTTTTTGATATTACAAAGTATTTAGATTACCATATTTTTTCACACATCATTTGTTAAAGTAATTGCAAAATAACGTTTAGGTATTTATAATATATTATTACAAGAGGCATAATAAAATTTAAGTTATGAATATTATTCTAACCAAAAATCTCTTTTACAGATACATCCATTCAAAGGAGAAGCCGTTCAAGTGCCTTGAATGCGGAAAAGGCTTCTGTCAATCCAGAACGCTGGCGGTCCACAAGATCCTACACATGGAGGAGTCGCCCCACAAGTGTCCTGTCTGCAACAGGAGTTTCAACCAAAGGTCCAACCTCAAAACCCATCTACTAACCCACACCGACATAAAGCCTTACAACTGTTCCTCATGCGGCAAAGTTTTTAGACGGAACTGTGATCTACGACGTCACAGCCTAACCCACAATCTCGTTGGGATATCGTCAGTTAGTTCCCCGAGTGGTGCTGGCGGTAAAAGTCCTTTACTGAACCCTAATTTCCCAATCGATAGCTTAGACACTGAAGAAGAGAATTAGTGATCCTCTCATAATATGGTAGATAAAAGACTGATCTGACATTTAAGTGCCTTTTAGTTGTAGGAGAGCTAATTCTTAAGGATCAAGGCCTTTTAAGTAATCAACATAAGATACATGCTGTATTGTATAGTTGATTCTATTGTAATCATTTGATTTGATTACTTATACTTTTTACTTTTTGTAATTCACGTGTATTATATAAAGATGCTTTTAAAATATATTTAATACATATTATCTTATGTAAGAATAATAATGTACACTTAGTGCAGTATATTTTTTCCGTTACTTTTCCGTTACAAAATTACCTAGATAGTTAATCTCGTTCATTTTAAATTTTAAACCATTTTCAAAAACGAAATCTTAAAGAATTAGCTCTTAAACTTAGTACATATTCGCAATAATCTTTGAGATCTTCCTATAAGTATTATTTTTGTGTAATTAAATAATTATGTTTCAATCAGTGTATATTTTCTGATCTCATTTTTCTGTAAATATAAATTATATTTTACGCCTAAGTCAACCTGTGCACTCCGTCCGTACTATTTTAAAAAATGATCAATTTTATAAATAAAAATATGTTTGTAAAATTTATTTTTGTGAGAAAATTGTGAAACTCTATAAAGTCTTCCTTATAAAATTTATAAAATTGTAAAAATGTTTTTGAAGACTTTATTGTATTATTAAATGTAAAATATAGGTAAGGTATAATAATGTAGGTATAATAAAGTGGATGAAATTTTAATGTTGTTGTTATTTCGCCTTCTATTACTTTAATTCTTATATACCTATAGGGGTACTTACTATGAATATTGTGTTTTAAACAAAATAAATACTTTACCACAAACGTTTTCAACGAAATAAATTGAAGACCTTTTACCTTTGTGAATAGTTTGTTATAACTGGAAAAACCTTAAGATAGAATCAGAATCATTTCTAAAATAGGTATTTAATCTAAAGGGGAAAAACACCTATCCCACTAGGAATTAGTATCAAATGTACATGGGTGACCGAAATCATTGAATATCAGGGGGGTTACTACCATTTCTAAAAACAATATTATTTTAATCATGCATTGAAATTTCGTACCATAATTCAATTAAATTTATAAATAATTAATTTCGATGCAATACTGAAATAAAACTTTCCTGAACTATGATGGTTTTTAAAAGATGGTGGTAGGCTCCCAGGTATCGCGTACTCATTTGTTGCTTCAACTAGAAACAAAACAGGACAAAAAAGATTCACTCATATCCTTTATAAGATAAATAGAAAATGAACTCTACATGACCATTTTATAAATTTAATTGCAGTTAGAGCTATTTTATCACAAGGTGGACTAGGCACTTCTTCGCTAGCTTTCTTAAAGCTCATCTGATATAGAGATTCTAACCTTGAGTTTTTAAGTTATGGTGTATTAAAAATATTGATTAATAGTACCGGCACAAGTAAAATAATAGTAGGTACTACGCAACTGCCAGCCATTTTATTATAGTTTTTTGTGACACGAGAAACAACTATTAATAGTAAATTAACCATTGAATGAAATAATATAACGAATCGTCGGACCTGTACCCTTAGTATGAGTTTTTACGTTTTTACAAAAATGTCTGTTTTGGTATTTGTTTACGTATTCGCCCATATATTTCCAATCAGCGCCCCTAGCGGATTGTATCATGGAAATATAGAATCTATTCCATCTTTTACCTATCAGAATAGGCCTACATACCTTATTTTCGTGTGAGAATGAAAATGATATCCATGAATGTGTGCAATAGCAAGTGGTTTTTTATTTAAAAAGCTAGGGCGAACTTAATATTAGGTATCTTTTAATTGTAGAGTTTATTTGTTAGCCAAAGTACAAATAATAAGTATTACCGGAATAATCTACTTATTGGTGCAAATATAACCATTTAGAATTCTCCTCTCCACGAGCTTATTTACATCCTTGCTTGTTCTAAAAATAACGGCATTAACTTTTAAAACGGAACATAAGCGGAAGTCCTACTAGGTCAAAATATAAAAAGTAGTTGGTAAGTACCAACATAGGCGCCTATAAATAACAGTACAATCGCTAGAATTGAACCATAATATAATAACAGTATAAATTTAAATAGTTACAAAAATATTATTAAGTCATACTAAACTATGACGCTAATATTAATAGAAGTAGAGTTTCTTTATAAGCAATAAGCAGGTGATTTGAACGACGATTCTAATATATTATATTAAGTAGGTACAATAATATAAAATTTGAAATATTTATAATATGCATACTTCATGCCGAAGACAAATGAAAACTCACACCTACATTTTATATAAATATATTCAAAAGACTGGTTATATTTTTCACAACTAAGTAATTAAATAATTATGATTACTGACTTAACAATTATAGGGATACTTTTAAATATATTCCGCCAAATAACATCTATCAAAATTAAAGAATTAAACACGGGAATATCAATTATTTTCCATAAAAAAAATAATTCAGCCCTGAGTGAGTTCTCAATCTCGCTAACAGATGTCGCTGTGCGCTGCACTCGACAAATTATGTGCATGTTTAGTTTGTATGTCTTCATTAACACGGCCCTTATGATTTGTTGATCTTGTTTGCAATGATAAATATTAATTCGTTTTGATGTATTTTGTATTACTTACAAGTGGTAATTGTTGTTTTGCCTAATTTCAGTGTTTCGCCTTCGACTCTATAAGTACCTAATTGGGTAATTTAGGTTATTTTAAAACATTTGTTGTTGTTGATTTTTTCTATTATAGGTAAAGACTAATAAATGGAACTGAACAACATGTGAGAGTATTGGTATTAATGTACCTACCTCATATAAAGAACGGTCACAACGAGACTGCTGTGCATAGTGTTTTGGGTTCGATCTCCGGTTAAGCCAAGTTCTAAATCATAAATTGAGATTCGTTCCGGGTTTGGTATTTGTTTTCATACATTTTTGTATGTTTATGGAAATGTTAATTTATTTAGATTTTACCTTATGTTGTACTTATAAAAGAATAAAAGAAACGGACTTTAGTCATGAAAGGTAGGTATATGCCCTAAGTAGGTACTAGTGCTTTTAAATAAAAATAAATTGAATATTTTTTACCATCTCTTTCCATACCTTGTAGAATATTTAAATCACCACTTAAGTGAGTATGTAAAACACCTATAGATAAATTTGTATTATGTTGTTGTTAAAGCAACCCACAAAAAGGACGAGTTTATCTCGAATTAATCCTGCCATTATAATATAGAGCGAACACAACAGATGTGTGAACAGACCAAGGATTAATAGACGTAAAAGTGGTAATTATTAAGGTCATAGTAAAGCAAGACGAAACGCAGCTATTAGCAACAAAGGACGACTACCGAGCTTGAAAAATCGATTCAATTCAACACCAAATCGATGCTACAGCGGTGTTCACATGAATAAAAAGCTCCATTGTCAATCCAGTCCCACACAAAAGCTCTTAAGAGTGTATCAAAATGACATAAAGCTCGATCCTTTCACGCACAAGACACCCTTATAATGGCCCACATGTCTTTAAGTTTTTTTCAGATTTTGGAAATTGATGATGTGTTAAAAAGGTAACAAATTGTGTACGTTCGTCGACGGTGTCTTGTTTCTGGACGAACACCGCCATATTTCAAGATTCGCATTCTAAATTCAAATTCAAAGATTCGTTACGGATTTCGCGCGTTTTGTGGTTGTTGATGCGTCGTTTTTTATTAGATACCCACCTACCAATGACATGGTTTATTTTTGCTTTTAATGATATGAATATATTAGGTACCTAACCGCAAACTTTGTAAATAGGTATAATATATTTGTTTTGATACGCATATTTAATACTTACTTCGATTCAAACTTGGTTTTTATAAAGTCTTCTGGAAAGTTACCTCTTAAAATACTTTAACCTAACCTAACAGCATACTTATTTTTTTAAAGATGAATAATATTTAAAACAAAATGATTATCGGTTCCATACTTTAATGTTTAATTACTTAAACATTGTATAGATAGACCTAGACACAACTTTGTAATCCTTTTAAAAGATTATCTAAAAAGTTACTGCAAAAATTGAATACTTTTAATACGACGCATATTCGAGAAGTACCTAATAATTTAAATTTGGAATTCATATTCCGTATATTATTTGTAAGAAAGAACACCCAATGTATGTGAAACAAAAAATAACTTCAACGTAGATTCTAAGACTGTGAACAAAATAGTCTCCTAAAAGACCACAGAGCTACGAATAACCTTTCATTACACTGACAACATAATGAAACTGGTGTGAGACTGAATTCCCAAATTACATCCCAATCCGAGATCCCGCTGTTAAACAAAGCTTTTGTGTTTGACAAACACATTGTCATCGACACCGAAATTACTGAATGTCACAAAGGATTATGTTTTTATGTTCGTAACCGGTGTTTGAAAAATATTTGTGTAGCTTCAAGTGCATTTGGGTTTTAGTGGCGCTCTTTTCGCGACCACACACGGTATGGTTTTCGAGGCCGAGAGCTGCATGTATAGAATTAATGGTGCTTTGTGAAAAGGTAAGTGGCGAAAGTTGGGACGAAAAAAATATAGAGTTCGTAAGTGGTGTAAAAAATTTAGAAGTGTATGTATTGTGGGTTGTATTTGGGTTTTTCAATTGTCACATGCATAGAATACGACATCAGCGTTTTAGAAACACTTACTATAGTTGGCAGAATTCTTTGGCATATCAGGCATTCCAGTTTAGTTTATCGAAGGTAACACATGTAAAAATGTTATTAGGTACTATTTTGCGATTCATTACAGGTGTCAGTGTTTAGTTTAAAAGATTTTTCAAAGGTTATTGAACCTTTTATTTTTGTGTGACATTGTTCATAGGGGCATTTTATAATTTCACTCTCACCTTTTCCCTAAAACATTAGTAACTATATTTAAAACACTGTAAATTACCACCACATTTACCACACTTTAATATACTCATATCTATATCTTAACCGTTATTCAAAACAGTTAAGCACTAGTTCACTAGTGCAAGTTCCACATACCTATTGCACGTTTCCGTATACATTTTTCCACTACACTCTCCACTCATTGTGTTTCTCCATGCTTGTGAAATTGTATAAGGTGTTTTGACAATGCCTTCGGACGTGAGTTCGCGCTGTTTCGAATGTTAAGCACGGTTCCCCGGCTGTTTGTCTTCGTCTTATGGGGTTTCAAAAAATAAAAAATCTCTTGTTTTTCTTTTATCCTTCAATATATACCTACACCGTATATGTGACGTAAGTATATTATTTTAGGTACATCATAGGTGTAATCGATATGAAATGTATTTTTAATAAAAATGATAAAACTTACCGTACAAGTAGAATATTAAAACACGAATAATAATGATATACGTACATATATGCATCGCTATTTAAAAATTACTACAGTAAAACTTATAACCTATTAACTTATTTTTATATGAAACAATAATGAAAATAAAGACCGCTAGTGACATCATTTTGATTTTTTTATCATAATATAAGACAATAACTTAATGGCTTATTATTCGTCCCTGCGCTAAAATAGTAATCAAATCAGATAAAAGTAGATAACAGATAAAAGTAAATGAGATAAAATCAATTCATTTTAAAAATAACTAGATACTTGCAAAGTTTTCAAATACAAATACATTTGCAGTTTGATAAGTCTCCCATTTTCTATGTGATCATGTTGGCAGTGTAAGGACGGGGCTTATCTGTTGGAGCGCGTCGTGTGCGGCCACTATCTGGCGGACAGTCCACGACGCAGTTACTGTCCGCGACGCGATAGCCGGCGTGGGCATTGCAACAAAGATTGTTAACGCAGAACCGACACATTATCCAAATCTTATTGATTAGACCTTATTTAAGCAAAGGCGACCACAGATAAGGGCGGACTCTCCTACCACAGGTTTATAAAAACTTACCAGAAGAGTCCCGAAACCTTGTAATCTAACTTATATTTGTTTAAATAAAGGAGTTTTAATTTTGATTTTTGATTTTAAATGTAACTGTAACTTAGTTTGAACATTCGTAAGTACAATTACGAATAAGTACTGTTATAGTAGTAGATTTAACCTGTTTTCTTTGCGATCATGTTGGCAGTGTAAGGACGGGGCTTATCTGTCGGTGCGCGTCGTGTGCGGCCACTATCTGGCGGACAGTCCACGACGCAGATACTGTCCGCGACGCGATAGCCGGCGTGGGCATTGCAACAAAGATTGTTAACGCAGAACCGACACATTGTCCTAATCTTATTAATTAGACCTTATTTAAGCAAAGGCGACCACAGATAACGGCGGACTCTCCTACCACAGGTTTATAAAAACTTACCAGAAGAGTCCCGAAACCTTGTAATCTAACTTATATTTGTTTAAATAAAGGAGTTTTAATTTTGATTTTTGATTTTAAATGTAACTGTAACTTAGTTTGAACATTCGTAAGTACAATTACGAATAAGTACTGTTATAGTAGTAGATTTAACCTGTTTTCTTTGCGATCATGTTGGCAGTGTAAGAACGGAGCTTATCTGTTGGACCGCGTCGTGTGCGGCCACTATCTGGCGGACAGTACACGACGCAGTTACTGTCCGCGACGCGATAGCCGGCGTGGGCATTGCAACAAAGATTGTTAACGCAGAACCGACATATTGTCCAAATCTGCTTCATTTTACATTCAACTGTGATAGAGTTTGAACATTCATAGGTAAATTAACAAATAAGTACTGTTATAGTAGTCGATTTTGCCTGTTTTCTTTGTGATTGGTATTGAGAGTGTAAGGACGGAGCTTATCTATCGGAGCGCGTCGTGTGCGGCCACTATCTGGCGGACAGTACACGACGCAGTTACTGTCCGCGACGCGATAGCCGGCGTGGGCATTGCAACAAAGATTGTTAACGCAGAGACGACACGTTCACTAAATCTAATTGATTTTACATTTCAGGGTAACTTAGTTTATACATTCGTAGGTAGGTACATTGACGAATGAATACTTTTATTGTAATAGACAGTACGGTGGTACATAATAAAACAAATAAATTAATTTGTTGTAACTAATGACTTCCCTTGATTTCTATATATTTTCTTTGCTATTTTCTTTATTTCTGATGATAAAATCTAAGGGCTAAAACGTTTCATCAGATTGGGTACACTATATTGATGATATTTAGTTTTACATTTTTATGCTGAACAGCTGTTCAATTTGAGTAACATGTGCGGTCATATTAATTGAAATAAAATTGAGTTTATGAGTCATTCCATCAACATACTTACTTTATTATTCCAAAATTTAATTAAAATAATAATATTAATAAATTAGTATTGTCAGTAATTATATTTATAATTTCCTAATGAAGTAAAATGAGTAACACACGTAGCTACAATATATTTTGCAAATCAAATTTTGACCTCTGTGAGACAATCGTTCGTATCTACCTACTTGACTTACTGCAACGTAACTCTCATACTCTATGTCCCTCAGACACTTACCATATGCAAACTACGCGTGCAATCACAATTGTCACCGTTAATTCGCGCACTTCTGATATGATAATACTCGAAGGTTGTAGTTCCGAGATAGAGCTGAATAAAATTAATATTTAAACTCTTACTACCTCTTTATATTACGATTGGATAAATGATACTGATAACATTCCTGTTCTAGTATATTCTCTGCAGGTTTTGTAGAAATGTTAGATACAATTTTTGTATTGTGATTTTTATATACAATAGAATATCAGAAGGTGGTAGACTTATTGAAAAGATTTGAGTTGTATTGACCATATCCATTCGCTGTTCTACGAGACAATCGTAGAATAATATATAATTTGAAATGAACAGCAATGAAAGAAGAATTAAAATATAAAGTGAAAGTTAAAAACTTGTGACTCAATTCGTCTCTTCCTAACGATAATTGGTTTTAGGAATAAAGTGGATAGGTTAGCTGAAGTTGATTAGGTATACAATCAGTTACCACTAATTATCATCAGATAGACTGAATGCAACTAGCATGCTACTGGAAATTTATAAAAATATACGTATATAAAATAACTTCGCAATTGTTTCGTACAGGTAATACGTAATTTAATTTCTTTATAAATTTCTTTATAATGGGTACCTAAGTAAAATAGATGTCTTACAATAATAGTATTGTAGTTTTTTACTTTATAAAATTAGACAACTAGTTTAATTACTTATTATATTCGTAATAAGTATGGATAGCTCCACGGATTCTGCAACACGTAGGTGCACAAAGAGGGACTCTCTTTGTGCACCTACTACCTACATATTCGATTCATGTCATCAATTCAGTAATTGACCCCAGATTATCAATAAATAAACGACTCTCCTACACTCTACTGACTATAATAAAGACCTGCATGCGTATGTTAGTCCAATCATCCCCATTGGCCTTATAGGCTAATGAAATGAAATGAAATGGAATATATTTATTTGTATAGGCCAACAGCAGCACTTACAAATTGTCAGTTACAATATTTTTCTTAAACTACTACCGGATCGGAACGACCTCCACTGAGAAGATCCGGTAAGAAACTCAGTGGGTTTGTCTTTTTTTTCAAGAGTTTCAGGTTCGGTTTATGACTGGGTTGACAACTAAATATTGGAATTGACGTCTGTTATGGGTCTGGGTATTTATGTAATCGTAGTTATGGATGTCCATAATAGACACTCATTGTAAATACAGATTGTCCTGGCTTCATTGCTAGATTACGTACCTACGTATCTACTTACCTACATAGGTACCTACCTATTTTTATTCCTATTTTTGAAACAACAAGATTTAATATTCAACATCATCATCACCATCATCAACAACCCATTATTGTCTCACTGCTGGGCACGGGCCTCCCCATATAATGAGAAGGATTAGGCCATAGTCCACCGCGCTGGCCAAGTGCGTATTGGTTCACATACCTCTGAGATTTTTATTTTATAATTCTCTCAGGTATGCAGGTTTCCTCACGATGTTTTCCTTCACCGTTTAGCACGTGATAATTAATTTCTAATACGCACATAACTTTGAAAAATCAGGGGCGCGTGCCTGAGATTTGAACCTCGGACACCTTGAGCGAGAGGCCGAGTTTCTTAACCACTAGGCTATCACTGCTTATAATAGTCTGCTATATAATATTCAACATAAATGCTCCTTAGTACCTACCTACCTGTTTATATTTGAAGTACCAAAGAACAAACGCCATACAATATTCAATAGTTAATACTGTTGTCAACAATTCAAGTCCAAAACTTTGTTCTACCTACTAAAGTATTTTTTTTAAGTTATATTAAAAACTGTTCAGCGTTTTAGGATAATCCCGAGCATACCTCCCGATTAAAAATCATATGTATTTTTGTATTTCAGTGTCATCCAAGTTACCTAGGTATATGGGTAGATACCGTTTTATATTCATTTATTAATATAGATAGGTACCTATCTATAGGATAGTTACGGATGTTAATATCGGCAGTCATAAAACTTATCCGGAACTAAGATGACCGCAGACATCCTTTTCAACACCATTACAATAAAATCGTCTTCAAGATACGTCGATAGAACAACTATTATCTGTAATTCAATACTTTAGAAATCATGGTATGAGGCGGTGGGCGGGGCTTAGTTAGCCACACCCCGCCCCGCCCACCGGCAATTACGATTGGTCGATTTATCGATGCGCACGCGCACACCCGTTGTATGAATCGATCAGTCTCGAACAATCTCTTGTATTGTAATGGTTCAATCTCAGGTTTAGGTCCGTCGATCAATTTTATGGACCTAGTCAGATGTCGTCCGTCCATCAAGCTTGGATCAAGTATCAATGGTTAATGCAGAATATAAAATCTAGGATAGAAGGCTTTGAATTTCGTTTTGTAGCTCCAGTATTATTGATTCACTTATTTTATTACCATAAAGTGCTTTCCTTTTTGTGGTTAAAGGGCTTTTATGTCCTCATATTGTGAAAAGTCCAAATACAATATGATTATTAATATACCTACCTATATTAGGAATTCTTAAATGATGGTAATGATAACAGTTCTTTCCACTCCTTAGATAGGTATCTAGCCTGCTTGATGATTATTTACACTTTCAAGGCAAACAAAGATACAGAGAAGAACAGCTAAAGGTATACAATCCTATAGGTATATAAACTAAGTTTGAAAAAAATATGAAGATATATAGTACAGTCGATTGGCATTAAACCTAAGTCGCTACCTATAACATTATTATACTAGAAAAAATGATTTTGATTACCTGCATACCTGAGAGTAAATTATTTTTTAATTAAGCAACTGTACTAAATAGACACGTATTAGCTATGTAACAAATAAATTTAAACTGAAACTATTAGCACACCTCGGTAATTGTACTAGTTCAGCCGTTAAAAGCTCTGGTTAACATTAGAAACAAAAGCTCTAACGTAAGCTCTGAGTACAACCGGGTCAAACAAATCGTTGCCTACCTACGTTAATCGATAGATCAGATTTAGTCCGTATGAGCATAAGAAGTGGCTGAGTTTGTCTGTTTATTCAATACGAAAAATATAAAATTAACAGAGAATTAGTAGGTACTTTTGGAAACAATAAGTAGGTATGTATTTCGGAAATCTAAACTAGGCCGTCAGCTATCAAAACATTTTTCCACATTTCTTTAAAAGATCTTAAGTGAAATTAGGTACCTAGTTATGTATTGATTATCTTCTAATTTCTCAAGTCCTCGTAGGTAGAGCAGTGCTACTCTAATGGTCTATCCAGACAGACGCCGCTGTAGGTAGGCACTTAATGTGAACGACAAGGAGTTCCATGAAATATTTCTCCTTTCAAATTCATTATTAACCTTCCTGTCAAGTCTCTTTTAAGATCATCGCCAACTCATTATGGCCTGCTGATGGGCTCCTCTCAGATTAAGCGGCCTAGAGAACGTTTTTATTAATCTCTAAAGCGTGCTGGTTTTCTAACTTGCTCCTTTTTGCTTTCGTCATTTGCTTTCGTCACCGTTACAGCAAGTTTGAATTAATTTCTGACACGCGCATAATTTTTGAAAAGCAGAGCTGTTTGCCTAGGTTTTAAATATCAAGCCCCTCGAATTAGAGGGTGAGTTTCTTAACTATTATCACGGTTTTTTTCTCCTTTCAGATCGACAAGCTTTATTCAATTGGTATCTTTGAAATTACCGTCTTTTAATGAAAGTATAATCTTAAGATTATTTTTCGTTAAATGACCTACAATACCTAGGTATGTGTCTGCCCAGGTTCAATTGAATAATTTCCTAATTATCACTCAAAATATATATTAACTAGCTGACCCGGCAAACGTTGTGTTGCCATATAAATAAAAAAATGTTAAGGGTGAACAACCTTTATCACTTAGGGGTATGAAATATAGATAATAGCCGATTCTCAGACCTACTGAATATGTATATAAAATTTGGTGAAAATCGGTAAAGCTGTTTCAGAGGAGTATGGTAACTAACACAGTGAAACGAGAATTTTTATATAAGATAAACTATATATTAAAACTACAAGCAAAGTCATAGCCACACACTAGTCCTGAATAATTGCTACAAATACTATTGATGTGTTCTTGTCTTTAATAGGGTGTAGAACAACTTGTAGGCCATAAATGTTTATTGCTTGCGTTTATCTAAGTGTTTCAATCTTACGAGCAATTTAGCGGAGGTAAATAAATATTGTAAGCGATTACGTAAATATTTGTGGTAAGTGGCGCTTGCGTATCGGCTGATCGGCTTTAAGCGTAATTTGCTTGGAGATTTAATTTCTTGGTATGAGCAACATATAAATTGTCGCTAATATACCTATGAACTACATATACGTATACAAATAATCTAAATATATATATAAAACTCAAAGGTGACTGACTGACATAGTGATCTTATCAACCCACAGCCCAAACAACTGGACGGATCGGGCTGAAAGTTGGCATGCAGGTAGATGTTATGACGTAGGCATCCGCTAAGAAAGGATTTTGATCAATTCTATCCCCAAAGGGATAAAATAGGGGATGAAAATATTACTTCATAACGCGAGCGAAGCGCGGGCAAAAGCTCGTATAAGATAAAGCTACAAGTATTACAAGAAGGTATCCTGATTTAAAAGTAATAATAAAAAATCGTTAACAATACATTCCTTATACTTGTAGGCACAGTATCATCAATAGTACCTACCTCCTCACAAAAAATTAGGTAGTGAATTTATTATTTCCAAAAATATTTAGTTGTAGGTAAATACTTTTAACGTCTTTATAATAAAAAAATATCATACAAAGAAAAATATGCAAGAAAATTGGTGAAGACAGCAAAACACATAGCTTATATGTAAGTTTATCTGTGCTAATTAAAATTATGCCAATGAGTTTACAAAGCCATAACAAACCATATCCTGTATCAGAGTCCTATGAAAAAGTCCCTTATGTTGTCCAAAATAGAACTGACTCTACATTTTTATCCCACGTCGTTGTTACCCTTCAATCAATATAAAAGGCTCTACAACTAAACCTAGTGCCTGCAGCGAAACACCTAAATGCACTTAGTTGAACCAACAACCTTACAAAACTGTTGCACTCACTTGCAAATAGTGCGAAATCGAATGTAAGCTTACGATAAGTAATTCCTACAATAACGACTTAGGCGCCTAGTAAGTACGCACCTACCTATTTACCGAAAAATTTAGATATAGGAAAAACTCACTTCTTCTTGGTTAGAACCATAATTATTTAAAATTTTACATAATATTTTGATATTACAAGGTCTCTACATAGATAAGTATAGATATCTCACAGCCTTGTAATTGAAGGAAGCCATTAATTGACTTAAACAGCTGACAAAATATGTTTATACGAACAATACCTATCCCTTAGACTAATCAAAACTAAGTTTATCTCTAATATATGTACCAACCATTGACACGCATAGATGATGTGTATTCATACAGTTTTAGGTCAGAAATCTATATTGTCATTCATATATAGGACTACCTGGGAATCGAACCTGGAACCCTCTGCATGTCATTATCGCCGCTACACCATACAGGTCCTAAATTACATTAAATATCTAAAAACTTAATTCGTAGGTGTATCTATATTATTATATCTCTCACTAGAGGTGCCAAGCCCTAAGTTGCATAATTATAACTGGAGTGTGTAATAGATTGTGACAAAGGGACATATTTCAAATGTACAAAAAGCTGGAAAGGCGTGTATTATTATTATAATAATAATAAATCTCTATCTACTTACCTTTGTTTGCGATTAACTTTTGGGTAACTTTGAACTTTATGATTGTTGCTATTCGGTTGAAATTTAAGGGCTATAGCGTGCTCTAGTACATTAAGTGGACGCCTGTTAGACCGTGACGTACCTATATAAGGAGTTAAATATTGAAATACTCAGTACTTACGCTTGTACGATTAATAAAATAATAAATGCGTGCTTAATAAAATATCTAATAGATTCATTGACAGCCTTTGGGTAATAGTAACTGTTTAATACATATTTTTGAAGACAGAAATATAATGGGGTTGTATGTATTTATAACATTCTATAGCACTTTTTGGTTATTATGTTCAATATATAATCAAACTGATACCTATTTAGGTCACAATTACTTCATTATAGTGATTCACATCCCATCCACATTATCTGTGTAATAGGTTCCATGGACGCATAATAATAGAATGACAAATATACAAAACCTAAGACGCAAAATAGCAATCTAAATTGGTTGAAGTAGTTTCTTGTTCGAAATCTATTGCAATACATACTTCATCCCAAATAACTCCTGATGGTCATATATGATCTTACTCAACACGATGTATTTTTCAATTAATATATTAATAGTTTACTGTTGGAAGAAATGTAAATATTTTTGAATAGCCAATAATGGCTTTTATTTATGTACAATAACGACTGAATAATATCATCCTTTTTACTAGTGATTTAATCGGGTAAACCGTTCATTCCTACTAGACTAAATACAAAAACAATTACACTACAGTGTGACAGTCACCCAACCAGCACGCGCTAGCACCAAAAGGTATTCACACGACAAATATTGACACCAACGCTATTGTGCGGCGCGGTCTGCCTAAAGGTTATCTTATCAACTGTTTGCTGACAAACACACCGCACTGTTTGGTGACAGGCGCTTGTGTGTCTGTCGGTTTGTCTCTCTGTTAAATACGTCTTATCTTTCGAGTGCTCGTAATCGAAGTGGTCTGAGTTTGACTGTACCAAGTTAGGATTAGGGTTGAAACGTTGGGATCATTGTGGAGGATAAGGAAATTAGTGTATTATGTTAATATATTGTTATAATGAGACTATAATTAATTTAGAAGGCAATAGCAACGTTATTTTTTGTTTGTTTGGATAACTAAATATTATTAAATTATTCAGTTCATTTCATTTTAGCTAACTTCGAAAAAAGATGATGTTTGAGTGCCTTTTTTTATTCGGTAAACGAAATACTACAATCATATTGTAAAGTTAATAAGCTATAACTATAGACGTGAACAGAGTTCTATGGAAATAGTTAGGTCCAAAACATAGATTAGTAAAGATTACCCGCTCCTAACAAGAAAATATAACTTTTTGACAATTGTCACTGTCATCTATTTGAAAAATATTAAAAAAAATATAGTTTTTAGATCATTTACGAATGAAACGATATTTCTTCGCACTTTTTCTTCGATTTCCTGCCTTAACTGCTCATGTCAGCATTGTTCCGCGCAAATTACACCATGACGGCCATTAAACGGCTGACAGAATTGTCAGCCGTTTAAGTCATTTAATGGCTTCCTTCAATTACGGTGGTGAGATATCTATACTTATCTATGGTCCAAATAAATTAAGTCAACACATTAAAATTGCAGGAAAGAAATTGAAATCATTATTAACAAAAATGTAAACCTAATCGTTATACATTTAAAGGGAAGCTTCACAACAAGACTTAATTTTCCTCAAAAGTAAATTTGAACTAAAAGATTTATAGCAAAATTTATTAGCGTAAAAATAAGCGAGCAACCTTTAAAATTTAAGGACCACTGTAATTGCGAACCAATTTGAGCTTATCTCCAAGTAGGCAGTCAAAGTTTATCGATTTATTAGTCCAATAGCATCCGAAGTGCCTTTTTAATTAACAGCTTTATTTATAAAGAATTAGACCACCGTCCATTGTCAGTAATTAAGGTATATAGGCCGACAAAATAGGGCCACCATAATTAAAATGTCTTAATTTTATTGGAGTGCCTTCCCGTTTATAGGGGCCATAAGTGCCTTATAAAGATAGTGAGGTCCTTATTAGGTGCAGGCTGTCCTTTTTTTGTTAGATGCAAATTGTATTCGGTTTAACGAGGGCTTGTATCTTTTTATTTGAAATACACGAAAAATAGGCTATCGCCTCTTGGAGAAGAACACTGGTGGACCTTAGATCTTGGCTAAGGGCGGAAGGTACCAACCCCCTTATCCTTCGTCTATCTATGTAGATTGCACTAAAAGATATTTGTCCGACACTAACTGCCCGTTCCTTTTTTTCGGTTGACATAATGGTGTAATAACCATAATTAATATATTTATACGTAATACATTTTAGCTGGTTATATAACAGGACTTCAGTAGATATTTGGTACTTTTTAATTGTAAAAGTTTAAAATTAATTCCCATTTTCACCGACGTCAAAAACGAAGACGTAAAATATAACAAATTCAAAAAACAATTGTATTTTAATTACGTACTTGCTTTACCTTAAACGTGCACTTAAGCAAAGTAATTAAGACGTTACCTTTTACGTTTTTCGATGATTACATTAATATACAATAAGTTATTCCTTAAAGCCAATTAATAAAGTAAAAAATGTGCAACGATGTGTTTAAAATTTGATTTCGGATACTTAATTAACTCGTATATGACGTTGAAAGTGTATCCTTTTTTAATATAAATTGATCCATAATTACTGATCCTCATCTCATCATCTTATTGCATTTGTTTATATGACACACGAAAGGATCGTTATATGAATGGTTTTATGCAAAAGGGAGCACACATTTAATTATAATTACTTTGCTTGTATTAAATTAATATTTCGAACTTTGTATCATCGACTGGTTTATTTCAATGGCAAATGATACTTTGTTTTACAAGCGTTTATTATTAAGTAATTCGAGAAATTATTATTTTTTAAATCTATGCCTTTTACATATAACTGATGCTTGTGGAATGGAAATGTATTAAATTATTTTATATCTTGTGTAAAATGAAATATTATGTTATAAAAGGATCAACATAACCTTAATGTCACGAAAGTGTTTTTTGAAAGTGGTAGAGCCCTTTGTGGTTCGACTCCGGCGGCATCACCGCCACAACTATTTCTACCTCATAACAACACTGTGCACAATAATAGCGCTGCTGTGTTCTGGTTTAAAGGATGTGGTAAGGGAGACATACTTTTCCGAGGCGTTCCAGCTTAGTCTTTAGGGGAAGCGGTGCGTCTGTGGCCGACCTCAGATAGGAATATCTAATCATATCTAGGGTTGATCATCAGGTGACTGCATGCTCATCTGCTACTCCTATATTATAAAAAACGAGAGTAAAGCCATAATACATAATTATTGATAGGTTTTTATTGCATAATCTCATCCATTAGCTACAGAAGGCTTCCTCAACAGGCGCGTTCAATAAAAACGCAGAATTGAGGTTTTATATCAACTCAAAATTAGAGTAGGTACCTACCAGTCGCCTTCCTTATTCCACAGTTTGTAATACAAATTAGAATATTAAATTTAGTATACTCATAAAAGATAAGAGGTACGAGTAATTTTAAGATTTAATTTAAGCCAAAAACGGGTGGTATAATAGTAGAATTAATTTCAATATTTCTACAATTTTAATTTTATACCATTATAAAATGGTATGCAAGACATTTAAAAAAAAAATTATTTACATTGTTTTTAATATATATATATATATATATATATATATATATATATATATATATATATATATATATATATATATATATATATATAGCAGACGAGCATGAAGTCTACCTGATGGTAAGTGGCTACTGCCCATGGACATCAGCAAACAACCCTAGATAGGATAAGATTCCTACCTAAGTCGGCCACAGATACGCAGCTACCCCTGAGTACTAAGCTGCAACGCCTTGGTAAAGTATTCCCTTACCACACCCTTCAAACTAACCACAAAGTCGAACCACAGAGAGTTCTACCAGCTTCAAATTGAGGTTTAATCTTATTTAAGTTCAGTTCTTTAATACAATACCAGCTTTTTAAAATTGTAAAAAACATATCTTACGATACCCAAAATCGTCATCCCTGTGAATTAATAATATTTGCGTCGTTATAATTTTCTACAAGTTGCTATCATGACCTTATCAAATTACTCGTACGATTGTTTTTTAACTCGAAAATACATATCAAGTTGTCTTTTTCACTTATAAGTAGTCATCTGTAACTTGTTTTAACGACCCAGATATGCTGGTAGCTATTCCATAGCCTTTTTATCTCATGATGTGGATATGTGCATGCAATCGATGCATTTTTTGGCGATCGCCTTAAAAAGAAAATTACGAAATGTAAGATTGCATTTTTACTTATATGTGATAAATCTACCCACTCTTAACTCCAAAAAATACACATATACTTGGGTAGGTACAGGATTTTTAAAAATATTCGATTCGATTCCTTTGGTATACCTATTGTTTATTTTTATTTATTTATTTATTTAAACTTTATTGTTAACCTAGTGGTTACAAAGGGCGAACTTAATGCCTAGTGGCATTCTCCACCAGTTAACCCTTGTTGATGGAGAAATGTTGTTATTATTGTTTATTTTTGTCTTTATTTAAGTCTGAAATGGTAAGTGCTAATGGTAAGTGATCCCTGCCGTCCATTGACATGTGTAACTAACTCCATATATTATATCTAACAAGAGCTCTACCTGATGACTAAGATAATCGCCTAATATATAAGTTAAAAGAACCAATATAGCTATTCATGCCTAAGTTTTTCTGTTGACACCCACAATAAATTCTTAGTATGACGTTACAAGGATAGATCATTTATTAATAATGAAACGCTTTCTACACTCGTTTAAGTTTTTAATAATTTAACTATTTATTTATTTTAAATTTATTTATTTTACGACAAATAATTATTTAATAAAATACATTAAGAACCGCACGCAACCGACGTGTTGACGTTAAAGTCGACGTGTCACACGTCGTCAACGGATTCTTATATGCGTATCATTCGCACGTATCAGCCGACCTTATTACGTTTGTAATAGTGGCCATAAAAACCGAATCGAACTGTTACAACCTCTTAAGGCCGTAATGAAATAATTTGCAACACTTTATTACGCTTAAACGAAAATCAACTTATCGGCTTAGCGGGTGGTATTCGAGTAATGAGCGAGCTTTAGCACGATCAATTTGCACTTTGCACCGATTTGGAGCTTACGCCCTTGTGTTAAGCTCGGTACAGTATAATCGAGTTTGTTGAGAAATTAAGACGTATATCTCTGAGCGTTAATGTGATATGTTCGCGGTGCCTCGAAACTAATTTGCAAATAATTGATGAACTTCAAGAATTTTGATCGCGATTGTACATTTCTTGAATTCGAAACGTTTTATGATTTAAGGTAAACTAGAGAGATAAACAGTTTACAGCTGTTTCTTTTATGTTTTTGTGTTGTATACCTCAAAAATGATTTGCAAATAACTGCGAAACCTCAAGAGCTTTTATCGCGATTGTAAACTTTTTAAATTTAGAACGTTTGAGGTTTTAAGGCACATAATGACGCAGTATCCAAACAGATAATTTATCACTAAATTGTTCGCTCTGCCTGAAAAGTAATTTTCAAATAACGAACTTCAATAACTTTCTGCGTGATTGTACATTTTTTGAATTTGGAACATTTGAGGATTTAAATGACACATCGTACAAATACAGATAATAATCGCGGCTTTTGTACCATCGCGTCCTTAATTGCGGCAATTATTGTAATCATTTGCGCCAATTATCATCAACCTTATTAGTCACTATTAAGTGGTTGTTTTATACTTTAATAGGCACTAAGTGGGACATTACAAGTAAAAGATCGCCAATCGTACACTTTACAACTGTTTGTGACTATCTTTTAATTGTATTAATGTTATCTATGGTTGCGGATGTTATGAACAACTATCTACTTGCAATTTATACGTGTTTGAAATAACGAGTTTGTTTTTGAAATTTCAAGTTTTTGTTAGGAAATGAAGTTAGCAGGCATAGAGTCCATTTGTTGTTATGTGATCCTTGCCACCTATAGGTACCTGAGAAATCTTAAAAAAATGTTTTCACAGGTATATGAAGTCTACCAATTCGCACTTGGCGAGCGTGGACTATGGCCTAATCTTTCCCATTCTAAGAGGAGAGCCGTGCTCGACAGTGGAACAGTAATGGTATGATGATGATCCTTGCCACCCATTTTTATTGAAGTAACACACGAGCATGAAGTTCATCTGATGGTAAGTGGCACCTGCCGCCCTTGGACATCTACAATCAACCCCAGATAAGAGGTACTGACCACTTCGTATCAGATGGACATAAGATATAAGAAAATTGAACAAATGACAGAGTTTAAACTTTTCAGTAATATTGATATAACATATACTTACAATACCTACCTTTCACATATTATATAAAGAACTATAATAGTATACAGGGACATTAAAGATAGTAAAACCTTTCATAGTCTGACTGTGAAGATGCCACAGCCACCAATGTCTCTCGAGCAAAAACCGTGTTACATATAAGGTACGACGGTATTCCAACTTAACCCTCACTGACAGCAAAGCATCTGTGACAAACTCCAGGACTCTATACACGACGGACTACACGCTGATTTTATTTAATAAAAAAACACTTTACATCGATTATTATCCTTTGTCATTCGCAAAACCCTATCACAAATCAAATTTCGCACTTATTACGAACATCACAATGCTAATCCATAAAATCCGAATCCGAATCCAAAACCCAAACCTTGTTTATTTTTTGTTGTACCGCAACACTTTCTGTAAAAAATGTCGTAACCACACTTCATCACACAATTAAATTCCGGCAAAGAAAGGGTATCGATGGTCGGCCATTATGGTCCCTATTGTTACCATTCGACTCACAATGCCTTACTTATGGCCCGTTTAGGACATGAAAAAAGAAATGGCTAACGCGTGTGACATATTGATGAAAACGATGTCGCGCCGAGCATTCCGATTAAATTATTGTATAATTTTATAGTCACAAAAAATAAAAATATGTTGAGGTGTTAAATGTTACGTAATGTCTTATGATGTCAGTTATTTAACTTGTATGATTAACAAGAATGTTAACAGTTACGGTGCCGGGAGAATACGCCATTCGGTATTGGCAATACACTGTTCTACTGCGCCTAATTAGCTCATATTAAATAGGTTTATCACTAACTCTTTATTATTACATAGCTTCGTGAGCATTGTTTTTCTAAGATAGAAGTCCAAACAAATCGCAGAGGTTTTTTATTCCATCAATTTTGTAAAGATCCTCATCTATTTATCCAACGGCCCTTATTATACATCCATTGCTAGATATAGAACAGTACAACAGATACAGTAACTATCTATGGGCTTCTTCTATAAACAAATACGAGTAGAAACAACATAGTCGTAGCGCAACTTCACTACACATATTTGTTAAACACAGCATCAAAACTCAATGTCCACTATTTTCAAAAGCAGTGTGTATCACACGTTATTTGGGACCATAACAAATTCGTCAGATCAACGCGGCCGGCGTTCGGTTGAGTTCGATATATGAATATTGTGATGCTCCTCATTGTTGACGTGTTGCGGTTACATCATGTTACATTACCGAGATTGGAACGGTTGGTATGGATTTGTTAATGTTAATGTTGTTATGCAACTGACGCGTACGCAAGTACTCAATGTACTTAAAATAACTGATAAATACTTGTGATATAAAAAAAGGTTTTCTAAAAACACTGATAAACTATGTGTGTGTTTTTATAATGTTACAGTTTGATTAAAATGAAGAATATTTTTTTTAACTCGCGGCAAATAAAATACATTTAATGTTTTTGTCGCTATGTCATAATGTATAAGTGCTACATTATCAATATCTTTTTACTCTTTTTGGGGCGTAATCATGAATTTTCTAATTTTTAATAGTAAAACTTGTCAATCTTCGTTGTATCTTCTAAAATGAATGCAGTGTATATAAAAGTTATTACAAATATCTACTAAAGGTATTGTTAGGCTCTATTCCCTTTCATGTTGGACCCAAAACTCTTTTTATGTAAAGGAAACTATGGAAGAAGGCGTGACTGTGGACCTTCCGCAATGAAACTCCATAAAGTGTTTTTTTTTATATAATAAAGGGTTTAGCAGGCGGTCATGCAGTCCACCTGATGGTAAAGGGCTACTGCCGCCCATGGACATCTGTAATCAACCACAGAAGTATACCACAGATGCGCCGATACCTCTGATGACTAAGCTGGAATGTCTCGGAACAGGTTCCTAATAGCACCCTTCAGACCAGAACATAGTAGCGCTAACCACTGCTGTTATTAGGCAGTTCTAGTTGTACCATATTTATCTCATGAAAAGGTATACTATCATGAATTGCTAAAAGTACTATACTTTTTTTTATAATATAGGAGTAACAGACGAACATGCAGTCCACCTGATGGTAAGTGGCTACTGCCGCCCATGGACATTTGTAATCAACCCCAGATAGGATTAGATATTCCTACCTGAGGTCGGCAACAGATGCGCCGCTACCCCTAAGGACTAAGCTGGAACGCCTCGGAAAAGTATGTCTCCATAACCACACCCTTCAAAACGGCACACAGCAGCGCCTAACAATGCTGTTACGAGTATTAGGTAGAAATAGGTGTGGTGGTGGTGCCGCCGGAGTCGAACCACAAAGAGTTCTACCACCTTCAAAACTGTTCTACTGATCGTAGTGATCGTATGTTACAGTCATTCAAGGCAACCACGGATATTCCACTATTGTATAAAGGGCTTATTTTTCAAATTAACATAATCTTATCTTTTCTGTACATATAAGGAAACATGAAGCAAAAGATATAATCTAAAAGTTAAATGTTATTTCACGGATATTATTGAATTAAAGTATTTATTTTGTTAATGTTCGTGTTATTTTATCACAAATACATTTTAATACACTTTATGCGAAGCCGACGATGAATGTATCTACACTAATATTAACACAGTAATTTATAAGTCACTATTTTATTTATATTTGCTATTATAATATATGAATTATTATAAATATGTACTTCTACTTCAGTTTATGTACGAGATTAAGTAGTTAACAAAATCTAACCTTGATTTTATCGCCACTCACACCATTCCTAAAATTGCTTACAATGCTACCATGAAGTGAGAACTAATTCATTGAGTAGCTTGAGTTCGGATACACCACCGACTCATCTATTTCTGGCTTATAACAGTACTGCTATTATTAAACTGCTGTTTTTAGCTTTAATAGCTTTTGATAGAGACATTATATACATTTACATTTAGGCGTTTCAACTTAACCCTTTGAGACAGCGTCGCATCTTCGTCCAACCTTCGGTCCTAAAACTCCGATCCAATCTAGAATGATTACTGATGTCAATGGGCGCCAAAGACCACTTCCATCAGTAAGACCGGAATCTACTCTTTTCTACTATCATAAAAATTCGGTAACAGATGATTTAGACTGAAATAAAGTCCCGGTTAGAAACTAGCCCATTAAGATAAGTTCCCATTTAATTGCATTATGATACATTGAACACTAATTGCTTATTTATTGCAGCGATAAAGCCACGCCTTAAAAATTAGCGATATCACTAAACGGATTACAAACAATGTTATTGATATGAGACTTTTTACTTTAAACGAAGTAGGATATTGCCTATTTACTAGATATTAAGATATTTATAGTATTTTCTAGTAACTTCCTTAAACATTTTCTTATAACTTCAAGTTTCTAGCATACGTCCTCATTCTTTGAAACGTCTTATTCCCCTAAACGGCTTGACGGATTTTTACATATTAGGTGTCGCCTACAGTTGTAGTCGGGTTTTTTTGTTTTTATAACAATTCTCTTGTTCATGTGTGTTCTTGTTCATTTAAGTAAACTCATCATAATAACAGAATCTAATATGCATTGTAACAGTGTGGTCTAGGTTTTGCCAAAGAGTATTAGGACTTCAAAAGAGTAGCAGTTGCAGGTACTGATGAAGGTATTCATCAATTTTACGTTATTATGTGGCTATGTATACCGACGTTCCTATAAACAGTCACTTATAGCGTGTAGGTGTGTGTGTTTATCTAACCATCATATTATGTATGTGCGCGTGTTGTGATCGAATTTCGAATGTCATTCGAACCAAATCTAATACATCGCAATCAAATAATAAAGATGGCGACCGTGGTCGATCGGTATACCATTATTTACCAAACTGTACCATTTTTAAATCAAGCAGTTCAAGACTTTAACTCAAAGGGTTAAACGTTGTAGTGGTAGCATACGTTGTTTATATGTTGCTATAGTAATGGTATCGTACAGTCCGCATGACAGTTGATTAAAAGGGACCGAAAGCGGGCCGAGGTTGGGGGCCCGCGACAGCGCGGCAGGAGCGACCCCGCGGGAGGCCCCCTGATGATTGTATTTAAAATAAATAAGTACCTCAATGAACGATTGTCCGTTCCCGTACGTGGTTTATGGATGTTCGTGATTGTGGTCGATAATTTATGTGATGCTTGTCGCTATGCGTCGGGATGCCATCTTTACCGGATCGCGAGGAATGGTTATGTTTGGCACTGTGAGCTGTTTTTTGGAATAGAAAACGATCTTGCAGTCCAACTGATAGCACTGCCGCTCTTCGATATCAACGATTAACGACTAGTCTAACGATTTCTGATGACTAAGTTCAGACTCGATGGATATGGTCATTCTTCAAATCAGAACACATTAGCGCTTAATGATACTATTCAGCATCTGTTTTTAGATAAATCTATTAAGTTAAAAAAACCAGTTTATGGACCCGCAGCTTATAGATATATGACTTTAAAATGGTTAGATAGCTAGAGCCATCTTTTAGCCTCTCATGTCTACTTTTTAATTAGAAACTAAACTCATTAGTTTTAGTTCCAGCCATTAAACCTTGACATCTAGATACACTACAACGGCTTTACTGATTTTCACCAAATTTTATATGCATATTCAGTAAGTCTGAGAATCGGCTACTATTTTTTTTTTTCATACCCCTAAGTGTTGTTCACTCTATTTTTTTATTTATATGGCAACACAACGTTTGCCGGGTCAGCTAGTAAAATATAAGATATCCTGCTAACTAGTGAAGCTAATAAAAGCATGTTAATAAAAATAACACAATATACATTCGTTATTGACTATAAGACCACCAAATTTAACCCCTATTTTACCAAATAAAAAGCCAACGTTAAAAGGTGTTCAGATTTTAAATCCTCACGGTAGACGATTACAAAGAGTAAATAATGAATAGAGGACGAATTAAATACATCCCTATTGCGCATCTGTTAAAGGGTAGATGCATTTGTAATGGTTTTATAATATCTCTAACATAGCTCCTATAATCATGAGATTATCGTTCTATTCTTTTTTTCAGTGCGGTTTTCATTAGCGATGTAATTCGTTGACTAAACGTATAATCAACAGGGGTACACAAAATGCGTCAGCCATTTTAGTAAACACATAATGTTAGGTTGTGGATCTTAAGCGGCATCTAGTTTTTGTTAATCGATGTCCCATTAACGTATTGCGTCGTTAACCTTATAAAAACACCGAAATATGTTCTCTTAGCGATTACATTACAATGAAATAGAATAAATGTTGTGTTATTGATCATATACTTAAGTAGTTGTTTGTTTTAATTGCTTAAAAATTAACTTTATCACCGCTCTTATGACATTTTCGAAAAAACATCCAACACAAGTTAGCCCCACTGTGACTTCCATCAACGGACATCGTTGTGAAATATGCTCACCTTTAAGATTTTTTTATAATACCTGTAGAAGTAAACAAGCATGCAGTCCACCTGATGGTAAGTAGCTACTGCCGCTAGTGAATACCTGTAATCAACCTCAGGACTTGAACAAACGCGATTTTACTTCCAAAGACGTTGAAACGCCTCTGATAAGTATGTCTTCCTCTTTTACCATAACAACCGGAATACAACGGATCTTAACATTTCTGTTATTAGACACAAATAGGTGTGGTGGTCAGGAGTCCAACCACAAAGTGTTCTACCTTCAAACCTCAAGCTTCTAGCTTCAAGTTGTATCACATCCCAGAGTACAGACATTCTACATCCAGTACAAGTAAGTACAAGAACCATTCGTCGAAACTAAGCGCAAATACTTCCGATACGGGTCGTCCATCTCGAACATCCTTTTGTTGTGTATTCGGTGCCGTGATAAACAACAGTGGATTACGTGTGCCTACACATTATATCGCAACAGATGATATTTCAACGACTCATAAATTTTACGGCCGTCTTCCGAGTAACAGCGAACAGGGCACCTAAGTAGAAAATTGTGTTTGTTTATTTTTTGATAGGACTGTGTAACTGCGTGTGCCTTTTCTCTTAAAAACTTTTTTCCCAGTTTTTTATTTATGCCTCCAATAAAAGAGGTGGCCTTTTAACATCGGGCGACCTCCGCTATTATTTTTTCGACGAAATCCAGATTTGGGACGGCAAATAAAAGATTGTGTGCTTTCAAACAATTGATGTTAACTCTTGACGCGTGCACTTGTTTAATTTGAAATAAGTACGCACCTATGCAATGTATTCGTATTTGGCGATAATAACGAGTAATAATAGGGGAAAGATTCCTACCTAGTGGCCTGATCGACTATGAGTGTAGAAACGTCATTTTAGAATAATGCATCGAAACGCACATAAAAAGATACGCGCTTATCTGATATTCGGATATCTCCTAAATGTGACTATTTGTGGTTTCTGATATGTATGTATGAGAACCTTTATATATCACTTATATATAGCATATATAGCACTCATGGTACAGGAAATTTAGTGTTAGGCTGTGAGTGAAAAAAACGCCATTTTAATTCAATACAATGGAAACTCTTATAAAACGACACACGTATCCAATATTCCGATATCTCCTAGATCCGTGTAAAGTTGTTAACAATGAATATTTGTGCTTCGATCGGGCTCTCGATGTTATGCGTAGATAGGGACGGGTAGCTGGGAATGTGAGGATGAATCACGTGTTATAAGACGATTATTTGTGTCTATTTGTCAATAGGGTTTAAGGACATCGTAACGTTTTATTTTTGTTTCTTTGATATTAAAGTAGATAAGGAATTCAACGGAAACGTCGTATGATATAATTAAGCAAATATGTATACAAATATACAGATATAAAATAGACTAAACTACCAATTATTAAATGTAATCAGAAATCAAATAGGATATAAACCATCTTTCAATTTGCTTTTTTTTCTTTCAACTTAATGTGAAATGTAATCACATGTTCGCAAAAAAGAGAGACAAAACATAAATCATCATTTTGTCAATTTAGACATTTAATGTTACCTTACTGACACTACACTTGTGATACAATCCGCTAGGGGCGCTGTTCCAAAATGTATATGGGCAAATACGTAACAAATACCAAAAGAGTCATATTTGTCAAAACGTAAAAACTCATGGTAAGGGTACGGGTCCGTCGCTGTTTTAAGATGAAATTCATAAGTCAGAATGCCTATAGGTAAGTGTCTCTACCTTTTCATGTTACTCAAACCACACACTTAAGTACTTTATAGTGCACTTTATAAGACTAAAGTGTTTACATATCTGTTTACTTATGTCCTCACATATCTTTAGACAATTAACCACGAGTACTATCCATGGACAGTACCAATGTACTCTTCACATTCTTCTAATAATAAGGCTGATTAAATTTAATAGAAATCAATTCGCAACATAAAGATTAGCAATCAAACCTTTAAAATTCTGTACTGAGAATTTAAGTATAATAAACCTAGATGTAAGAAGGGATATTTATGGCGAATTATTTTCACGGCCCTAAAAGGTATCGCCTACGCTTTGAAATCCAACCCATTGAATGGGGCACATTTTTATTTCGCTCACAATACCGTACCTATAGCCATGTCTGCCATACTTCTGGCTTTGCGAGGACCGTTCCTGACCTATTTCTCTGTGACATAATATTGGCAAATTATGATATTATAACAGAGAGTGTCACTGCCCTGTTCTGGTTTGAAGGGAGTGGTAAGGAAAACTCTGACACGAGGTGGTCTAACTTTGGGATTGCGACGCATCTGTAGACGACTTAAGACAAGATTCCAATTCAATTTGGACTTAATGTACACGAATACATAAAATTATAGATATATGAGTGGCAAAGCTGTCTATGACCGTCAAAATCACTGGAAAGTGTGAATATCTATTATTAGTTTGATAAGTTAATTTTGTCACTTGCTAGACATGGCATGGCTTATAAATTTGTCTATGAGAAAACTGCAAAAAATTAAAAATTGTGTCCATCAATGAAATATTACACATAATTATTATAATTCAATATTATTTTTATTGCTCAAATTTCATTTTTTTTTTGTGACTGTCACAGTCCTGGTTTTTACGCAGAGCTGGTGGCCATACAGCACGACACGAGCGCACGCGGGGCGGGGCGCGCGACCCGCGATTATGGGGCTTTTTTATTTTTTGCGCTGTAGATACCTTTTACATCGCCGTTCAATTACCGAAGCGCGTGTGGCGGTCGTGGGCGTAGTGTGGATAAGACCAGTGTATTTTTTTAATAAGTTTAGAAGGTGGTAGAACCCTTTGTGGTTCGACTCCGGCGGCTCCACCGCCACACCTATTTCTACCTAATAACAGCAGTGTTAGGCGCTGCTGTGTTCCGGTTTTAGGGAGACAGACTTTTCCGAGGCGTTACAGCTTAGTCCTCAGGGGTAGCGGCGCATCTGTGGCCGACCTCAGGTGGGAATATCTAATCCTATCTGGGATTGATTACAGATGTCCATGGGCGGCAGTAGTCACTTACCATTTGGTGGACTGCATGCTCGTCTGCTACTCCTATATTATATAAAAAAAACTGGTTTTTGTTACTAATAGTTCCTCATAGTTATCCAATTATTATTTCAATGACTAAAGTTATTTATATGTTATATATTTAAAATCGAAAGTCTTGATGAAAATAATAAGCTTTTCTCATTCGTTTTAATTTTCGTTATCATATAATAAAATGTTTATCAAAGGTTCTATGAAAAAGGATATTTTCATGCAAAGGCTTATTTTTTAATAAAAAATGTGTGTCAATCGCCACAGAACTTAATATCTAAATAAAACAGATTTATTTATTCGATAATGTTTGGTTAAAACGCATTTCTGTTACATCTGCAAGCCGAAAAGTATTTTAAACCTTAACATAAATACTACTTACAAAATAATTACGTCATATGATTGGATGTCAAGAGAGAAGATATTATGCACTTTGAAAATGGACCGATAACCTTTCGCGTACCTATTAATTATACCTATAGTACCTTCGTAGGCTAAACATGTTAGAAAAACTTGAAAGATAGAACATAAAGAACATTATACTTGTCATATCCACATCATCCTGTCGTATCACCCACGCACACTGATTGCACTCGCCTTGACATTAGTTCGACTGTCGCGACCGCGCCGCTCTTCTGAGCTTGAACCGCGACCGCATGAGGCAAGGTTTGAAGTTTATGCTTGGTTGACATGCTGTGCTATTTGGTATAAGGATGATATGAGCTATGAGGGAAAGGGTTTGTTGTGTGTTGTGTTTTGCTTAATTAACAAACAAACCAAAAATTAGTTACAAAGCATTTAGTACCATATGTAAACAAAGCACGCCATTTGATTACTATGAGGCAAAAGTCTCGGTTTCTAATTTATCACTTGGTCTAGGCCATGTCTGCTCGTGCTCTATGTGTAATGGTTTAAATTACTTATTTATAGTTTATAGGTATAATCAGATCCAATACGTTAAGGTTTACCTACCAGTCATTTATCAGACGGTATATTCATATTATAGTTCGTGTAAGTCCATTGCTAACTCCCGTTCTAATTGGGGTACATTACAAATGTCCATATGCTATAGTGGTCATATACCTAATTAGCTTATAATATTACAATATTCGTCCATATTATAGTTAAAATACAAATGTATTGAATAGTTCAATATTTCTAAAGTATTTACAGCACAATACTTAGTTATACTTATAAATTTATATATTTACCTACCACCGACCAACCTTTGAAAGCTATTTACCTTCAGAAATCAAATATTATCCATATACACCTTTTTGAACCTGTAATCGAATAAAGAAAAAACATTAACACAAATAGGTACATAACACTAGCTTATCTGTAGGATGAAACCGCACACCGAGAATTTAAATCTCAAAAATCAGTATCCGAAGATAAGATAAGACACGACACCAGCCAATACAACCTGACCAATGCTTAAGAGCTTTGACGGGTGAATGACAAAAGGGAAGATGTTTAGGCGCCACGGATCATGTTACGTTGGTGATGAAGGCTTGGGTATCCAAACTTAATTAGCGTCTGTAGTGACCGTCACCGCGTATTATGAGTTCGTTTCATCAGACCAGTCGGTTTCTGCATGAGAGCGCTCGGCGGCGCCTGCGCACTAACACGGCCCCTTTTAAGATGAGCTCTTATCGATTGATTTTAGATCGTGTTACGTTGTATGGAATTCCTGAGGTAATCTTGATTAAATCGAATTATGACATCATTCGCCCGGGGTTTGTAAATAATTATGCATCTTAAAGGTGAATAATTTTTCAGCCTTCAAATTTGTTTAAGAGTGCCTTTCTGATTTTTTGGACGTGTCGCCGATAAACTTTGGCTTGAAGAATGACTATATTAAAAGGTGCATTTTGAAATAAAATACTTTGTTGTATAACTTTACTACAATAATTTTATATTGTTTAATTATTTTGTAACCTCTCAAGTAATTAGCTATTTATTTTTATTTTGAAACTATTTATTTTTGAATTTTCTTAAAAACTACAATATTAATAGGATACAGTGACTTTTTATCTCACGAAGACTAACACGCAAAATATTTAGAAATAACTTTAAGCTTGTTAGCATAACCATGACCATTTTTTACACTTCTACAAATATTAAGATACTCCTATGTTATTGCTATAACGGACAGGTAATTAATATTTCATTAAACAAAATGACGGGAAACAAAATAACAAAAAAGCCGTCCACAAAAAGCGTTAAAAACTATTTCCTAACTGTATTTTAAACGAATTACAAAATGTTCCTAAGTCTTAACACAAGCCAAAACAGATTTTTAGGATTAACCGTACAAGATTTAGTCATTATTCAAACTTATCTTAAAGTTGACAAAGTACTGAAGACAGTAGCAGGCCTTACGCCTTTATCCAGAGTCATAAATCATTCATATGAGGACGAGCACGATAGCATATTTAATACCAACGGATTTCATTCCTTACCCCTTTGTGATATGAGTCAAAGCAGTTTTTTGTGTCCATTATCAATTGCAGTAAAAAGAGATGTCTCAAACTGTCGTAAATCCATCAGCAGTAAACAAGACGCTATTGTTAGGGTCTTTATTTCACAAATCTCGACAAACAACCACAACTGGGTGGGATTACCTTTTTTCTGAACAATATATTTACATAGAAAATCCGATTAACTTTCGTTCCTTGACTGAACCTATAATCTTTGACGATGAAGGAATTGTGCCCGTTTGTCTGACTATCCTTTTTTATCCCGTGGGATAATAATAAAAACAATCGTTTGGAAGTTTGTTTGCGGTTGCACAGTAAATAGAGGATCGAAGTCTTTTTGTGGACTAAACTGTCATTTTCAAAGCTCATGTGGATTAGTAACAAGATTATATTTGCAGGTTGGATGCTCATCCTGTTAGCTTGTTACCCTTGGGAAAGTCCTTTCATAACATCACAACATTCTTAAATTAAATTTGTATTAAGCTTATGAAATTTTTAAATAACTTTCCATTGTTGTTAACATAACTGTTGGTAAATTTCATTTGTTTGATATTTAAGGCCTTACTCTCCGTCGTTACTCTGTTCGTTAAAAATTGCTTTGTTAATAAGGCATCTGTCCTAAAAATAAAATGTCAAAGCAGGAAATAGTCGACTTAGAATATAACACTTCTTTGTAAGAAGACAAAAATAGACGAGATCATGCTAACATAATTGATCATACATTTATCTAACCATTAGGACGAAAGCAATTATGTTCAAATTCTGGACACGGGTCTCCTTTCAGAGTGAAAAGTGTAAGGTCATCGTCCACTACGCCTACCTAGTGTTTATTGGTAGTCTTCACACAACTTTGAGAATCTATTTTTTCTCTCAGACGCTTAGATTTCTCCATGTTTTCCTTTAACGTTGAAGCGAGGGACAATTAAATTGTTATACGCACATAACTTCGAAAAATCAGATGCTTAGGTAACGAACCTAGAACCTCTAGACTGAAACGACGAGCCGTTGGCCATTAGGCTATCGCTGCTTATATTAACCATACCTTGACCATATTTTAATACTACTTCATTTACGCTAGACCCTAATAAAAACACATTAAGCCTAAGAATGTAATAATTACACATGTTCTCTCGAACTATCAAAGGTTTTATGATTCGACCAGAACCACCCAGCAACCTGATGACATCTGACCGTTCACACAAGATAACCAGATAGCTATCGCCTATACGAACGTCATCATTATAGCCGTGAGCCAGGCGGGCCCATCAACGGCCACGAATTATCGCTCAATTTACCGAAGATATAAATTTGTAATGAAAACCCGAAAGCGGTGTCGCCGCGCGTGACGCAATGCTTGGATTTAGAAATCGAAGTAAACAAGGGATTTTAGAAGTGGAATAAGTTTTTTGGATGGGAAGAGTTAATTAGAACAATGATTGAAGATTTTTTTTAAGATGGAAGCATGCGTTACACCTGATGGTAAGTGGTCGCTCACACCAACTCTATATAGAACAGAGGTTCTAACTGAAGCCGAGGACAGATGCGTTTGAAGGTAACCCTTTATGGTTCGACTCCAGCGGCACCACCGCCACACCTATTTCTACCTAATAACAGCAGTGTTAGGCGCTGCTGTGTTCCAGTATGAAGGGTGTGGTAAGGGAGACAGACTTTTCCGACGCGTTCCAGCTTAGTCCTCAGGGGTAGCGGCGCATCTGTGGCCGACCTCAGGTAGGAATATCTAATCCTATCTGGGGTTGATTACAGATGTCCATAAGCGGCAGTAGCCACTTACCATCAGGTGAACTGCATGCTCGTCTGCTACTCGTATATTATAAAAAAAAAAAACTTCTGAGGACTAAGATTTTCGCCCATCTTTAAGACCTACAGTCTTACAACGAAACGCACAACTGCTTTACGCTAGGCAACTATGATGACAGTACTGCTACAGTGTACTAAAAAAATTACCATCGCATTGTAAATAAAAAGTTTTTATTAGTTTTGATTTCACACATTGACATACACATTTAAGTGGCCTCCTAACTCCCTTAACATTAGATAAAGCGTGAAATTACACGCAACGCCGCGAATTAGGCGCCAATAATTTCTGAACGCCGGAAAACAGCACTAAAAATAGGTCCAGTATCCACCATGGTGGTCCGCTTATCGGCTCGCATCCTCCGTCGCTTCTACTAAGACATTTCACCTTTTTTATTGCCACGCTCTTTGCGACTTCACAACACCACCAAAGTTGAACAGCACCTTTATAATTATTGTGCAATTCGTATCGTAAAGGGATAAAGTTTAAATGAGCTTGGCTGTTTCTTTCTTGGTCGCTAGTAGAATGGTCACTAGTACAATTTTATCTTAGTCTACTTTCTCACCTTTTTACGATTCGACGTGTGACTCGAAGTGTCGTAGATACAATTATCGATTAGGTAATGTTATCGGGTCCGATCTTTTGTCTTCCGGTTGATTTTTGTTGATTTAGGCCGGTTTTTGATAATTTACTGGCGCTTGAGATGTATCGCTGAAACTGCCCGTTTCCTGCCTACCTCACAGTTAGCGATTGAAGTTTATGTGGACTTTTGGTTATTTTTGCGTATTTGTGAAAAATAGATTTCAAAACGTAGATAGACGTAACGACGAAGGTTGTCAAATATAACCTTTTGGGACGTCTTGTAAGTTATATTTAAGGTATAAATAGGTAAGTAAAGTTAAATGAATGAACACGACAGCTTAATATTAAACCTTTTAGTAATAAGGTCATTTCTCATAAAATTTATAAGTTAATTTAATTGCTTCAATCTCCAAAACAAGACGCAAGTCAAAACAAAAGTAAAAAAGAATAAAAATTGTTAGATGATTTTTGAATGAGTTTTTGAGTCACTGTGAGTGATCGATCAGAGCACTTTGCCTGCGATTGACCAAGCACCATTTTAGCTAAAAATCTTTAGAGAAAACCTTTGCCCAATTAGAGGCAGGGCAATAAGTGGATAATGTAAAAATAATATTAATTACAAAATTTATCACAGCCCTACGTATAATACAAATAAAAACATTGTACTCAACATTATCCACTTATTAAAAATATCCGATGATCGCTTTAATAAATGAGCGGCGATTAAACTAAAATGCACGCAATAAAAATCAACGACAAAAATTATTCATCGCTTCATACGGGATTCAATTCGCGACAAAATAATTACTTAACCAATAAGTTGTTCGTAACATTATCATAAACAAACAATAGGGGGTATTTTTAAATACAAGCACAACCTATGGCGTCGTCTGCTATTGAAAATAGAAAAATATACGCATATTTTCACATTGTTTCTAATTTTTGGATGTTTCTGAAATGTGACGTTTCTGTTTTGTTCTCCCGGATATTTAAGCTCATGAAAAGTTTTACAACCTTTCGCTCGACTCTGAAGGCACATACTCATATCTGATTAATAAGAGTAATTTTAGTTTGATAAGCGCTTTTGTGTGCTCCTTTGAAGGGTGTCAATTATACAACACAACTGTACACAAGCACTAAGTACTGTTCTGTACTTTAAGGAGGAATTCCAAATTTCGTCTTCAGATATAGCAATTCTATGGCCGACCTCAGATAGTGAGTCAGGCGAGAGTGACCATTTATCATTAGGTCTATTGCATAAGAAATATCCTCGAATGGCGACCACGTTTAGGCGAAAAGAGCAATGGTAATTTATATATTTTGAGTAATTTTATACGACTAGGCTTAAAAATATAATCAAATTCAACTATGTACTTTCCAAAATCATGTTTTGTTTTATTAGTATTAATATATTACACATACAAGACAAACCTGCACATATAGTTCATATGCAATGGTTACTTGTATGTATTTTTAAAACTGATCGTATCAGATAGATCAGATGCTTATCTTCCCTCGATATACCCTGCGATGATCATAACAAACTTGTTATTAATTCTCTGGTGCGGTGATGGCAGTCAATTTTGATACCTTATATTTTTACGATTCTTTAGGGATGTGTATATAAGAATTCTAACATCTTGACTGATCTTTTATTGGAAATATTCATTTTACCGGTTTGTAAATGTAGATTTTACATTTTATAGGATTGATTTTTTTATTACTGTTTACTCAATTAAATCAATCATTGATATTTAAGCTATTGGCCAGTATGTTTTTTCACAATCACACACAAAGTTACAATTTGTAAAAGTTAGACCTACGTGCCTACTTGCGTCTCATAATTACACATACACAACTCAAAAAGATAAACCTTATTCAATATAATTATTATCAAGTTAATCAGAACCATTTTTAATAACAAGCAAAACACAAAACAAATCACTTAGCACGGCAAAGCAAACAATCCTAACATAATTTCCAAACGTAAACTTAGATGTAGTATTTCAAGCAAAATTGTACCATAACTTAAGTTATATTTCCACTGCGTACAGAGAATAGCTACTTCAGTGAACATTGTAAATAAAGTTGCACGGTATCAAATTGCATAAAAGCGAGCTTAAATATGTGCATAATATTGCATTCATGCGTTCGTATAAAGACGTCAGTTGGAAAACAAAGGGACTATTGCAATTATGGGATTTGTTAAGACAAAGACGGGTATTGTGTAACTGCAATAAGTGTCATTTTGATCACATTGGTAGATCTCACCACAGGTATAGTCCGCGTAAAACTGCTAGTCCACTCTGAATATAGAAATGAATCGCGTTGCCATAGTAAATTGTATGATTACACCTGCTCGCAACAACTTCAGAGCGGACTAGCAGTTTGGCGCGGACTACACATGGGTCTCTGCAAAGGTATCAGTGCCCCCTTTTTACTAGCTTTTTTTCTTTTAGGTTGAATTCTTGTTGTTACCCCTGACTAAGTGGGTTGCATCTGGTGAACGTCACAGTTTTACTGTGCCTTTTAAACCAGGATACAGGATTGTTTAACAGTAGAAGTAGATGTGGTGATAGTACCTACCGTTGACTTCAGATAGGACTCCAGCATAGTTTGGACGCCAGGTGGAATATACCTATGCCCATGCATATCTACTTGTTTAAATATTCTATTTACATTTTTTGTTTTTGTTTACCAAAATGGACAGTTTGTACCTAGTGCTAGGCAAATTTTGATGCTAAATATAAGTAAGTATAAGGTGAATAAATTTTTTGTAAAGTCAGCCATTTATTCGTCTTTAAAAATACTTGAAACTGTTATACTCGAAAATTCATACGATTGCACACAGACGTAGGCTATTATTCCAATTAAAAATGATCAAGGTAACCCCATCAAGTAAAAACCGAACGTAAATCAATACCAACAGCGCACATTGCAAAACGAGATAATTTGCATAATTGCAGTCAGATGTGATAACCACTCCTTGGAACCAGCCGATATGGTGCGGCTGACAACCGAATTTAATTAATTGAAACAAACATATAATTAGACGCAGCAACGGGGCGGGGACCCACCAACGACGGACCCATTAATGGAAAGGGTTCCGCATAAATAAACCTTATGTAGGATATCCAGTTCGTGCACATATTTATATCACCTATCGTATTGTGAATTATTTCTTTATTGTGTGCTTGAAGTGCCATGATTTACCGAATAGGGTTGCTTTGTTAGGGTTATAACTCTTTATACACACATATATTTTTGTAAGCCTCGTCTAGCCACGGGAGAAGCTTATTACTTCGCTCTCAGGTGAATATTTTGAAGAATAAATAAATATTGTCAAACGTTGCTGTTGACCTCCTGGATTTAAAATACGTCATCCACGAGAGGTAGAATTTTTTGTGGTTCGACTCCGGCGGTACCACCGCCACACCTATTTCTGCCTCATACAGCAGTGTTAAGCGCTGCTATGTTCTGGTTTGAAGGGAATAAGGGAGACATACATCCGAAGCGTTCCAGCTTAGTCCTCACGGGTAGCGGCGCATCTGTGGCCGACCTTAGGTTGGAATATCTATTCCTATCTGGAGTTGATTACAGATGTCTATGGGCGGCAGTAATCTCTTACCATCAGGTGGACTGCATGCTCGTCTGCTACTTGTATATTATTAAAAAAAAGTTATACCTACAAATATTAGTAAGCTTTCTAGACAACGGGAAAGGTTGTTTCTTCGATCTCAGGTGAATACTTTGGTTAATAGATAAAATATTGTCGAAAGGAGACGTCGCTTTCCACCTCCTGGATTTAATATATGTACGACGTACGTCATCTATGGGAGGTAAAATAGTGATGCTCTGCTGCCATTGCCACACGGAACACGTTTTTTATATAATTGAAAAAAATAAAATGCACGTTGTTCACCGGATGGTAAATGGTCAAAAACATCTAAAATTATACTGAAATAGTATCTGACTTCTGAGGTCATTCACGGATGCATTACTAATACACTGGTGAGCTAAGTTAGCAAGCCTTAAGTAAAGTGTTTCTGCCGTAAGTTCCACACTTACAAGTTGTGTTATCGACGTACTCGTAGGTATTATACCTATATGTGTGACGGCGCTGTCTCTAAAGTTGATCCGCGAATCCAAGAATCCATAAATTATTTATAGTTATGTCGCAATGTATGTATGTGTGACTCTATCTACGTGTATATAAATGTATCAATACATTTTTAATACATTTCTTAATAGATAAATAGTCACTATTTACATCAGGAGCCAAACATGGCGAGCACGTTTCACAATACATCATAGTGATCTGTAGCTTACTACTTGTTTGTGATAAACAAATCCTAGACACTAGTACTTCACTGAAGATGGTCAGCCCACGCTCACGGCGCTTCCACCCACAGCTCTTATCAAACGCGTAGGGAGTTAGGGACGATTCGCCATAGTCATTAAGCATTGATGTGATAGTAACGCATATTTTCATACATCTAGTATAGAAGTGGATAAAACCCCGCGGTGTCTTTAGAGTTCAACTGATCTATAAAAGCAGTGATCTAGTGGTTAATAAGCTCGGCCTCTTGATCGAGGGGTCTGAAGTTAAATCCCAAACATGCACCACTGATTTTGAAGTTATGTGCGTATTAGAAATTAATTATCACCCTGTCTACCACTTGTCTACTAATATGCGCTTGGTCAGCGCGGTGGACTATAGCCTAATCCTTCTCATTCTGAGAGGAGACCCGTTCTCAACAGTAGGACATAAATGGGTTAATGATGATAAAATTACCACAACGTGGAGCGTGGTACGTAGCTGGATGTGTAATCACTAGTTTCTAATACGAGCTTCCGCGCTTTGTAGAACGTATTAAGCCGGCGAGCCTGCATAATTATCATTAGATAGCATTACATATATATTATCGACTTCATTTGATATTTGAAGACATGAAGAAGACAGCGGGATCCACTGGATTCAGAAGGCATGAGGCCGGTTGAAAAGGAGCCAATCAGAAATAACTGTGTCTTACAGAAGACCCCAAGGTTTATAAATTTTAAAAATGTAAAGCATTGAAAAATAAATTGAAACAGCGTGATATGCTTCGGGATTTTTCCATTTTCATATGCCATATTCCCATCTTTACCAGTTTCACCTAAATAACACAAGCAACCGACGTGTTTGTAATGCGAGAACACCCTAATCCGTCGAATTTACGTCATTCACCCAACAATAACGTCTAACGTCTAACCCGTACGTCCAAATTACGTCATTACTCCCCTATAACGTCAGAACAGATCAAAACAGCATCTCATTCTCACGACAAATTGCCGCCAGTCGAGACGGCCGTCACAAAAAATTCGCTCCAAATCGACCCAAAAACGATTTTATTGCGACTAACAAGGCGACCCTGATGTTATCGCATGTATTACTTTCATCCCTTATCTGAAACCGCCCCTTCATAATTGGCTCGGGGTAGGTTTACATGTAGATGTATCGACATAGGTTTTGAGTAATATAATATTTTAAAATACTTAACTCTATTATGATTTTTTTTACAATTACAGAAAAAAATATGCATATATATAAGCTTTCTTTTTAATACTTTTTTCAATTATAAAAATAGTTAACAATAATCATGTTGATGGTTTTATAATGAGTTGAATTAATACATGAAAGTACCAGTCTATTAACAAAAAATAAATATTTATACAAAATTAAAATAAACACGATGCTATTAAAATATTTTATCAAATTCAGTGCTATCCCTGAAGAAATTAAAAATTATGGAAACGACCAAATGTAAGCCAAGCTTTACGATTTTTTTCTTCACAGTGTTACAGATAATCATGTCACACGTTTTTTATTTAAAACCACACAAGACAAAATGGCGTTACCATCAGATTACCATAGCCTTGTGGTAGGATTATTACTTAATTTTTTCACCCTCGCCTACCTGTCCAGAAACCCGAGATTCTTGGACGGATAGGCCAAATATTCTGATATACTTGTCAAATAACTAATCTAAATTGATCCCTCATCCATCACGCAAGGTTCTCCTAAACAGATCACAGTAAGATGGTTGCAATATTCACAAATTAATAAAGCAAGCAAGCTTCTTAACCAGTGAATACTTTGTTTATTATACCTATTAGAGATTTGTCGAAACATTTTAGTGGAGTGTGTTAGGATTAACTGATGAATTTATTTCTTGTTTGAACGATTAGGCAAATGTTTGATGATTCAGTTAAGTAAGAATGTTTGATTAAGATAAGTTTGAAAAGATTCCAATCGTTGGAATGTTTCTTTTTTATTTTCTACAATCAGATTAGTCAATCGAAATTATTAAAACAAAACATACAAATAAATAATATAATATTTGAAACAATTTATTAAACTCAATAAAATTGTAAAGCAACAGTACTGTCAAACTAATCGAAATCACTTAAACTCCGTTGCAACAGTTTTACATCCCCTGAAAATATTATGTGCAGTTCCTGTTTGAAATGTACTAAACCTGACACGTAGTAGACACGTGGATACAGATGAAATTCAATTTTGTTACCATTTTTAACCAGTAACACATGTTTCAACAGAAAGTAAATAGCGTAGCGGAACATAAAATAGATAATTTTCGTTATATTTAGATTTATTGCTCCTTTCGATGATTATGTTTTAAAGACTTCACAAATGGACATAACGAACCCTAGCATGATATTAATTTCAATAATGAATGATTATGTAACTGTAAAATATATTCAATCTTGCTCGTTACGAGTTGGATCTGCTGAATTTGAATCTTTTTAGTATTACAGTTTTTCACTCCTTTTAAAATGATTTTTCAAAAAAACCTAAACTAAAATAATATTTGAAGTGAGTTTTCTTGACAGATATATAACTGTAGTTAATATTAACATCATTCAGTCAAAGGTTTTATAGAAAAGCTATCAAAGTAATAAAATTAAACATTTCTTCAGAAATTCCGGTACACTGTTATAATATGACACTTCACTTCACTCAAACAGCCTACGATTTAAACCTAGATGTATTCCGGTGGCAGAGACCTAGACCCTACAGCTCCCAACAATGTAGAAGCTCTATGCTATTTACACCCTGAGTTATGGGTGAGATAAGTATTTTATTTTACGGTCACTTGCGCCGACGCAGGGGATCCATCAGGGGATATTTTATTGACCTCTTAGACCACCATGTAGGAACAGTAGGTAAGAGTAATGGACTATAAAGAGGGAAAAAATAAGGGCAGTGATAATAAATAGCAGCAGTGATAGCCCAGTGGTTAAGAAACGCGGCCTCTCGATCGAGGGGTCCGAGGTTCAAATCCCAGGCACGCACCTCTGATTTTCAAATTTATGTGCGTATTAGAAATTAATTATCACTTGCTTAAACGGTGAAGGAAAACATCGTGAGGAAACCTGCATACCTGAGAGATTTATAAAAAATCTTAAAGGTATGTGAAGTCTACCAATACGCACTTGGCCAGCGCGGTGGAGTATGGCCTAATCCTTATCATTCTGAGAGGAGACCCGTGCCCAGCAGTGGGACAGTAATGGGTTGATGATGATGATGATGATGATGATACTAAAATGTGTTTGCTGCAACACTTGCTACCACAACTCATTTCTACCTTTGAAAAATAATGTACTGCGGTTGTGTTCTAGTGTGAAGTGTGTGATGTAGGGGTAGCAGAGTTCTTATGGCCGACCATGTCCATGGGCAACAGTGGCCCCTTACAATAAAGTGGACTGTATGCTTGTTTGCTACTTCAATATTATATGAAACTAGCTGACCCGGCAAACGTTGTGTTGCCATATAAATAAAAAAATGTTAAGGGTGAACAAACCTTATCACTAAGCGGTATGAAAAATAGATAGTAGCAGATCCTCAGACCTACTGAATATGCCTATAAAATTTGGTGAAAATCGGTAAAACCGTTTCGGAGGAGTACCTACGGTACTTAACTGACATTGTGACACGAGAATTTTATATATAAGATAAATCTTGGAACTTGGAATCCTATGCTACTTAATGAACATTAATTTTATACAAACACTACAAGTTATCGACGTCATTATGAATAAATATTTTCTTAGATTGGCCTGATTGAGCTTGAAATCAATTACATTTTTCGAGTAGATTTTTGTAAATAATATTTGATGGATAATTAGATCCATAAATCACTGAAACAGGCGCCAATATAAAATTAAGTGGAAACAAATGTCAAAGCGGTTTACAACTCAAAAAATTCAATCAATAATTCAATACTTACCTTTCTCTATTCTATCGAGCAACATAATGTACCAAGGATCCTTAATAAAAATAAAGGAACTTTAAAATAACGACAAAACAGCTCGCGCCAACCTCAATTTTGCCGATTTGCTCGTAAAGCCACGAAGCGTATAAAATGGACATAAAATTCAATTGACATCCGTTAAACTTGGTAAAGTACGAGGCCCTTTCTTTAAGTCTAACACGATGCTTTACAACGATTTATTTAACGGTTATAAGAACGTGCTAAGTTAAGATCTTTGACAAAACGTTTTCTTTCGTTAAATTACGTACTTTAATCGTAATTATGTTTACAATTTTTAGAAATATCTCCTTTCTAGCCACTTTTAAAAGAAAACGCTAACGTTTTGTCAATTTGTAGTACAGTTATAAAATACACACTTTATATTATTATGATTATAAGTATGTAAAGCAGACTATTACATTTGTCCTTAATTAAAAACTACTACATTTTTTCCCCGTTAAAATGTCTCTCTTCACAAACCTTAACCGCGCGGCGTAACTTCATAAACGTAGATACAATCCTTTATTTATTTTAATTAATTATAAACATCTAGCTTGTTTCGTCACGAATTGAGTAACCTGAATGAAATAAAAATAATGTCAGGAATAACCTGAATAAAGAAAAGATGAATGGAGTACATGCATGAATAGACTAGATTATGTTGGACGGGTTCGATGTCGAGTTAAATTATTTACAGTTCTATGAACATTATCGTCATTAAACTTAAATCAACCTCGAACTAGTTGACAATGGGACAAAAACTATAACAACTATCTGTTCTACTAACATCTGTTACTATTGAAACCTTACTTGAATAGAAACGTAGATAAATTATCTCACACTTGTAATAACTGATCTAAGTTACTAAAATTAAATTTAAATAAGATAAATTAAGTTGGCTAACCACTCTTTATAACCACAATACAGCGACCCACTACTCCCTCCGTTAGTCAAAAATAATTGTTGGAGTGATGTCGAACAAGGTGGATTAGTCCATCTTAATTAACCAGATACATAGCGGTGCTTAGGGATCTTCTCTTTTAGGATTGAAATCTTCTGATTTGAAGTGTTTGAATTAAAAAGGGTACTATGTACTAATTACCGATAACCATAAAGAAATATACCCCGAAAAGGGTAAAATCATTTTTTCCTGAACAGCCGTTTACTATATTTTTGTTCTAGCTAGCCATAGATTAGTAAAGATACTTCGCCGCCTTGGCTTATTAGTAAGTTCTTTTTTTGAATTCTTGACAAATAAAAACATTTTTAGAGAAAATTTTCGAATAAATAACGAATACTGCGTAATTTACATAATAAATAATTATTTCAAATATTTTAGGGACATTTTAGCACGGAGACTTGGCAAAACTTTTTTACGCAACTATTTCAAGTCTCAAAACTGGGTACATTTTCTTGTTAGGAGTGAGTAATATTTACTAATCTATGTAGCTAGCTTATATTCTACTTGGATGTGGTTTAATAATGTTTCTTTTGCAAAATTTGATTTTATTTATTTCTTATAATTGTTATGAGCGTACTGACTGAGCTTTCTCTGGTACTTTTGGCGAGCAAATCTGCAGACACCAACTATACTTCAAAACTACGGCTTCCGCGATCATTTACCGTCGTATTTTACGACATTAGAAAGCACTATAAAAGTAGCCGTGTGGGTGTTCGTGTATCACCTTTGTTTTATGGTAATAACGTTTTTATATTAAGTTGCCGTCATTATGTGTCCGGAGCACCATAATATTTTCTGCTTATCAACGACGCATATCGAGTAACTAAGTAAGTGTAATGTGTTTTTGTAATGACGTGTCTGAATATATTGTCATTCTAAGTCATTGTTGGTATAAAGAGTTATTGCCTGAACCGGATTCTGAACTAAAGTAGAATTATAAAAATACATGGACAGAAAAGTTAAATTCTTTCATCTTATAAACGGAGGTTAGTCATAAATGCGTCACTATCGCTGGTAACTAAATTGAAACACCTTATTTTAAATTTGCCACACATTTTACAATTACAATTTGATAGAATTGTGCTCTAGATTTCTATTTGTAAACATTGGTATGATTGTTTTATATATTTTTAATTTTAATAAAATCTATATACGTAGACATCCTACACGAATCTTAAACATAAATACTTCAAATTATTTTTAAAACACTACAAGTCCTTAAAATATACCACTAACAACAAAAAATCAATAAAATCCTATTTTAAAACATTTATAAACATTACAAAAGTATATTTTTTAAGTATACAAATATATAAAAGTATCAATTTTCAGTAATTCAAAGTAAATTCCGACCGCGAAATTCCCATCTGATTAATCAATAAGTCACTACGAAAAAATGTAAATAAAAGAACGTGGGACATATCTCAAGGAAGGCAGCTCAATCGTTGAATGGAGTGCGTTATTTATTAGTATAGATTATCGCAACAAATCACACCCGATTGCCGTTCCGAAATCATTTGGTGTAACTTGAGAACGCCCCTTATATTTGATGATTGGACAAATAAATATATTTCCCGTATCCTGTTTATCGGGTCGGGGTGTTAATAAAAATGTAGGGGACGAGCGGGGTTCAAGGGATATACGGTAATGCCATTAAATATAATGTCTTAACATTGTTTGATGTGACTAATGTTTTAATAAGTTGCAAGTAAACATTGTGTTGTGATCAACTTTTGGGGTTAAATGTTTTTATTTTTGACTGATTATACCAATTACAATATGACAACTGGAATTGTCGTTCAATTTTATAAATGAAATGACGTAACTATTTAAGGCTGTACCTCTGTTTTATTTAATTAATGAAATTTTAATAATTTATATGAATAAAATGTACAGCTGCTCGCTTTCTCTAAAGGTTCATTAAATATTAAGGATAAATTAAACATGTTAAAAATTACCTATAAAATATTCACATAATACTCAGGTATCCGTAAGTATACCAAAAATATAATATTATTCAGCATATTATTTTAAGTCGTAATTACATGCTTATTGTCTAAAGAAAACGTTTCTATTTTTTGTAATTGTCATTATATTATTTTTATCTCCCAACATACCCCTGCGTCCTCAATCGGTGTGAATGGGCCTGTGGTCCGGGTGGCCGGCGTCCGTCGTCCTATCGTTCCTAATAAATTAGAAGCAGCTAATACAAGCCATGCCCTTACAGAAGACTGGTCGTGTCAACTCGCCACTAATGTAGTACCCCGATAACACCTTCAAAACCACTCATGTACAACCCACCAGTTTACATTGACCCTTCAAGATGCTCAAAGTCTTCTCTATTGCTTACTAATACGGTTATATTTTAAAGTGTCAAGGCTCAAGTGACTTTGCTACACTGAAAAGGATATTCGTTGTATTGAGAAGCGTGGAAATGTTGCCTCTTTTATATCGTTAGTTTAGGATTCCATGTCACGTGGTTCGTTTGTGTAATGTATATTCCCTCGTGCTTTATTGTTGACGACTCAGTAATTGATTGTACTTGATTTATGGTTAAATAAACACTTGTTTACTTTTTGGAATATTTGCATCGGGTGTGGGAATGTTATAACGAGTTCATTGTAACACTTCCTGATTCAGAATGATTAATAATATTAACGCGTGAAATTTACCGACAGTTTGTTCATTGGTAGTTATCGCCACAATCAGGGCAATTGGGGATGATTAATTGTAAACTAAATACTGTAAATTTGAATGTCGTATCGACCATTTACCCTTACCTTTAATGTTTTTCCCATAAGTGTTTGAAAGAAGATAATAAATATTTTAACTATCCTTTATAACTTTTTATAAAGTTAACTTAGCGATAAAGAACGGCGATTCATGCCAATTTATAATTTTCTAGGTAAAAGACAAATGTGACCATTACGCCTTGCAGTGGGACAGTAAAGATTGTTCGCCTGGACTCATGGTAAAGTCGCAATTCTGTTCTATATTTAAAAATAAATATTGTACATTGGGAGGTCTGGACCTTAGAGACATGGTAGAGCTATGCTCCCCAACGCAGACTGATGGAAAGATTACGGGCAAGCTAACCAGTATTGAGTGTTTTTGACTGGCATGTTACAACCAGGATTTAATGTGACCACCGAAGCACGGTAGCGCTTAAAATTTTATCACTTACAGTCATCCATCCTATCACTGACAATGCTCGACGTTGCTTAAGTTTTTGCATCGGTTTAGGTCTACAGAAATTACAGTTTTATGGACATCTTCTTCTTTATACTTTGCTTGCATGTTTATATGCTTACTAAAAGTTTTACTTAGGCTTAGTGAGGCTTTATAATATACATATTTATATATCTTTAGGTACCTTTTTTTTCTTTTTTTTTTGTTTACGAGGGGGAACCTTCAAAAGGTTCCCGACGACGTGGGAGCGACGCCGGGTTATGTGGGATTTTTGGTAGCTACTTATAAAAAATGTCTGACGTGTCTTTATAGATATATCGTTCTTATGAACGATATCCATTTGAACAAATCCTTACAGATCAGCTACGGCGGTCCCATCTCGCGATTTGTCGACGCGATCATGTCGCTATAGAGAACTGCGCATCGAACTAGTGTGGAGAATGGTGTTATGCAACATACATTAATTGCTAATTTTATTGCGTTGTGGAAATACTTCGTAACTAAAATAAACACATTATTATTACGCGCGCAACGTGATAATAATGATGTCGTTTAAATTAGGAAACATCTTAAGTAATGCTCCCTGTCGCAACGTGTCAGAAGCCTCTCCCTCGTAAGCTAGTAAACCTCGCAAGTCATGTTATCTTACATTATACATATGTATAAATATACACAGGCTGTAAATTATATTTTAGAAATAAATGCTTCAAGCAATTTAGTAGTCAAATATTCTAAGAATATTCTCTATACAAGATTATGAAATTAATGTATCCATAAACACAAAATTTATAAAAGTGTTATATATTAAATTTATAATTTTATCCTCCGCTATTGAAGTCATAAGTAATTATATGTATTCATCAAATATTAGGTTTTTTTTTTATAATATAGGAGTAGCAGACAAGCATGCAGTCCACCTGATGATAAGTGGCTACTTACGCCCATTGACATCTGTAATCAACCCCAGATAGGATTAGATATTCCTACCTAAGGTCGGCCTCAGGTGCGCCGCTACCTCTGAGGACTAAGCTGTAACGCCTCGGTTCTAAAAGGGTTCTACCACCTTCATAGATATAATAATGACATATACCTACATCATGCATAGCAACAGTAATAATACTAGTAGAACGACGATGGGTAATCATTAAATCATTAAAATCAACGATGAGACAGGAAGATTATTACCATATAGGTAACTATATAAATGAGTTGTATATAAATGAGTGCAAGGAATTATTACATTTTATTGTAATTGTGATGCCGTATCGTATAATGCCATCCCATGGTTGTATAAAAAGAAAGCATCGTCCCTTGTTAGTTCCCGAGCGATCGCGAATGTTGTGTGAACTGGGAGTAATCGAATCGACGCATTGATGCTAGAATCGAAACAAGTACGAGTACATGACATACAAGACATCGATTATCTTTATATTTTTAGACATTTAATGCGAGAGATGTCGTTTACATGTTATTGTCCCACGACTAGGCACGGGTCCCCTTAGAGTTTTTGTTTATAATATTAGTGTATAAGTAGCAGACGAGCATGCAGTCCACCTGATGGTAAGTGGTTACCCGCCGCCCAATTGTCATTTATAATCAACCCCAGTTAGGATAAGATTCCTACCTAAGGTCGGACACAGATACGCCACTACCCCTGAGAACTAAGCTGAAATGCCAAAAAGTATGTTACCACTTACCATACCCTTCAAACCAGAACACAACAGCGCTTAACACTGCTATTTTTAGGCAGAAATAGGTGTGGCATTGGTGCCGCCGAAGTCGTACTACAAAGGGTTCTACCACCTTCAAAAGAAGGGTTTAGTCCACCGTGGTGGCCAGTGCAAATAGGTATATTTTACATACCTTCGAGTTTGCTTAACTCTTCGTTGTATTCTATTGTTATTGTTTCCTCACGATATTTGGGTTCAAGTCGATTTACTATCTGCCTCGTTTAATAAAACTCGAAAATCAATTCTTAACGTTATACCAAACTATTTCTATTCCGTTTTTAACAGTCCACACAAGATATAATTATAAATATTTTATTTTATCTGAGGCGTACAATAGTGTATTAATGAATAAAATAAAACTAAAAAAATAAATCGCAAATCCGTACAAACGTTAAAGCTACATAAATAAACACATCATCATAAGAATAGGCAAATTAAGACTACATAGTGAGACGAGCATAAAGGCGACTACAAAATAATACAATAAACAACACCAGTAATTGATTCTTATGGCTAAGGGCAGTTTTATGACAGTGTGAACAGCGGATTATGTTCCCTGACCTCGTCAATATTATTTATGCGTGTAGCATTCAGAGCACACTTGCGACTTTTTATGACAGGCGCGCGCGATTTGCGACTGACAATTGCAGATTTTTTATACATCCGTACATCGGCAAAATCGAATATTTCTTAAATAGGAATTGAACATTTCTTGTAAAAGAAGCGAATTAGAGGAATTTTTTGTCAATATATTGTTAAAGATACAACGTATAAAATAGTAAATGAGCAATCATATCATGAAATAAAATTATTTATTAATTGCATGGTTTTATTTAGTATCAATTAAATTCTTATTTAATACCTTGTCATTATTACAATTTATTTGTTTGTAATTTTTTATAATATGGGAGTAGGAGACGAGCATGCAGTCCACCTGATGGTAAGTGGCTACTGCCGCCCATGGACAAGTGTAAACAACCCCAGATAGAATTATATATTCCTACCTGAGGGCGGCCACAGATGCGCCGCTAAACCCTTGAGGACTAAGCTGAAATGCCTCGGAAAAGTATATCTCGCTTACCACAAAGGGTCCTACCACCTACAATAATAGTCATTTTTATACTAAAAATCATTTTAAGTACTACTATATATATTAAACATTAAATAAATTAGTAGAAGAAAAATGAACAAAAAAAATTTAATTGTGTAATTAATTTTGGTTATCATAAGACAAAACGAATTATTGATATGAAAGTAGCTAGTCTGTGATACCTCTGAACAAACTTTGTTGCCTGAATACTTGTTAAATGGCTTTATTAGATGCCCTTTCGGACTTGGGTACCCGATACCTATAAAATACAACCTACCACAGACTGCTTTTGAAGTGACATTACTTATCTTTATGCATATTTATACATTTTAATACATTAATACTACAAAGTGGTTAAAGTTGTTATAAAATCAACATAAACTCAGTAATTATTATAAAAACAGAAAATTTGACTGCTTGAAGATAATTAACTAAAAAGAGAAGTAACCCCTATGTTACTCCCACACTATAGACTAGGAATAATCAGCGCCAAACTGCTAGTCCGCTCTGAAATTGTTGCGAGCAGGTGTAGTCGTACAATATGCTATGGCGACGCAACTCATTTCTATATTCAGAGCGGACTAGCAGTTTGGCCCGGACTATACATAAATCTCACAAGAAAATCAGTCGAGCCGTTTGTGCTATATGGCATGACAAAGAATAAGAAATACTTACATAAATGCATAAGTTTTGGAAACATTATCCTGGGCAATCTGGTAAAAATAGTAGAATGATGTGTCTGAAGACAAACAGTTACAAATGGTCCACTATTATTTTTATCCTTTAAATATATAAAACTAGTTTGTTTTTGAATAACGTATTTTGACTGAAGCTGGCTTTGTGTAATGACATCGTTAGTCTATGCCAATATACCTATTTATTCATTATTATTATAACCTTTATGTTTACTTTGGCATGTATAAATTTTGATTTATAATAAATAATAAATTCTCCAAAAGTGAAAATTTTAAATTTGTTATTTAATACCTTTAAGACTAGTATAAGGATCTGAAAGTGTATAAGGACATGTTAAATAAGAAATAATTTTGACGCATTTTAACTTGCAAAAATTAAACACTGAATTACTTACTTACTTACTCACTTACTTTGATTTTTAACAACGTGTGCTAAACTTTACTAATAGCCATTGTGGTAAACTTAACTTTAAAGAGTCTTGTCGAATTACGAGTCCATACATAGAATACTAAAGGCTAATAATAGATACACTACTGTAACATCAGTTATTTTTTTATTTAATTCATAATAAAATAGTAATTTCCTTAATAAACCTCACCTTAACCTTTGGAAATAAATAGTATCTACAAAGAAGCTCTAAATTCCTAACCTTTTTAATACGCATCAGCTCATAGTGATGTCATAATGTTATGGCGTTCATAACTTCGGCGCCGTTGCCTGTAATTATGCCGGTGACTACTTAACATGGCGATGATGCCCATCAATCAAGACGATATTGTTTTATCCCATTGATTTAGAGAAGAGAGATCGCATGTGAAAATTGTTGTTATGAAGATGTATGGCCGAGTTTGTTAAAAGGCGTAAGTGGTGGTGGTAATAAAGGGTGTTACCTATTGTGTTTTAAAGTGTAATATTGCGTCGTTTTCATGATATTCAATATTTTCATCGATTTAGTTATTTGCAATTTTAAATGTTCATGTTTCATTTGTCCACTTTCCTTTCCGTCAACAATTAAATATAATAACAATTCCATTTTAACTTTACATTTAGATAACTACGATACTAATATTATAAAGATTTCTAAAGTAAGCAGAGATATTTTACTCTAGTATAATTTTTAGCTATGGAGAGCCGCGGCTACAAAAATGAAATAGTTCTTATATAACATATACATACCCCGATCTCAAATTGTAGGTACAGATGCTATGTAAGTTCCTCAAACGTATTGAAATGAAATAATTATTCAACAAACATTATTTGTTGTAACGGCAAATATGAATTTACAAATTTCGTAAATTCTCTTCACGAACAATTAAAGTATAAATTGTCTATTCTCTTCTTGTACACAAAATTAGAAACTAACAATGAATGTGCAAATTTCGAACAAAAATTGCATAATACATTTATGAATGACACTTGCAATTTCAGAGCTGTCTATAAAAATATAATAAAATCGTCGATTTCATTATAAAAAGCGCCTTTCTCCAGACAATGTTAAGACATGACGCTGAAATACAATTTGACCTTTGGCTAATGCATCTACGTGATAGCCAAAACTGGTAATTAACCTATTATTGGCCGAATACACTTGCTTGCTCCCACGATCTTTTAAGGTATGTTTACACGGACTAGTTACTAGCGCCAGTGGCGATACCTTAGTAAAACTATCCTGTAAGATTCTAATCATAGTAAAAGCCAAAATTTCTTATCGATTACTTGATAGGTCTTCATAATGCACAAAAAATTAGACAGTCAATATAACCAATTCAAGTGCTTTCCTAAAGGTTGGTGACAAATTATTTGGATTATGAAAATGAATATGACCTTTGTATATTAGTACGAATTGTAGCTGCTTTAATATTTCGTGTACAATGCTTTCTTATGATAAATTTATTTCATATTTCGAATTTTTTAACATTTGAGACTTGTCTTTATAATTTTGAATTATAGGCTAAATGATGTGGGAATAATAATAGACAGAAAGTACAGTGCTTGGTATTAGTACTAGAGCAAGCAACTTGCACGATGTAAATTCTTCCGATACGCTTCTCAGAAGTTACTGCTTTACAGCTAAAAGGTTTTCGATTAGATAATTATACGTAATAGGGGTTGAGTGATAGTTCTTTTAAGGGTAATATAAGGTACCAATTGTTTGAATGTATCCAACGATTATGCGGTAGCTTGCCTTACAACCCGGCTTTTAGATACTGATCGGCAATTTTCTTGTCAGATTCCATATTGACAAGAAATACCTCTGTAATGGCCTGTTTAAGTTCACACCTTTTTGCTTTAAGTATAGTTATTAAGGGTGATTATTTGGCTTAGTAATATTAAATTGTTTGAGGTAGTTTTATGGTATGTAATTTTAAATTAGTCATATTTTGACTTAATGGGTGAAAACATTTGCTACTGATTACTAGTGAATCTTTTTTCTTGTTATATATTTATGTACATTTAATTTCCGTGATCATCATTATTTATTCATGTTATAATTTATAGCTGTGTTTGAAAATTTGTTTTGTTTTGATCTTAACATTATTTATATTTTTTTAATCTTTGGAACTAACTAACAGGACCTTATAAATCATGGTTTTGGAAAATCGTTACATAATAAATTTTATTACTTTATACTAACAATGTAACCAGATCCTGACAATGTAACCTATTAGATGTCTGTAACGCAAATTAAAAAAATATGAAATGAAAAAAATCTTCAAATACCGATTGATAAAAAATTACAAACTAATTTAAATACAAATCTGCACGCTTAAATATTTAAAAAACGACCCGAGTAGTAATTACACTGATCGTTTCGAATTAAAGCTAAGGAGCGGTCATTAGGGCCGTCGCGGGCTCCTGTTACGCCTTTTTGCGAAGTGCGCTCGATTACCCACAGTAATATATCGGATACGCATCTGTAGAAAGAATATTGCACAGAGTGTTCAAAATGTTAAATAAAAACATAATTAGAAGACACAATTTTATCAATTTTCAAGCATGGAACGTTACGCTGAACAAATTTAATACAAGGCATTTGCGAAAGTTAGTTCATTTATTTTTTACTATTATGGTCAATAAAGTGTCATATTTAAATGAGACTATTTGTTTTGAATTAAAACTAAGGAGTGATCATTAGGGCCGTCGCAGGCTCCTGTTACGCCTTTTTGCGAAGTGCGCTTGATTACCCACAAGTAATATATCGGATACGCATCTGGAGAAAGAATTTTGCACAGTGTGTTCAAGTAAGTTGAATAAAAATTATAATTGTCATTAATTTTCAACGTTGGAATGATGGGTTAAACATTTGTAACAACCTGTAAATGCGAAAGTTAACTCATTTATTTTTCAATTATGTTCAAACTAGGTATTATAAGTAATAAAATAATTTTGAATGCAAATATAAGACGCTACTTAAATATTTATAATGAGACTAATTGTTTCGAATTGAAGTAAATGAGCGAAAAGGAGGAGTCAAAAGGGTAGATTGCAGGCTCCTGTTACAACTTTTTGCCGAATTGCGCTCGATTACCCATAGATAATACTTATATCGGATACACATCTATAGACAATATTTTTTACACAGGATGTTCAAAACGGTTACTGTTAAATTAATTTATTATAATATAATGGATTTTATAAATTTTCATAATAACAATAGCTTACTTTTGTAAATGCCAAGGCGAATAATATTTTTTACATATTGTTGTCAACAATATGTATATTATACCTACTATTGCGTAAAATAATGCTTCGTAGCTATATTTAATGTCTGGTTACCTGCTGATGTTACGTGTATTACTACTGCTTTGAGGAAATTATCATTGATAGATAATAATCTGCTTTTGACTATTTTTCACCAAATGTACATCACATCTGAATTTAGTCTCTACCAAACAGTCTCTATGGCTTCCATAGAAAATACTTCACTCTCTAAAATCCTAGTGCCTCGATAACATCTATTGTTTATAACAAGTGCCCAGAGCATCCTATACATGCTTTCGAATAAAATACATCAGACTTGTCAAAAAGACGTAGTGGCTACGTCAATCAGCTAGAGAGTGCAGCAAAAAACAGAACCTGGCCAATTATTACATGTTGCCCTAATGGGTTTTGCCTGTACACTGATTGCGAAAAGCAATCTATTTATCAATACTCTTAGATTAGTTTTTATTACGAGGAACGGTTGCAAAAAATGTTTTAGGACGGCTCGAGATTAAACTTGCGTGTATTAACTTCGTTACTTTTATTACGAGGAACGGTTGCAAAAAATGTTTTAGGACGGCTCGAGATTAAACTTGCGTGTATTAAGTTACGTTTTGTCAATGATCTGTCAATTTAACCGAGTAGCGTGCTGTTACTTTTGTTTCTTTAACATTAGTCTTTAAGCTGTTACTCAAATGCAAAATGTAAACTTAAGTCTTTAATAACTTTGTAAAAAGCTATAGCCATTGCTGTATAGTTTAATGTCATTTCCTTATTGAATAATATGTAGTCTATATTTCATAGGATACTACAGGAATAATATAATAATATAATATCAAGAAGAAATCATTAAGATGTATTCGAAGACAATTATGACAAGTAAATTCTTCTAAAAATGTACATACATGCCACTTATCATTCGTTTACCATCAAAGTGCTAATTTACTGTTAATAAATTAGAAAATTTAAGATTCCTTTATATAAGCAAAATATAATAATTCATAACAGTTTTAATTATTGAATTTATAAATACTGTAATAAATTAAATCAACCTACTTAATATTTAAAATGTATATTTAAGTATAAGATAATTAACCCTCTATAAGCTCAAGGATATATTTATTCTAAAAATATTTAAATAACATATAATACCAGTCAAAATTAACCTCCTCGAAGCGTTTCCATAAAACAATTACTGAAATTAAAGGTTCTTATAATTATGCAACCAAAAATTAAGAAGTGATATAACTAAAACAAAAATGTTTCTAACACTTAATAACAGCTATCTAATCTACTGGGTTGAACTACTTTGTGACGTCATAATGATGGGTTCTAGCTTGTCAGTTCCGAATCCTCTGCCACTGAAGGACGTTTTGACAGACCGACAAAAATTTTAATTACATACCACTAACTTACAAAGATAAGGATAGGATTGCTTTGCAACGCAGCTGTTGCTTATCAAAACAAAATTATATGGTATCCTCTTCAAATATGTATGATATAAGTTATAACAATGGTATTTGTGTAATATTAGCGCTATATAAAGTTATATTGCAGAAATAATTTAATTTTGCGTACTTGAATTTTTTTTGTTTTAACCTACTACACAAAATATTATTGTTAATTAAAATGGAAACTGATGCTAATATTTTCGTATAAATTTTTATAATAATTCAATCTGTTCCTATGTATTTTATTGGGATTAATTTCAATAACATATCTCTTAATAATTACTAATTCTTACTTAATTTTACCTACGAAAAATACAATTTTCAAAAATCTGCCCTTATATGTATAAAAAACCTTAATAAAAATAATCTTTTAAAAATATTTACAATAATATAAGTTATTGTAAATATTGCACAACATGAAAGCATTTCACTTATTAGTATTTCTAGTATAGTAAAAGTTACATTTGTGAATACGTATTGTACCTAAATACATACTTAACATAGTACTTCATCAAAAATATGATATTATTAACCAATACAAAGAACCAACCCTTTCTTATTACGTTGTAAACGAAATACTAAAGCACCCGACTTAACCCTCGAATGCGCGCGGAACAAATCACACAATACGAACGGGCAATTTTGTCTAATCTCATCACTGAGGCCGACCAACACTAGCCGCGTTATAAGCCATTTGATTAATTAATTTCAAAATAATAAACGCGTGAAGGGACCTATCAATAAAATTTGTTTTTTAATTATACTTTATTAGACCAAATTGGCTTTGTTTTTTTAAAGGAACGCGGCAAGGAAACTGTTTCGACGGGTCCCTTTGTTCCCCCATCGGTTCCATTGATGATTTTATAAGGTCAATAATCATTATTGACTGTGATCATATAATTAACTAGTTTTACTGAAGGGTTCGGAGGGTGAATTATATTAACAGACCCTGTTATCACCGAAGGGGTTGGTGTTATTATTTTATGGTGGAAAAAACAATACAATTCTTTTTTCCTCTTTAACCAAAGTAAGTGAATTCGACAGTCAAGAAAATGTGTAATTGGACTACTGACTTATGTATCCTAATAGCTTAGCTTAAAGGTAAAATCCCTAATCAAGCGTGATAACTTTACAATATAGCAGCGATTATCCATTAAAAATTAATAGAGCAAAAGCAAGAAAACCTTTTAAAGCAATATTCTTGTTTACAATTAAAATCCGCTTCATTTATAGATAAAAGTAAACATAAAATCTTCGTGCCTGAGTTTTCTATGAATTGTTTGTGTATCTAATGTGTCTATAAAATCTACCTTCCTTAACCCTGCTCATTTTGTGAGAAGATATACGATTAGAAACAGTACTGTACCCTTAGTATGAGTTTTTAACGTTTCCGCGACTCGCTGCTCGTTAACGAGCTCGCCCATACATCTCCTAGCAGCGCCTCTAGCGGAATTTGTTGGAACTAAAATATGGCAGTATGAGTTTTATATTTCGACCGTTTACGAGCTCGGACTCGCTTGACCGAGTAAGGCGAACTCGTAAACGGTCGATAAAGAGTGGTATGGTAGTATAAGTTGCACATTTGACATTTCTTTCAAAGTAAAGTGACGTAATTTTTGACTCGGAGGTCGTTTACGAGCAAGTGATGAACTCGGTAGCTTTTAAACCGTGAGTTGTGTTGTGAATGAAAAAGAAACTAAATAAATTTAATAAATTGTGTTGAAAAATTGTGTTGTGAGATCATATTATGCTTCGAGAATTATAAAGGAGGCTGTGTATACGCTCACTGTCGTGAAAGTTAAAGATTTAGTGCATCGTACTAAACTTATGTCATATAACCCGGATTACAACCAAATTCAAGCAAACCAGGCATTCAAAGAAGTTTGATTATTGTGCTTCTTATAGAGGGAAACTACTACTTTTGTGCCGTGGAAAATACCAACCCCAAAAACTTACCAAGGATGACGCTAGTGACTAAGGCAAGTAAAGAGAAATTATAAGTTATACGTTAGGTACATTATCATCGGTGTTATATATTAAATGGTAATTTATTTATTACAAAGTGCAATCACTTGGATATGTTCCATGTTACCATACTACCAGAATGTTATTTGGGTCCCTAATTACTCACCTATCAAAGAAGACTAAGCCTTCAAGTTACAAAGGTTTTAAAGGCTACCGGTTTATATTTCTATTTATAATCCCTTGAGTTATCTAACTACTCAGTATAATTTAAAAAGTAACATTTGATTTCCTTGAAGCCGTTACAATAGAATACAAAACTGTTGAACACCAAATTAAAAGTAACAAATACAACATTGGAAAATAACCTAAGGTACAATTGGTGACCATTGTCTTTGAATATAAAGTAATTAGTAAAAACAGACCAAAATATATTATTTAAGTAGAATACTAGCATTCAACAACAAATTAAGTGAAGTGGAATTTAATGATACATTTGTTTGAGAGTTATTTTAATTCATAAAATCAATGTTAAATTAATATATATTTATATTGTTAATAATGCTAAATATTTTTCAGATAATGCAGCTATGAAGTGTAGGTATAATGGGCATCTGATGAGCCTTCCCTGTTGTGTCCAGGATGTCTACTACATGGCAGAGTACCCCCTTGAATAATACAGCTACTATTTTACATCTACCTATAGAAAGAATCAGTTTACAATTTTTGGCAAATTCCATCGAAATATGAAGGTCATTAATGCATTTCTAGTGTTAAGTCCATGTGTATTTGTATAGGACTTATAGTTCAATTCAATTCAGACTCAGACGCCTTTAAATAAAATAATAAGAAGAATAATATTCTACTTTAATTTCGAATCCTTTCCCCCAAATTATGAAACTGCCATGGTACATTCCATAAAATACTAACACATTATCGTCATATTTTGTTGCATTATCTTGTATATTGTAAATTTTGTAAAAAAAATATTTAATAAATTGTAATAAATAATGCAAGTTCTTGTTTTTTAATTCATTTATTTTCTTGTTTGGCTACAGATTGAATTAATCTTTTATTACAACTATGTCTTATTGTAATACAAGTTGCAGGTACAACGCAATATATTAATACAATTTATAGTTAGTATCAAAGTATGTGTTTAGAGGTGACTGAAGACTGTTTTACATTAATATGCAACAGTAACTGTTTACTCACAACTTTATTATTATTAACAATAGAATTAACATAAAAACATACAAATTTATTTTATTTTTATTAGTTATTTAAAAGTTGTACCAACAAAGTAAACACTAATACATCAAAAAGACTTAATGCTAATAATGAAATTCTAGATTATAAAATGATAAATTCAAAATCAAATTTACAATTAATAATTTACAACAAATGTATATTATACAACTATTAATATCAACAATTAAATGTGAGTAAATATTATGTCATTAAAAATAGGAAAGATTAATAAACATAATCGCAAATAAAAACATTAGTAGTAAAAGTGAAAATTACATGTACAATAAACTTATAGTATTAAATTTTAAATATTGTAGGAAATCATCACTGCAATATTTAATTAAATAAATACATTGATAATTTAAAAAAGATTGTATCATAAAGTGATGCAATATGAATAAATTAGTAACAAAATAGAAGATTATTAATATTTTAATATATTATTTCTATGAATGATATTTGACGTAGACATTATATGCTATCCTCTTTTTCAAATGTGACAATTCCCTTGTGAGTCCAAAGGTGGGAGACAACTGCCTGACATGCCTTGAACTGCAACTGGTGGGGTTTCAATTCTGGATGCAGCTTTTGAAGGCAAAAATTTCAGCATGCCGTTGGGGATGACAAGTTCCACTAAAACAGAGTAAAAATAATTAGTAAGCTTATTCCAGGAGTATTACAATGTATAAGTGTTTGTTATTGTATGACTGTGGCAAGGAAGACTATAAAGTCTACTTATGGGGATGAAATATTTTGAATAATTAAATAAACAACAAAACTAATAATTTATATACTACTCTGAATTTGACTGCTTCCTAACTGATTGATGTATTGTAACATATTGTTTGCATACCCTATTGGGACTTATGTATTAATATAACTGTCAATCTATACAGTATAATTAAAATATTAATTTTGAAACTTTAGAAACATATTTTATATCTTTTTTTACAACTAAAATGTATTAACATTATAAAGAAAAACATGTAAACCAGTTAAAAAGTTATGTAGGAAACAATAAACAGAATCAAAGGATATGCAAATACATATTATCATCTCTGTGTAATAAAATAAGAAATGTTTCAGTCAACATCATTTGTGTTTCAAATTTATTTATTAAGTAAAAACATGTAAATATTTATAATATAAATAAAAATAGATTGATTTTTTACCTTTTTACAATCCACTTGTTATCTTTTAATGTAAGTAGTGCACATGCAATTTTAACGCCAATATGTTCCACACCGGCTTATAAATTCGGGGCCAGCAGCTGGTTTATTTAAACTGACGTGTCTAAAAAGAAAAGGCATAATTACGTGGGGCTAATGTAATGAAAGTATAAAGAAACGTTTCACATATACATACGTAGAAAATATGATCGTACTCACATCTCTACTCGGTACTCGATTTTATGAATTCCAGCATTATTTAAACTTACACAACACAACTAGAACTTCAACTTCAACAAAGTACAACTTTATACTTTTATTGAGTAGCACCTTTTTAAAACGTAGTGGTTATAATATTCTCTTAGACTTTTTATTGTTTTTTATTTTAAAAGTATACAAAAACTATGAAAGATGATAAACACTGACACTTAAAAAGTTTTTAATTTTTTTGAATAAACAATACATGACAGTCAAACTGTCAATCCCAACGACAAAGAAATTTATTATCTTTATGGTAGTGATAAATTTAAAATAAATATTTATATTAATAGCAAGGCGTCGTTAATTTCTTTTTTGTAAATTATATAAAGTACTTTATATATCTTTTAAATTTTCTTTAAATATATGTCATATTATTTGCTTTGGCATTATTTTTATAGGATGTTGATCAATATTTAGCGCGGTAAAAAGAAAAAAAGGCCTCAAACGTTCCATGAAAAGTCAAGATTGTCAAAATGGCGGATTATGTTCGTCTCACTTTTTTGCGTACGTATGAAGGTGACAAAACATTCATCGTCAACGAGCGCCTGGTCAACGAGTTGCGATTGCTCGTTTGTGCATTTCCGACAACTTATACTACCAATGCATTGGATTCGGACCAACGACCCGAGCACTCGGCTCGATCTCGCAAGTGCACATTTTAAAACTCATACTAGGGGTACTGTTATACGAAATGTGTAATTATAAGTATATATTTTATAAAGATTAGTCTTATATATTGAAGTAAACAACATTCATAATCCTACGTATGAATATCACGTGAGTTTCAGTTAATGATCTATTATTAAATGTATTACACAACAGATAGTAGAATAATGCTTGTCACTGACAAACGAGTTACACAGCATCTATAAAACATCAAGCGGTCATAGAACTTTGTGCAATTAATGCGATTATCTCTTTACGCTACTAAGGAGTCTTGACATGCGTATGATCAATGATACTGTTGACTTTCATTATAATCCATAGTTAATCTGCAATTATCTGTACCTAGCATCTGTAGAATTTTATATGAACGTGCAACTAAGTTGGTTCTCGGTTATAATTTTAATGTGAATCTAAACGTAAAACTTTGTTCGATATAGGGTTTTAATAGACGATTCAAGTAAAATATCTAAAACAAAATTGCATTTGCAACGTGTATTAGGTAAGATATCGTAGTCATCATCTCTACTTATTTTACGTACTTTTCCGCCTAATTTTCAAAATTTATCTTTATGTTATAATTATTCGTAAATAGTTAAATACCTATATTTATCAGTATTTATAAGTTATATTGCGTTTTAGGCAGCTTTTAACGTCCTAACTAATTACTCAATTTATAAAGTACCCATAAATGTCTTTTAACACGTTCTAAAACCGATCTGTAAAATAATAATAATTTATATAAAACAAATGCGGTTTATTTATTATCTTATAAGTATTGTATACTAGACATTTTGTCATAAAATACGCGAATTATTATAAAAAGAAAACTCACCAAATGCAATGTCGTAAGAACCGGCCCCGCTATTAACACAAAACCTTTATTCACCGGTCGCATTATTGTAAGAATATAAATTACGTAACAATGAGATTACCTTTAAATCGTAATTTTATGCCAGTCCATTTTAAAGACAAAATGTGTCCGTCCTATAGTGAATTCCATTAATTCAGAAACACCAAGGTGGCCTTTCGATAAGCTTGTTTTGACATCTCGGATTTATGCGGTGTGGGGACACACGTCTTTATCTAAATTACGGTTTTGGAAGCTCCGGACATATCTATTCAAGCTCTGAAAGCAATTAAGAATGTTGTCTCGCTTTGGATAGACGACTTTATTATAAAAACAAATAAATATTTCCTAATCAAACGCAAGCATTATGGACGTCTGAATGCTTTTACGATCGGCGCTGATTGGTATTAATAACGAATAAATATGTATAATATAATCAATACAGTAATATTCGGCCGTATCGATATGACATAATTATTCGAATATTTTCTTTAGTGTATATTATTAAGCTGTTATAAAATATTATTATAACATGCATTTCAAATGCCACGCCTTATGCAAGAATTAATGGAAATAACTAAAAACGTTTACGAAGTTTTAAAACTAAATGTCCGAAATACCAATAATATAAATCACAGACATAGCTAATTTATTAGAGCTTGCATAGTCAATTACTTAAAATATAAGTTGTATACCTACTCATGACATTTCAAACAATTTTAACAAAATGTATATCATAAATTACCTCACGATTACAACATTATTTCCAAAATATATTATACTTATAGCACCTACTTTAACCTAGTAAAATAAGAGCAAAAATATTTAGGTAGTGATAAAATAAAATATGCGCTGTAGTGTTACGAATCCCACAATAAATGGAGTCACACCTCAAAACAAGGCTAAAATTATCGTCAAACGAAAAATCTCAAACAAAACAAAACGAGCGAGCGAAACCACAAAAACTTGTGGGGAATTTATAAAATTCCGTACAAAAACAATGCAATTCCGATGCGCGATGCGACAAATTAATTTCGTTAATCAAGCGCGACGCAGCGCCATACATCACGGGGACAGCGGCAGATAACATTAGCGTGATATACGACCGCCCGAAAATGTAAGAAAAACACGGCAGTGGGAGGGTTAGGCGCTTTCTCGTTTAGGTATTGTGGTGTTTTTTATTGTTTTAAAGTTTGTATTTATTTTTATCAATGTTATTCAAGTGCTGTAACGTGATACATTATACAATTTTTCTTTCATCACAATACGGAATTCATTGAAAGTAGATACTATTATCAAAATTACGACGATCATTGACGATTTGACAAAAAATAGTAAACAAAACAGATTTTATGTTTTAAAAAGGTTCTAACCTTAAAAGCAAAAAAAACGTGTGTGTAAGTTACTGCCGCTATTTAGACATCTGTAATTAACACAGAATTGTGTTTTCCTTCAGGTCACGGATGCGGAAATATCTTTGAAAAATAAAAATGAAACGCTTCGTATAAGTGCTTAAACCTTTATAAACATTTCATACTCCTTTACATTATTGTTATAAAACAGAAATATGTGAAGAATTGGTAGCTCAACAGTAGGTAGGTACCTACTACCTATTGTGAATGAGGAAACACTCGAAATTATGTGGTCTACCCACATTTGGACTAATACCTAATAAATAAATTCTAATCATGTAAACTATATCCACGTTTACGACCTATACGAAAATGCTATAAAACTGTCAACACATTTTTAAATATATACTCAAATCAAAATAAGTACCTGTTGACTTATTCTATAATAAAAGCATAATAAATTAGGAAAAATATATATATACCGTATAATAAAATAGAAATATGTGAAGCATTGGTAGCTCAACAGTAGGTAGGTACCTACTACCTATTGTGAATGAGGAAACACTCGAAATTTTCCTAAATTATGTGGTCTACCCACATTTGGACTAATACCTAATAAATAATTCTAATCATGTAAACTATATCCACGTTTACGACCTATACGAACATGCTATAAAACTGTCAACACATTTTTAAATATATACTCAAATCAAAATAAGTACCTGTTGACTTATTCTATAATAAAAGCATAATAAATTAGGAAAAATATATATATACCGTATAATAAAATAGAAATTTTATGAATTTAGTTCCGCGTAAGACAAACAATGGGCATATCCGTAAATGTATATGAAGCTAATTACTAAAATACTCAAATAGAATATTTGACTATTGAAAACATTTTAAAGCACTCACCAGTAAACAATATATCGAAGTAAAATTACGTACAACTAAATAAACCCGCGGGCGAGCCCACACCACGCGTGTTCCGACCAAATTAACGTAAAACGCCTTATTCAAATTTGTCCTAAGGCATATTCAGACCGGTGTAATCATCCCGCCTATCTAACCAAATGACTGATCACTTATTGTCCGCCGGCTACCGGTCTTACCACCTCAATTTAAAACGACCTCACTGATTTACCCACACACACAATAAGGAACCACTTTTTAAACGCGTAGGGTATATTCTGCCGTAAACGAAAGTTGCTTATGCCGTTTTCAAAATACAGAAGCCCATTTAGAGCAGCTACCGGTGTTACGTTTCGTATAAAAAACCAGTTAGTTTAGTGCACTTTATTGCCCGTTGTATAAAGCCGAAGTCTGCTTGGGTTTTAGATGTTGCATCTTTATGATAAGTTTCGCATTCTCAGGAGAGAAACGCGGAAGTATAAAGAGTTCAGGTAAATTTTAATTCTATAAAAAGATCGTGGCTATCTAATATTTGAAGAAGTAAAATAGATTTAATAGTAAATATTGTTGATGCAGTAAATTATTGTAGTGGTATATCTCATATATATTTTGTATAAAATTTAATTAGGAAACATGCATGGACTCCACCTGAGGCAAGTGGTCACCACCCATGGGCATTTGTAACAGGGAATCTACCTTAGGTCGATCACCGATGGGCTGAATACTAAGAGGGTTGCCTCATAAGTATATAAAAACCGGCATATACCCCTTCCACCGAAATGCGAGAACTAATTTACGTTAGAAATCGTTATGGCACTTTTCCAAATTTTTCAAACTTTTCCAAATTGGAATAAAAAGAGTACCTATTGCAAATATGTATGACTTCACAATAAAGGGTTCACAAAAACGAGTGACAAAAATTAATACATCGTAGTGGGTTATTACATAATAATTGATGGTTGGAACCTTCAAAAGACTGCAGAAAGGAGACTTTAATTTGATTGCGAGTTCAATTTAAATTTACATACGGATACAAAGCATTGTTTGTATCAAAATGCACGTTGCAGGCGTCTGCAACATCAGTTCGATAAGAGAAAGATCTTTAGGTCTTGATACTTAAAACAATAAATAAATAAATACACATGTACATATTAAATTAGTGCCAATGTACCCAAATTACTTAATTGTACTTAAAAACGATAGATAACATTTTTAATAGTATTTATAACTCGTGTTTTGTTATTTTTATAATACAGGAGTAGCAGACGAGCATACAGTTCACCTGATGCTAAGTAGCTACTGCCGCCCATGGACATCTGTAATTAACCCCAGATAGGATTAGTTACTCCTACCTGAGGTATGCCACAGATGCGCCGGTACCTCTGAGGACTAAGCTGGAATGCCTCAGAAAAGTATGTCTCCCTTACTACACCCTTCAAACCAGAACACACCAGCGCTTAACACTGATATTATGAGGCAGAAATAGGTGTGGCGGTGGTGCCGTCGGAGTGGAACCACCAAGGGCTCTACGTCCTTCAAATTCGTAAGAATTTTATTTTATGTCGCTCTAGTGTTTGCTGTTGCTCATATTATGTTATCTTTCTAAGTTAAAAAAAGCCTTTTCAATACTTACCTGTAAGTTAAATTCAAAGATAAAGTTATGAGTGCATTTGATCTCTATCTTTTTTTTATAAAGGCTCAAGAGATCACAAGCGCACTATCCGAATCAAATCTACCCGGGTCCATCCGTTCGATTTCCGAATGCGTTTGATTTGCTGAGAAATTATTGTAATCTGTCGCCCAACAATGGAGGGAGGGATGGGGTGTGTCCATTCTTCGCTTACACAATGACATGTTGGCGCATCTTGTACCGCGTGGAATAATTATGAGCTGCATGGTGCTTGAAGTGAAACAGAACTTATGGCCCGATGAAGGGTATTGAGATCTATAACTTGGATGAACGTTGCAAATATTTATTAAATAAATAATAAATCTTTATTTGCTTAAATAAGGTAGGTACAGTAAATTAGGTGTAATAAAGAATATGACTTCCACTTATTTAACCTTGAAGGTATGCAAAATTACAATTTTATAGTCGCTAATTTTAATCCATTATACAAAATATACAAATTATTACAATCATGAATGTCAATTTACATATTACATATTATTACAGCAATCATATCATATGTCCTAATCATAATGCCAATTTACCCTTTCCTAGTCTACATAAACCTATTTTCCTAGAAATTCATCCACTGAGTAAAAAGGTTTCGTAATAAGCCAATTCTTTAAGTCCTTCTTAAATTTATCAAAATTCATATTTTTAATATCTATTGGCAATGCGTTATACACTTGAATGCACATTCCGTAACAATTTCTTTTATAATAAACTGATAACTTAAGGTTAAGGTGAACTTTTCATGAGCTTGAGATAGCTAATGAGCGTATTCAGTTAATGGTAAGGTCACTGTAGCCTATAAACATAAACAATCCCTAAAACGAGATCGGTTCTTACCTGAGTCTAGATACGTTTGTTACGTGAACGTTTTCTATAAATACTTGAGGAAACGTACCTAATACAAGTAATATTATAATTTCAAAATGTCAAATTATAATAAAATATACTTCGTCAACAATCCATTACTTTTGTCCACGGGCACGGGTCTCCTCTCAGAATGGTAAGGATTAGGCAATTGTCGACCGTGCTGGCCAAGTATGTATTGGATTGGATTAAATACTACACATACTCGTACCATTGAGATGTTTTAAAAATATACTTGTTTCCTTTAATCTGTCTGTCTATACGGGATAAAGATAGAAATAAATTAGAACGGAACAAATTACCGAACGGAACGTAGACATAAGATTTAACGAGCGAAAATAAGTCCATCTAAGAATCAATGATTTAGATGCGATAACTTTTAAATACTATAACTGGCGTATACGCTATACCAATATACCCAGTATACCTTTTTACCCTTTAAGTACTTGAACTGTAGGCTGTACGCTTCAACAAAACATATTCACTTGCTCAAGTTTAATGGCTGCCTGCGAACGAAATGGCATTAGACATTTAGCGTACAAGGCTATATATTTAAGCTCGTCTTATGGGACCGTTTGTGACCTTATGTTTGTCCCCGGGTGCCTTGAAGTGATGTTACAAACTTGTTATCGATGTCGATAAATATTTGCAAAAAAAACTATTGTTGATACATTTTGTCTGGACACATGTCAAATCAAAGAAGTGCTTCTTAGACACTTTTCGTTCATCACGGACTAAGCGTTTTGCTTCAAGATTGATGGAGTCAGTAGGGACAAATAAATATTGCTTATTGTTGAAGAGTGAATCTAATTTACAAATATGCTAGGCAACAAAATTATTTTGTAGTCGATAGAGATTGAATACGCGTAGAAACCTTAATAAATTACATTATCACCTTCCCGACTAGCTGTTTAACTGGATATTTGACAATGCAAATCTATGTTAATATCTCTAAAATCTACGTTCATAAAGTTATATTACATAACGTTTCTGTTGTGTGAACGGTCATTATTAGCTCGTAGACTTTACATAAACCAAAAATTCATAGTGAATCCAAGATTTTCCTTGAAAATTTGAATTCCATGTTGGTATGTTAGCATGCAAAGAACCACAAGATTTTATAAGTTCTTAACATTGATAAATACTATATATCGAGGCAATGATACTAATGTCTACATCCCTAGTTCGCCTCCGCCCACGCAGGTCACGACGCGCGCCGCCCCGCTCGAGCGTCACGAAATCGAACAATATCTTCGCTAGTTTTCGTTACGTTGCTAAACTTAAAGGTAGAACGATATTTCAACTGCGGAACCACCGCCTCATACAATCCTACCTCATAACAGGAACGCTGCTGATATGAGCCAGAAATACGTAGAACCAAAGTGATAAGGCTCCGATGAGACATGCTAAATTACTCGTACCTAAGTCTGAAGGGTAGCAGCATAACTTTTAAGTTCAGATTCCCTTTTATAAAATAAAAGTGACGTACATATAAAGTAAAATGTATGTTCCTCTGATGGTAAGTAGTTACTAGTACTACTTAATCCAAATCTAAACGTGACTGAAATAAAAAGAAATACAAATAGCAATAATATTATACATTGCTTTATAATACAAGTCAGGAGGCACATTATTCGGAACAGAATTTTCAGAATAATATTTATTTAAACAATTCGTCGCATAATATGAAAATGTTATTTTTGGACACACTGATATAACTAACCACCCATTCCTTCAGACAACTGGCCGATGATTATCGATTGACTATAAAGGAACCAGTAACGTCACTAATATAACTTGTTCTAAACCATTGATCGAAGAATCGAATAGACTCCTAAAGATACCCTTTATTACTACGCAGATGAATGGACCTTTTGTAAAGCTCGCCTTCAAATACTGTTTATATATTATATGTTTTTTTAATAATCACGATGATATCAAAACTAAATAGCGAGAATCAGTCAACGTCCAATCTTCTAATATAACATTAGATATAAAAAACAGAGTGAGATATGTTTATTGAAAAAAAAATAATACCTCTTAGGAGTCTACGCGATTACATCGTCTATGTTCCAAACACATCAAATTTATTGCCGGAAAAATCAACACTTCCAAATCGTCTTTTATCACTGGCTTCGTAATAACACCCACGGTATTGACAGAAAAACTATTATTTATGTCCCCACATTGGCTTCATTCAAGTCCCAATTAAACTCGTCCATTGACTACATCGGGATCGTCCGTCACAATCTATACTCATATTATAAAGATGAAGAGATTGTTTGTTTGAATGCGCAAATCTCTGGATGCATCGGATTTTTAACGGTCCTTTTTGATTCAATAAATTATTTACAGGGAAAAATTTTAGACTAGTGTTTAAAAAAATGGTAATCTGGAACCGAAGATCGAACTTGACCTCTCTGTAGCACGGAGTCTCATACATTAGAGAGGTCTATTAAAATGGTCGACAATCAATGAGGGTAAAAACTGTCACTTCTATCTATCTATGGCACGTCACAAGATAGACACGGGTGAAACCATAGGGCACAGCTAGTATCGTAATATAATATCAGATCATTAAGGCACTTAAATGCGGAAATGTGTGGGTGCAAAACCACCGTATCTAAACTATAATTTGAGATCTGTCCGTCGGTCCGTTATGTACGTCTAGTAATAGCCATGACCATGTATAATTGTCGAGAGCGGTGATTTGTTGACTGCGCGCTTTAATTGTTACCACGTGCGTTTGGTTTTGTGGTCATCTTCGTCTGACGTTATATTTATATGTGAGTGAACTTTCTATTTGGACACTCCTAGAAACCTACCTACTAACTTAATAATATTTAAAATACATTTTTGGAAAATTTATCGAAGCTTTGATAAAAATTGCTAAGTAATATATAAAAGTTGTTTTCACATAAAAATTAGGTAAATATACGACCGATATCCCGTGCCAACTGTCATAGGCGGCTACGAACGGTGGCAGTTGCTGTGGCGACTATTTATCGCCGACTATCACCGCCCAGCAGTCACTGAAGCATACAATCGCACGTATATTAGCGCCCTCTTTAAAATATCAGTTACGTAGAGGTAGGTAGAAATTTTAACTCTCCAAAAGATAGTTCTATTTACGTAGTTGTATAAACTCGTTAAATCTAACTTACCCCATGTCAAGACCATTATTAGGCAGAAATAGGTGCGGCGATGGTGCCGCTGAAATCGAACTACAGTGGATTCTGCCACCTTTTAAGTTGTCCTTAGATGACCCCAATGCTTGAATCTTACAAGACTATTATTAGGCAGAAATAGGTGAGGCGTTGATGACGCTGGAATTGAACCACAGAGGACCACCATCTTCAAAGTTGTCCTTAGATGACCCCAGTGGTCGAACCTTCCAGACATATTCTAGTCAAAACCTATACCTAAATGAATCCAGCTAAAAACCGTGGTTTATTATTAATCGAATCACAGAAGGTTCTAGAACCTTGACAGTTGTCCTAAAATGACCCCAGTGGTCGAGTCTTCCAGATATCTATAGGTAATCTAGTCAAACCCTGTACCTTAATAAATCCAGCTAAAAACCATGGTTTAGTATTCCAGCTAGACATAGTGCCGCAGTAATCGAACCACAGAAGGTTCTAGAACCTTGAATGTTGTCCTAAAATGACCCCAGTGGTCGAATCTTCCACACATCTATAGGTAATCTAGTCAAATCCTGTACCTATATAAATTCAGCTAAAAACCGTGGCTTAGTATTCCAGTTAGACATAGTACCGCTGTAATCGAACCACAGAAAGTTCTAGAACCTTGAAAGTTGTTCTAAAATGACCCCAGTGGTCGAGTCTTCCAGATATCTATAGGCAATCTGGTCAAATCCTAAATAAATCCAGCTAAAAACCATAGTTTAATATTACCATCTAGACCAGCTAGGCCAGCGCTGGGCACGCGTCGACAATCAGCCCCGCCTCTGAGTGCGGTACGTCCGCGCGATTTATTCAATGAAGTCATGCGCTCCGGTTACAGTCGTATCGATGTAGCTTCATATTGCTTAGGGTTGACAATGAAGGTAACTACAATGTAGATATTTAATACAATTTTAACAATGTTTGCCAGACACACAACATAACTTAAACTCGGATTAGATCCTTAATGGACTCATTAAGACATACATGCATATAAAACGAAGATGAATACTTTAGAGAAAAATTAAAAAAAAAACAACCCCTTATTAAAGCTCTTTATCTTCTCCTCCACGACGTTGTCCCATGTGAATTTGTGGAAGAAATGGGCTCATGGCCAACTCAATATTTCAAATTGCCATGCAACATTCAACTTGTAACAATTGATATCCAATAACCTGGTGGTTTAACTTGCCCTCTGAAGAACGAAAGTACTCACTGAGAACATGCGATCACCCATCCAATTCCAGATCATGGCAGATTTTGCTTAATTTTGCAGATCGGCAAAATTCTAGACAAACCAAAAGTATATGCAATTTTTCTATTATTGGTTATATTACTCGTACATTCGCTTATTTCAGATAATTTCCCAAAAGTAAATTTCCTTTAATCATCATTACTATTATAATAAATGAACACCAAAAACGTATCCCAATAACCCTACGAACCAGAGATAGACATCCTCACAAATTATAAACAGTCGACAGCCCTTCAAACAGCGATCAAAACGTTTTATTCATAGTGAGTTCACTAAAGAGAGTTGAATGCGAATCGTGTTGTACACGATGTAGAGCGCTGTAATACTTACGTACAATATATGTAAATTGTACAGTATGTAATGTTGGTATGTCCCGGTGTTATTTATGCTTCACGTGCGCGCTTCGGCTATCCAAAGGCTCGGAAATGCGAGCAGTCAATCTTCTGAGGACACGGAGATTTCTCGCTTGCATTACCTGGCGTAGTTGCGGTGACAAAATTGATTAAAAAATATACTTGAAATATAGGCTAGACTAAAATAAACATTAATTGAATGAGAGGGTTTTAATTTTGCCGAAATAACAAGTTTAAGGTAATATTTTTCGTAACTATTTCTTTGCGCTCTAAAGATTCGTTATAGAATTGACATGTTTATATCGGTTAGATGTGTAGTATCGGTTAGATGTAATAGTATGAATTTTATTTCATGGTGATCTGAAATATAATTGAGAATTACAATGTAGTATCCTTCTTCCCACTCGTCGGCATCGCGATTGTTTAGCCTTTAAAAACAAAAAAAAGTTTAAAGACCACTGACACTGCGTATGACAGTGACAGCTCCGGATTCCTCACTTCTTTTTCGCGCTTCCAAGGCATCGTGATACTATTTTTTCAAAGTTTTGTTAAACGTGTATAGTGAAGCAAAGCTAGTGAAAAAATGAAGAAAATGGAAACTAGGAATGAAGAATCACGTCTGCGTAGTTGTAGTCGCAGTAGCAGGGATTTACGAAGCAATTCTTCGGATTGGATCACCGGTTCAGAGGTTATGTACAAATTACTTACCAGGTATGTAAGAAAATAATGCATTATTCACCTTTTACAGTATGTGTGCACGACTATAAAAATGCCTACATAACTAACATATTCTCAGAAAGAAACTATATTGTTCGAAAAACTTTCTCGTATCTACAACTTCAAAACTATTCATGCACGCCAATCTCGCTGTTGCACATTACAGACGCCAAACGGTACTCATATTCGCCATTAACCGTAAGATGCTTGCATTTTTATGCATATAATTTAGCAATTAATAGTCCAAATATAAAATGCACCCGAGCCATTGAGTACGAGATACTCGTTGCGTCGCTTTGTCGACACTAAATGTTTCCCATGTTCACCATTAAGCACGAGATGCTGGCCCTAACATTTATATGTGGCAAATGTTCAAATATTCAAAGAGTCACAACCGTCGAGTACGAGATACTCCTAGTGTTACTTTGTTGACACTAAACGGTTCACTCATTCGCCATTGAGTACGAGATACTCGCGCTAACATTTCTATGTGGCAAGTGGTCGAATATACAAAGCATCAGAACCGTCGAGTGCGAGATACTCCAAGTGTTACTTTGTTGACACTAAACATTTCACTCATTCGCCATTGAGTACGAGATACCTGCGCTAATACTTATATGTGGCAAATGGCTTGAATGCTTCCATCACTAGCTATTGCACTAACAATACACAGTATAAAGCATGAATGATTTATAAGCACCAAGCTAGAGCTGCTACAACACAAGGTTATGCCAACCCTGTTATACCAACTCTGACAAAATAATTTTCAGAACCAGCTATAATTTCAGGAATCATTCATGGAGTTATTGCAAATAGCAAAACATATTTGTAACTTTATGACAAAACAGTGTCCTAACAGAAATGGAAAATATTATGTCAACATACTGGGACAACGAGTGAATACAATAATATCATCAGAGTTCTCTAAAATTGGGAGGTATGTGTGAAGCAACTGGATGAATAACATATTCCAATGAGAACTGAGGAAATCAACCTGGTACATTTTGATGCTCTTCTCAGAATAACACTTTAACTAGTGCTACCTATAAAGGTCATAATAGGTAATTTATGCTCCACCACAATACACACGATAAAAATATGTGCAATACATGGTGGAGAACAGAAAATAGGAATCATCACATTGCTGGTGCGCTAACCCATAACAAATATAACCCCGTGCATATAAGAATCTTATCAGGATTCACCGCACAGCATGATGCTCATGAGCTCATGTAACGGAATCATACTGAAGACATTGAAACTCACTTAGCTGCATTACAAATGATAGAAGACTAACTATCTTATCAGAAAACAATGTCTAAAATAGACATTTGTGACATAAATGTTTATGCAGCACCCCGTTGCCAATTTGAAATTGGTTGAGATTGGTCGTTCCACACAAATCAATTGTGTTATATGATATTAAAATTTAATATATGGCGTCAAGATAAAAATCTTACAACATTGATGACAAAACTATCTTTGTATAGTAGTTAATCCAATGCTCGATCTCAAATGGTAATAGATGTGCTCCTCACATTATCACATACACACTGGTGTATATACATGACAACTGTTTCATGTTAACCTGAAATAGAACAGAAGGCATGCTCTCTCAAAAGAACCACCTCAGGAGGACAATGATTAAGCAAACAAGACTCCGGCTTATTGATACTGACACATATCTGTCCAATATATTTTAGTCACATGAAGAAAGAATACTATAAGTATCTCATATATTGGAACCAGCGTCTGAAGTCCTAGCTTTGATAGTAGCATTCTGTGTTAATACTTCAACACAATTGAGCAGAGTTCATTGATTTGTTATGGATACTCTATAGTTCCTACTCAATTTCAGCTGTTTTATAAGCAAATAACAGGTACCTATACATGGCTCAAAGTAAACAATATTACATGGGTTATATTGTAGTACCTCTTACTCACATATATACAAATTATGTATAATAAAATTTAATCAGTTACCAGCTATATAAAGCTGTTTGATTTGATATCTTGTGGGCTAGGTATATGAATATCCTAACATCCAGATTAGGTGTATTTCAAGATATTGCGGATTTCAGGAAATACTCGTATTATTAAGGTATAACTCTAAGGAGATTTGTATCAAGGAGTACAATCAGAACTATAATGTACCACTTAACTACTGGTACAGAGTACCTACTTAAAGTCATTGAGCTTACATAATATATATAACTCTATTATATATAGATGTAACTTGAATTGAAGTTTTTAAATTATCTATTTAATACACTGGTTTACACTGATAATCAATCCAGAAGTCTGGAGTCGTCTTTGGACACAAATACCTTTATGATTTATTCTAAGGCCAGGTACTATAACAATACCTGCAATACTATAACAATACAAATGTGCTAAATAATAAATGTCCATACTTGTAAATAATTCAAAAACCTTGTTTAGTATTACTTATTTATATGGCATATGTGACATAAATGCAAATATGTGAATGTCAAGAGTGAACTTTATGTACAAATGTGAGAATTTATACAAAATTAACATTTTGGATTTCGTTACACTTATGTTTCAGTGACTCAATAGGAATAAATACAGTAATAATTAAAGGTTTGGAAGTTCAGTCCACAAACATATGGGTAATTATTAAATATCTGCACATATTTTTCACTTTTACATGTACAGTAAAACTGCTTAAAATATGAGGCTGATCATCATGAAAAAATTGACTAAAGATTATTGGTGCCTATGTAATGCTCTACAACAGAAGCCTGGTACTCCCAACATTACAAAAAGCAATCAAATATTAATATACTACTTATATTGTTTCTTAAACATTTCCTTTAGCAACACCAGGTTTATATAGAAACATGCATCATACATTTATACACCAGTCATCAGGTCAAAAAATAACACAGCAGTCCATTAATCCTGGAATAAAGACAAGCATAATATGAGAATTGCTATTGCACTTAAGTCTTCATAATGTCTATGTTAGTTACACTAAAACTGAAATTGTTCTCATTTCATAATGAAGCTTAGGCTAAGGGTAAATAATGTCCACCATGGTAATATGTGACACATTAATGATATAAAAGTAATAACAATATTATTATATCATGTGAATGGCCAGCCATTAATATGATAACTTCTTTGGGTCTTTTATGCCTAGTGTGTATACCTAGATGCTCTTATAAAACATAAAACAAAGAAAGTAAGCTGCATGTCCAATCAATTTTCAAATGTAAATCTAGCATCCATAGAATTAATAGGAATTCCTTATTCCTTATAGGAGTATCTGTCTATTGAAATGTATTATTTATAATGATTGTTAATAAGTGTAATTGGTGCATAACCGTTCTTCTTAACATTAAACAATAAATAAATAAATTAGGGGTATGTGTGATGAACGTTACTATATAGGACACACATGGCAGACATCTGGCCTGGAACAAAGAAAACTATATTATATATACAAATTATTATTATAATTATTATATATAGAAGATTTATCTACTTTCCTTTTCTTAAAGAATTAAGATGGAGAAAAATGTGGGTAATAACTTTATAATTTATCACTGTCAGAGCTGTAACTAGAACCAGTTGTGTTAGTAATCATTACAGGCTAAGTAAGCCAGAACCCCATGGAAGTTATAAAATATTTGACTTATTAAAACTGAATTAATCCTGGGAATGCTCAGCATAAATACTTTTCGAGTCAAGATAAGCTTTTCTGGTCTAGTCATGAATGGGGTTTGAAATAATCATATACATAAATACTGCTATGAAAACTGATATCAACTTTTACATACACATAACTGATAGTTACACACATTTTTACGAAAAGATGTTAGATGGAAAGTCAGATTGGATTTCAAAAGGAAACACATCATAAGCTTTCCAACCAACCATATAGATATGTAACTTTACAGAGGGCATGCATAAGCATGGTACAGCAAAAAGTATAAGTAACTTTTGCAAATCTGATATATACCTACAAAAACAGGAAGTCATATAAAACTAAAATGTTTCATTGATCTAAGAATGATCATGTCCCTCCTGAACATGCACACTAATATAAAGAAACAAAGTAGGTATAACACCCAATATTATACCGGGTATACCTACAACATAAAATATAAATTTATCTCACATGGGGCATATATCATCCCAAGATCAAATCAAATACCCAATCATAATTTGTCAATAAATAATGGTATTAATTCCTTAATACTCAACATGGGATGGCTTCCTATTTTAGTAATATTGGAATACATACAATGTACCTACTGGTACATTTAAGTATAGTATTATATAAAAGTACATTATTATATAATGCACATCACATATGAAACATATTTATACATATATTGCTATATAGCAAAGGAAATAGTATTATTTGTGTCAATAAAATTGACCAAGTAATTAATTCTACACATAATTATGACATACTATGGAGAGTAGAAAACATATTTTCGACCTTGTATGTATTTATTTTTTGTAAGGTGCAAAAGCTTGAATTGGATAATTATTAATACTGACTAAATTACAATATTACTATTATTATTATTATTATTGGCCAATTTTAGTAATAATATATTTAGAGAAAAATATTGCATTATTATTGCACTGAATATTATTTCACCTAATTCAGAGGGAATCTCACTTAGAACTATGTGTCTCAGAACATTTCATCCATATTATACAGTAAGAGTAAATATTCAGTTAGCAATCCTAATAATTATGTATATTTTATAATTATACCTACTTAAGAGAAAAAATTCTTATTAATATGATATTTTCATATTGTATTTTTATATATATATATATATTTTATTATTGAGAATAAATCTCACTAAGCACTATGGATTTCACAACATCTCATCCATATGATGCAGAACAAATAAATATTCAGCAATGTAATTAAATCCATATAATAATATATATGTATGGTAATAAATCTTTAATTTAATTACATGTCCCATTGTTGCAGTTGTCTCTAAACATCTACATTGTAATTCTCAATTATATTTCAGATCACCATGAAATAAAATTGAAAATTAGACGAGCTTACCTGTAAGCGAAGTCTGATTATAATTTTATGAATGGTGATCTGAAATATAATTACCCACCCTCCCAAAATCAAAACCCATGCTGCAACAATAAGAACAAAAGAGTCTCCTAGATATAGACAGCATGCATATTATCAAGGAGACTAAGTTGGAAATGATAGACTCTAAATTAAGTGAGGAATCCGGAGCTGTCACTGTCATACGCAGTGTCAGTGGTCTTTAAACTTTTTTTTGTTTTTAAAGGCTAAACAATCGCGATGCCGACGAGTGGGAAGAAGGATACTACATTGTAATTCTCAATTATATTTCAGATCACCATTCATAAAATTATAATCAGACTTCGCTTACAGGTAAGCTCGTCTAATTTTCAATTAATAGTTAACACTATGTTAATGTTCACGAATTAGTTTACAGGGAATAGTTTGACGTATCTTTCATCAAACGCAACGTTTTTTTATTTGTTTCTCATAGCAGAAGTTACCATGCTGCCAATGTTTCACGGCTTCAACAATATGTCCTTAGGAAACAAGTAAAACGTGAATAAATAAGCTATAATAACTTTATGATATTAGTCAAATTGCCCGTTCGTTTAGTCTTCTAGAATAAAGTGATCTTTTCAGCATAAAGTTCTACGGTGGAGGAACATTACACATTCCACAGCTCACAAAAACTCAACCAAAGCATTCCATGCAATGAAAATGTAACTTATGGACATAAAACGTACCATAACCAATGTAGGTCACACCAACCGCACACAAGACGATATGCTTCGCGGAAAGTCAATTTCACGCCATTTTGAGATCGCCACAACCGCACTGCCGTGACAAGCGATTGACCACATCACTCGCGTATGTACGAGACGTAACTAATACTGTAGCAGAGTACATAGTCTTAATGTCATACACCGGTTCCGGGTTCGATTCCCCGGTACGCAGATTTGAATAGTGAATTTATTTTGGGCCTGGTGAAAGCTTTATTTAATTTTGGTATGTGCAATTCGAATTCTAGGCACGTGTCTAATATCATTTTTCTGGACATGGGCTTGATACAACGAGTTTACCACGCTGACCAAGACAGATAGAAAAATCTCGATTTTTTTAAAAAGTTCATCATATATGTACCTACGTTTTCCTAAGTCTAATCTTTGACTATGAAAACGAGTGATAATATATTTTTTCTTATTTTACCTGCCCACAGATTTTAAAATCTAGTGACCGTGGGTCCCTAGATAAGTCCGAAAATAATACTTCTATTACTGACCACTAAATCTCGGCAAACGATAGTAAATCAGACATATCAAAGATAAGTCCAACACGAGTATTTCTACAACAAAGTGTCACAAATTTATTAAAAGACGATCTTGTTAAGATTAACAAAGAAGCTATTCCGTCAAGAACGATCTTAAAGCAAACGTATTGCAACCGCTATACGGTTTATAACCGATATCGATATAGAAAAACAGTTTTCCAGATCCTTAGCCGTTATTTGCTTAGCTACTCACGTTTCAATGACGGTTGGCTTAGTGGTAGGCTCTGCGGTTAAACACCTGGAGAACAAACGACCCAATAATTGCAGATTCGCACGCGAGCCATTCAGTGATACATTTTGTATCGCTCTGCTTTTTATTTGTATAGTATCAGTGATGTTTGTTTGTTAGTGATATGGAAGATATATTGGTCGGCCAAACTGTTATCACTGTATCAACTTTCTCAGCCTTACAACAACAATGTTGAGTGCTACTGCATTTAGGTTATAAGGGTGCAAAAAGACAGAGTACATGCGACATACATAGATATCACAATGATGAAAGAAGTGTTAATAGATTTTTATATACATGAGCATCAGAGTTGGCGTTAGGTGGCAGGGAATGAATTTCCTAAAATTACCAATTATATTTTTTAAACTTGAACAAAATGGCTGATAAAATTATCACTCATACATAATATACCGCCAATTGTACATTAGTTTTTTTTTTTTTTTTATTTTTACTTTTAATTTGGTGTACAAAAAAGAGTTTTGTATTGTATTGGATTGTATACTCGTAAGACGCCCAAACGACCAAAAATATTTATGTATATTTTCGAAAATTCAGTATAGCATACACACAAACTTATTTATACAGCAGGTTTTGGATAAAAGGGAGGAAACAAGAAGAGAAAAAATAATAACGATAATTAAATAATCATAGACACACATTATTTTTATTTACAAATTTTAATATGAATCCATCTGGACCATTCACGAATGTTCCATTGAAAGAAACCATTTTGTTTGTAGTTTGACCATAAAAGTATTAATGGCTATAATTATACGTGTGTCTAGAATCCGTTAACAGAAAATCGATTGAACACTATAATCGATTACAAAGTTATGCCATTAAACATCAAAGGAAGTATTAATAAGTCGTAAATATTTCCTATTCAGATTTTATTAACTTTACATTTTGATTCGATTTTGTTCCTACGCGTCACAGATTCGTCAATGGACGACTGACTAATTAATTGTGATTTGTTATGCATTAAGTTTAAGTTATTTACCTTTGTTTAATTTATACGTTGTGGATGTATTAAAATTCGATGGTCTGCAACATTATTCGACGTGATTTAAAGATTCCATTGATGTTAATTCTAAAATTGAAAATCATAAACTAAGGACATATAACTTTGTCTCACCAAGTTATTTGAATATTAAATACACTTTTAACTACGGTAAGAACTAGGTTATTTAAAAAATAGACCATTAAAAAAATTAAAACTTCACGTGACGTCTTTAAGGCGATTGTCAAACTTATTTTGAATCCATATTACAAAATAGTCATAAATTACATTATATACATTTGTAGATTTCTTAAAGCCACTAAAAATAATTTCTGTTTTCAGTTCAAGATATTTCCAGGTGAGGCTTTTTGTTTCGTTTTATTTAATATTTATGACTTGCTTTATTACTTATTACATCTCTTAAGTAGTTATTATCGAGTTATAAATGTCGGGTAGCCGATAGCTGGTTTCATAACGAAATCCCCTAAAGCAGCGCAACACAATGTGTGTGAACTGCGCTCATTAGCTCGCACCTACGCGCGCCTACGCTGTTCTGACCGCCTGGTACCTAACCTTGTCTTCCATTACTCGCTATTACACAATTACAAGTTATTACAGATATCATTACAATGAAATTATAAAAATCGCCTTTTTTTATATAGTAAGCAGTAGATGTTGTTTCTGCCCATGCCTATGAATACCCCTGAGTTAGAATTCCACCTAAAGTTGGTTTTACTTCAGTTCTTAGTTTTTAGTTTACCGCCATTGAGGATTAATTTAAAATGCTGATAATGTTGCATCTGCCTTACCCCATTGGTTTTACAACTTTATTCTGTAATGAGGAAGAAATATGTCTCGTATAAGTCATTCTTTATGTCATCATAGTTAGTCAGATCAAGAAGATTTGTACCATGTTCAAGAAGTAAGTTAGAGCAACGTCCCTCTTTTTTGTTTTAAGATTACAGCAGATTAGGTAAAATTAACATGGTACCCACGGAACATAGGATCGTACCATTTAAGTCCTCAGCAGCACTTCTATATAAGACACTTTTTCTCCTTGAAATCGTCTACAGACATTTATGGATATTCGCATGGATATCTATAACCATCACTGGCCTCTTATACCAAGTGAATTACATGACCTTTTCTCTATCTATTTCTATAACATAAAAATAGGTGGTAACGTACAAAAACCGGTGATCCGCGTGGGTTCTAGATATACGGCTGAGAAAACATCTCAAATATACTAAATATAATAAATAGAAATTTGCAAGGTGGTAGAACCCTTTGTGGTTCGACTCCGGCGGCATCACCACCACACCTATTTCTACCCAATAACAGCAGTGTTAGGCGCTGCTGTGTTCCGTTTTGAAGGGTGTGGTAAGGGAGCCAGACTTTTCCGAGGTGTTCCAGCTTAGTCCTCAGGGGTAGCGGCACATCTGTGGCCGACCTCAGGTAGGAATATCTAATCCTATATGGGGTTGATTACAGATGTCCATGGGCGGCAGTTGCCACTTACCATCAGGTGGACTGAATGCTCGTCTGCTACTCCTATATTATAAAAAAAATGTCAACATACCTATGACATAAAATATTCTAGTGTAGGATCATGACTTACGTGGTAATTGACAAATGAACGTACAATTAGTTGAAGACACACTTAATATAATCAAAGCTTAATTGGCAAGTGTTAAACGTAATCGTAACATTCTAAACGCAAGCAAAGGTTACTTTTGACTTGAAGCGATCTTTCTCTCACCGATTACGCCATTAACATACGGATATAGTTACGTGTATCGCGATCTTAAAACAAAAGCGTGGTGCATTCACCGTTCACGACTGTAAGTTTCCTCTAGCGATAAGGGTATTTGCTAACGGGCAACTTCGTAGAACAGCGTCTATTTAAAGCTAAAATAAGCTCGTACAAATATCGTTTTATATCTGTTTAGTTTGTATGTTCGTTTAAAAAGAATTGTGCTTACTCTTTCCTGAGTTATATTCATTAGAAAATACTCGAAATAAACGTAGTCCATTTTTTAAATACTTACAAACTACAATCTATTTAGGTGAGAGTAATCAACTCTAAACCTTCAACCAAATACATAAGTCCACAATACAAAACATGATACCTTTTATTCTTTTTTTCGGCGTTTGTTGTCATTTGTAGGCGTCCTCACGGCTCATGGCCATTTTACATTTACGGGACGTGGTGACAAAATTTGGTAGGACTCAACTAAGACGTAAGACAGTGGTTTGAAAGAAAAATGTAGGTTTGGGAAATTTTCATTGTATTGACGAGTTCTTTACCGTACCGTCCACATAACCTCAAATGTACGTATTATATTTAAGGGACGCATATTTTATAAAAACTACTCTTTGCCAATTTATTTTAACATGTGTAACCGCCCTAAGATCGTACAAAGCGCTCCCTTCCGCGTATTGTGTGGCTCAATTCACGCCGAGAGCGAAATTAGCGCGATACATCGAGATCGTGGATTTATATGTTTGTTTTGTTCGATTGCACTTTGTATCGACTTGGGAAGTCCACGATTTAGCGGTGGGAATACTATGGAATAGTTCTGCAATTAAAAGTATAATGTTAAGTTCTATTCTGTAGCGATAGTGCGATGTCGTAGGGCTTAGATGTAGCTAGGTCGATGTAAAGATAGGGTATACTCACCTTGTACGAACGATTTTACTTGAAATTTTACACGAACAATTGAAAGTCTCTTTGAAGTTGAAGATAGAGTTAAATTACTTTGTGTGTGTACTTAGTACTGTATCATTTTTTTTATTTCTAAACTTTAATGATAAAATAGAACATAAAATTTAATAATGTTAGAATTTCCTAAACCTATTTGAGTGAAACATTAATTCAATGACTGAAAATTTTATAATAACGTACCTACTCTACTTTTGCAAAAATTGTAACTTATAAAAAAATGCTTAACTCGTTGAGCAGAACCAAGTGGAAATACTCTATACAAGAACACATTCTACATTAAATTTGCAATAGGTACCGCGCTACGCCTATCTAAATTTTAAACACTATCATTATTTTTTACACGCGATCACTATTACTTGTAAAAGCATACAGACGAAGCCACGCGCAGAACCTTATATTACACAAAGGTATTTCCAAGTAACCGTAGTATCTTCGAGTATTAATTCGTGACGACCACCATGCATGCACCGGCACCTGTCTTATCTACTACCGGAGTTTCGATAAATTACAAATATGCTGTGAATATCGTGCAAAACGTACTGATAGATCCAATTTGTACGACCATTGTTGGTAAAAGTAAAAGGTTCCCGTGGCATTCACGAAATAAGATTGCTGGGTGTGTTTGTAGATGCGCTAGATTCTGCTTGTGACGCTTAGTACCTAACGTAGCGTCAAAATTAGAATGTTTTCTATTGTTTCTATAATTTATGAAATGTACGCATAAGAAAACGATGTTATAAAATTTAAGTTAAAATCGCTCTGTAAAGAATATTTTTCTTTTTTATGTATTACAACTTTACAACAATATGTTGTTGTAAAGAAATAGAAAGAAATAGAAGAACGTTGCTTTACATATAAAGCAACGTGTTTCCTTACCTATTTCTATAGTATAACGAAAATACATGGATATTTATGACATACAATATGATATATTTAATGAAGGTATGGAGGGATTTACTCTCCAGGAGGTAGGGATAGCTAAGCAGAATATTATATTTCTATACAGTGGCATGGCAGTGATTCTACGTTAGTTACATTAGGTCTACATCAGTAGGATGGTATGTCCGCTTGGTACATCTATTACATACCCAATCTTATAAAACAGATTCGTAAGCTTCATGCAATGTAGAAACGGATACTCAGCGGGAAGCCACCAAACCTAATCAACACGACTTCAAGTAAGACATCCGCAAATCCCGTGACTAATGTCACAGATGACTTGCTGTAGTTAGTCATTCGTCATTTACCCGTTTTCGCCCCACAGCTTTCTTCTCAGAATAAGAAAATCTTAGACCATAATACCACGTTGGCCGGATGTGGATTGACAGACTTTACATAGGTACCGCTAGGAACATTTTCATGTGGAATATAATGTTTTTCGTATTGTGGAATGTAATATTTGATCACGCTCTGCAGCTCAAGAGGGCTTCATAAATTTTGAGATCATGAAATATTGTTTGATTCGTTTAAATTATTGGAGTGAATTATTGGTTATTTTTAAGCATTCGGTCTTTATTTTGTTTTAATTTTTTTATTTATTTTTAGAACTCTCGGACATACCGTTTCCTCACAATAATCACTCCTTTGCCGTTTAACTAAATAATAATGATTATTTTCTAATATACAATATAAATTAAAAGTTAGCTGGGGAAAGATATTAACCCTGGACCTCCAACGTTAAACGCCGAAAAGTATACTACTCCCTAGACTATCAGTACGTTTAAGTATTAGATATCCGTAAACTAACGTCACAGACTTGCAGTTAGTCATTGCACTAGAACGTGGGAACTAAGCTCAAATGTGAGTTACAGCGTAAAAATCCAGCTTTCTCGCCGGCGCAAGCTTCCGTTGGTCCCGGAGCTGATACGATCTGAGATGCTCGATACGCTCGCGAAACTCATCTGGCTCACGGATCTCACTCGTCTGCCTTTAACCCTAAAAAGACGAATGGGATATTTTTGCCCGTTTCTGAATTTAGTCGTCAATGTTTCCATGAGCAATATTTAATATTGCGACATATTAATTAGACTCAGGTGTTTTGTTTAGAAATTAATTGTCATGTGTTTTAACGGTAAAAGGGAATATCAAGAGGAAATCACATGTCTGTAATTTTTTTAAAAAGAGAGTTCTAGGTAGATATAGTCTACCAATCCGCACTTGGTCTACATAGTCCATAACAAAAACTGAACACCCATGCCCCGTATACCGTAATAGATTTGGGCTTAAATTCGACCAATATGTTATTTATTGACAAATTTTAGTTGTGGAAAATACGAAATTTAATTTATACATTTTCTAATTTCTCCTTACTTATTAATATTTTGGAGAGCATAAAACATGTTATGTTATTATTTCACTTGAGGGTCCCTATGACCCTTCGCCGTATTTTAAGGTAAGACGTTGTTCCAGCCTTCTTGTGTTAAATGTGTTGTAATTGTTATGTTCGTGGCCCAACGTACCTCATCATAAAGCACTTTAATGACCGACTTTATGCGTGACGGTTGACGTCTTCCGTTTAAGGGACCATTGGATAACCGTTCCGATTAAATCTGCTGAAATTTCGCTATCAATCAAGCTTGGCTATATAAGTCAGGAGTCGTGTAACGCCTTACCTTACAAACAGAGTAGCTTGAGTCAGGAAATTACAAGGAAACAACGATAAATTTATTGATAAATGGTATCTTTCAATTGCTCATGGGAGTGGAGCACCTTATCTTATCAGAAATAATGGCAAAAGGAGCCTTGCGCGTCAAAAAGTTAAATATGCTTCTTACTTCCACACCTATTTTTGCTAAAGCAATAATGTCTATCAAGAAGTTATCTATGAATTTATAAGAAATTAGTTTATTTTTGAGCGATAAACATTGATTTTTAACTCTACGACGAACGATTTATCAGTTATCATAGTTCTAAATATGATTTCTGCTGAAAAAGATATCGATGAATAGTTTTCTTTTACTTTATTTTTGGTAAAGCTTTTAGTTGTTATTTTGATTTATTTTATCGTTCCGATTAAACAGATTAAATGTAGGTACATATTTTATATTACTTCGTAAAAAATATCTAAATGACTTATCTCTATCTTTACGTTTTCTGGATTTGCATGTATTGTACTTGCATTCTTATGTATTCATGGTACCCTCAACACAATTTCAATCTTCCATTTTTGATGTGAAACATCTATATCATCGCGTTCCGATCCGGTAGTAGTTTAAGAAAATATTGTAACTGACAATTTGTAAGTGCCGCCGTTGGCCTATACAAAATAAACATATTTCATTTCATTTCATTTCATATAGCCGCACGTAAAACCGATTTCTGGCGTGGCGACGCATGCCGTGGCCACGCTATACGATGGTATATATATACAGTCTATATGCAGTAGTGTGTACGGTGTGGCGCGCGTCGCCATGCGTAATCGCCACTCGATTAATGAAAATAAATGTTTATTTAATAAATAGTCATCGTTATCTGGAAAAAAATCGTAATATTTTATTTTATCATTATGACATATTTAGTTCCTATCACAATATGTTCTTTTCTGCATATTACTTTTACAAAATAATGTCGATGTTTCACATCTGCTAGGCGTCCTGTGACGGCTCACATTATTTTTTTTCATTTTATATTCGAGGAAATAATCATATAGCATTCCTTCATGCTCTTTATTACTCTTTAAACATTATATTTATTAGGGACAAGATATAATTTGTTTTGCATGATGCAAATTACTGTGATTAAGACTGCTTGATTAAATGAGTGTGTGAGGAAGGTAAATGATACCTACTTGAACGGTTCATTGGAACACAAAAAACAGACAGACAAAAACTGGGCTATGACACAATCGCGAATGATAATGTTAAATGAATAGATATCAATAACTACTTATTACAATATGGTCTTAATAACCGGTTACTTTTGATGGAAGTAAAAACAGTAGGCATTTATGTCTTCTAGCTCTGAAGATCTGTATAGATTAAGATTGAACAGAGTGAATTAGCTTGGGGCCCGATTATTTATCATTGTGCTACTTAAGCCTCGGTAAAATCATCGGCTCTTATCTTGTTATACCAACTTTACCATTCTTTTGTTAATCAGAGTTAATAGTATGTAAGAGCCATACGAAAAGCGAAAAGTCCATAACTAACCATTTAAACATTTCTAAGATTTCACAGACAAAATTTTGAACCAAGATCAAACCCTAATCCTTTTCTCATTATTTTTAGATTACTACAGATCTTTAAATTTTGTTAATTTAATTTTAATACATTCAAACGGTCCAATACATAGGTTTAAAGGATTGATATAGGTACGAGTAAGTTTTTACTGACCTGCCTCGAAATGCCAGGGAGTTAAGCTATGGCGAGGGATGACTTACGCAGAGCTGGGCGTCTGTTACTAATATACACACTTGATCAGCATGGTGGTATACAACCTAACCCCGTTTCATCTTAGGAGACCCGTGCTCTGTAATAGTATGATAGATATCCCTAAGATGTTGATTATATTGATTCGATTTGGACATAAATTGGGCCAAACCTATTAACAAATGTGTTCAGCTATGGCGAGTGACGACTAACCCAGAGCAGGTTATGTGCTACCAATGTACGCAGATCTTAAAATGTATTAAAGGGTTCTACCACCTTCAAACTAAAGTAATTGCGTAACTTATGTCAAGTCAATGTATTACACAAAATATATTATTTCCTACTTATTTTTAATTATGACATACTAAATACCTAAGCATTAGGTATGTTACAATTTAATTGATTAATTATTTATTTATCCATAAAGTAATATATAATGAAAGATGTAAATAATATATTAATCAAAATATGGCCCAATTAAATAATGATGACTCTGACAAGGAAACATAGTGATCAGATAGTTTGGGCAGCGATGACTAACGCGGGGCTCGGCCTGCCACCGCGTTACGCAGTCTCGAATACCACCGGTCAGTGTACAGCTTACTATTAGCATAATATTAGCATACTTGAAGAACCCATTCTGAGCTCCCAGTACGATTTCAAGTTCGTTTTTGCTTACCTACTGAGTATTCTGAGCCGCTTCATCGGACTTGGTGCTCGGGATTATTTAATGGTTCAGTAAGATATATTAAATAATGATGGCAAACATCGTGGTATGATTTCAAGTTCGTTTTTGGTGACAGTCTGACTCTTCGAGACGCATGGCATGTCACTGGCTTCATCGATGGCTTGGCCCCGGTCTTACATAGATGATGTATTTTAGAATTTGATGTTTATGTACCTACTTCTTAGTGATTGTGTGTAACCTTGAATCCATTAGGATCAAACTTTGCGTACTACACTCGTTTACCAAAATAAATAAAGTAATCCCTCAAATTCTGGTATTTATGTTTCACGCGCGAATATGTAGGTATTCATAGCAAACAGTGACGTTATTAACACTACCAAATTCAATTACAATCTTTATAAAATTAATATGCACCTATTATGTTTTAAAATGCATTCTGTTTCGTATTGTATCGTTTCCTTAGAAATAAAATTAGCGTTAAAGATAACAAATTATTAGGTTTTACTAGTAAATAGGTCATATTTCTTCTTAATTTCATCTACAACACCTTTCTGCACCAGCACTACTATTGTCTTCTAGTTTAAAGTATGAAAATAGAAATAATAAACTAAACTAACATAAATTGCTAAAAAACCTATAACACTTTTCAAATGCAATCGTTTAAACAGTCCTCTAGTATAATTACTACATGTATTAAGTTTTATATATCTTTATGTTTATTTAACACCGTATCGTGAAGATGTTTCTAATGTTAATTGAGAAATAAGGCAAGTTAAGTAGGTACAAAGTCGGCAACGCCACCGTATTACGTGCAACTGTGCTAATGCCATTTTGACCTATTCAAACTATTTATTGTAGTCACGACTGACCTTTCTCAGCTAAGCTCTCATAATTGCAGGTTTAATGTGGATATACCTATTTCTGACTTTACGTAGCATTCGTGCGTGTAGTTTGAAGGACCTAATTATATAAAGTATGTTATACTTACTGGTACATGAAGCGTTCCAACTTAGTTCTTGGAAACGCATTTTTGATTTATATCACATTGGTTGATGATTTGGTGACAGGTGTCGCGCCAATAACCCTTTGAAATAAATTTTCCATTACGATATTATGGAGATGTTTACTAAAGCGATACAACGTCATAACTTGCTTTATCGCAATTGTAGTAATTTATTTTGGTACTACCGACAATATTTAGCGGTAAAATCTACAGTAACAATTTACAGTGAAATCCTGCAACTTTAATATTCATATAAACATCAATATCAATTTATAATTTTAATAGACTCAGGGTATAAAATATGTAAAATTATATTTTTATATCTTTTTTAAATTGATATCTGAAAATTAGCAGCAATTTTCTAATTCAATTACGAAGCGTGAAACTACTATAGAGATACATTTATTAGCATCACGCCATTTGATTAAGATTATTTAAACAAATACGGTTTTACGATATTATGTAATTATTTTTTGTTAGTAAAATATATTGTGTTTGAACTTGTTCTATCGTAAACGAGGAAAGATAAGATATATTCTAGCTTATAAAATAGGTTTCCCTATTAATGTGTGAAACAAAGTAAACAAATAGAATCTCAGTTCGCTATTACTGAATAATACTCAGTAATAGGTAACTGATGATAATAATATTATTATCAGTATTATCATCGAGGAATATGATTGATTTTATTATGTAGTTTTATTACAAACTTCCTATCGTGAATCCTTTTACACTACCGATTTGAGTAGGTACCTACATAAAATATTAAGTTCGTATTAGAGGTCTATTTAATTCCTTTGTCTTTAAATGGTCTTCACAACGCCGCAGAAATGTCATTTTAGAGCTGTATATTTTACCTTTATGTATTAGGTAATGTATGTTTTACAAGGCAAAAAGGTACACAGTGAATAAAAAACAACAATTATTATAATTCATTATTTATTATCATTGATCTACACAATGTAATGGAATACATACGTACATAATTGTAACATTAAGAAATATTATTTTTTTACAACTAAATCTATATAAAAAATATGGCTAAACGACAGAAATCTGTCCTTTATTGGCACATGGAATATTATTTTTTAACCACCCCTTGCTATCCAATATATTATTAAAGCATATTTAGTAAGCGAATAGACGTCTTATATGACATGTTATATATAATCATAATATATAGTGCATAAAGACATAGATATAATTTTCATATTATTCAGAAAACGTCAACCCATTTCGCTTTAATAACGAAATATGGTAGTTTCGTGATGCTAAGTGGAATGTACCTATTTATTGTTTTGTTCATTCTTGTTATTGTATTGTTCTGGATTGGTATTCTATTGTTACATCGTTGGATAACATAATTATTTTGAGACTAAATGTTGATGTTAAAATATCTTTTAAAAACAAGTGTTCGCCTCAATACAAATAAATTATCTTTTTATATTATAGATGACAAAATTAATAAGACTTTACAAATATTTTTAAACACGGTGACACAATAATTTCAATAAATAGCAAGAAAACAATCTGGAATCCTATTTGACGGATGTACAAAATACACTTCTGCATTTCTGCGTGATCATCTTACAGACGAGACAGACAGAACATTTAAATTGTTATAACCATCACATTGTTTCTTTTTATTAGTTCAAAAGAGAAATTTCAGTGTCATCGTGAAAAAATACTGTTTGCTTATTTCATTTCAATAAATCTTTTATTATGACGAAACAATACTTTATCTTATATCAAAATATCTAGCGTCAAGAACACGTGAACCTTTATCTATCACCTGACGTAATATTAATCGGTCATGATTATTTTAGTCTAGCGAAACTATTAAATAATCAAGATAAGCAATCCAAAACAGTACATACGAATAGAATGAACATTTCAAAGTTATAAAGTGGTCATAATGCAAATTAGGTATTTACAAAAATAAATTTCGAAAACAAAAGACAAAAACCGACATTTAAAAGTGGATTTAGGCTTTTTTGCAAATGATCACTTTATTGAAAAAAGTTCTTAACTATACTAACATATTAATTGTCTTATAAATAAAACTACCATAGTATTGCAAAAGACACAGTTGTTGTATTAGACTATGTTTTATGTGCTTAAAACATTTTAAAATTTTATGCAGTTATTTGAAAAACTATGTTATACTGGGATTATTCAGTGCATCTATAATGTTTTAGAAAAACAGTTGCTGTGGTATTTAAGTTGTGTCTTTTTCTATACAATGGCAGAATAAGGTGGTACAACCCCTATTACGTCACGGCATTGCCAGGTCTTTACATCACTTAACTATGTTAACAATTCTACCCATATTTCTAAGCATTAGGAACAACCCATTTACATTTAATTAAGCAATACGTGAAATGTTATATAAAAGCTTTAGTTATATAGTTATAATTGAAAAAAAACGCTTGCTATAAAAATAATCTTAAAGTCATTTCCTGTTATTTTCACATCTCAAAACTTTCCGTAATTTTTGAACCATACGTTCTACGTTATAGAAGCTAATAATAATAACAATATTTTTAAATATAACATAAATATTAATTTACATAAGAATATAGCTAAGCAGTAAGCTGATTAAATGCTATCATTACTTATCCTAATAAATACTATTTACAAATCACCAGAACGATTTTTTAATCTGTGCAATTAAATTTTCCATTTTTGAATTTCAAAGATCAAATATATATTTTTAAATTACATTTTGTTTATTAACTAAAATCCTACATATTTTAGTTTTTAAACAAAAATACAGATATTAATAAATTGTTACTGGCACGTTAAATTTTGTTGCGTAAAAATGTCAAAAACGAGATTGTAATTGGAACGGAATAAGAAAATAATCCAAATTTAAATCATCCAATCATTGCATTTCCCCATTTCGTATCTGGCGGTGTTAATGACGAAGCACGAATACTGTTATGTAAAACTGAATTCCCAGATGTTGTATGCGTCTAACGTGGCAGGGTCTTCAAGATGTCTTAAAATTATCACCATCGTAAGTACATGGTCTCCTTTTTTGTGTTGTTATGTATTTCTCTGTAACAAAAGTGGTAACATTAGTATATTATTTTCTAAAGGTACATACAAGGTTACAGCCCACCTAAAACTAATCCGTGAACATATAGATGCTGAGTATAGACTCAGCATTGAAAATCAAAATATAAATACTTTTGAAGAACAGGAAAATACAACAACGGTACTTTATCACCAAAACCTTTAGCTTTAGGGTTATGGTTTCTTCCACTTAACACAAATGCTTAAAAAATATTTCAATGTGCTCCTTGAAAATCTGAAAATTTTTAGACAAACAACGCCAAGTATAAAATCAATTAAATGGTTAGTTGATGAAGATATTTGTTAATAAACTAAATGCTTGTAGGGTTCAACATAGAGCACGATCGAAAACAATTGACATCTTTAGTATTAAGATGCGGTCCTCTTCTTATAAAGAAGTCCTCATTAAGAAGTTTTGATGTCGTTAAATATATCTAGGATTATATATTTTATTTAATATATATTTTACTTTCTTCATTGTGTGCTCTTTATTTACATTATATTTAAGTCAAAAAGAATTGTTGAAAAACAACTATAAAAAATCTGCCATTATTTTTTTTCGCATTTTATGATAACTATATCAACCTTTTGACTTTTAATACATTCATATAAAGTTTAACTTTGTATAACTTAGAATGTTTCCTTACTCTATTGTGAAAGAGAGACCGCTGTGTAGGATCGTGCTATCTCCGTCACCTTCACCGCCACAAGCATTGACTACATCTACAACAATTGAGAAAAACATGTTATTAATATACAGTAACAAAACCAGTAAAAATAAATAAGGAACTTTCCAATCTACGTTTATATCGTATGCTCGAAAAATCATACAGTGAAAAGATTAGTTTGGAAATGCCCTTATTTTTATAAATCATTACAAAGTTTAGAAGTCATTTCAACCTTCTAGAAGGGTTAAGAGTACACACTTTTAAACACAATAAATATAAATTACACAATACCGTTTAAAAAATGTAAGTTAACTTTGAATCCTTTAAAAAGCGACTGTATTTTACTAAATTTAGTTTATATACAGTCAGATAAAACATGCTTCAATATTATAACTAAGTTAGTTATTTATACAGTGCAAGTAGATTGGTGCGATTCAATGTTAGCTTTCTGAAGTACAACCAAAAGTTGTCCCGTTACCACTAACAAAACAGTTAAACCTTATTCTAGGGATTAAGTAACATCGCTAAAATCCTATAATCAGATTACACCAGCATCCAGTTAAACAACGGATTTCGTTCGAATCCTTTCAAAATAATAATATTCTAAGTTTTAAGTAAACTAAAAGATCTTTTTAAACAAATTAATTATGTATCTGTACCATGTGGTTATAATCTGGTAGTATAGTATGCTTCCGCCGATTTGAGCTTTACTAAGCTTTCTTAATACCAAAAGCCCTGAACTAGGAAGGTTTAAAACTTACCGACTACTGTATAATAATAAGCTGCTAATTCATATTTTACTATAAAACATATTGTGATAGTCTGCACAAATGGATTTATTCATATCGCCTTAAAAAAATTGAAACCTTTACATCCAAATTTTAATATAGTTTGAATATATGTTAAATAATTCTATCGTCATTTATACGTAAAATGTCTTTAAGTAGGTTAGATGTTTTAAATAGTATTAAATATATTTACTACTAATCTTATCTATTATTAGGTGATTAAATTACGCTTTTTGCATCTCAACGTCTTAATTATAGAATCGTGAGGAAGATATTAGACGTTCATGGACCCATTGATGACTTAATCTCGTACAAATAGCTGTCGCATTCTAATCTGTTATTAATAACTATTACAGCTGTGAATTTGTTAACAGTGGCTTCGTTTTGATTGCAATACTTATATTTACATATTATTATTGTATTAATGATTTCGAAACACATTATGTAAGTTTAAAAATTATTATGAGTTTCATTAGATGTGATGTGTTTTTTAAGATAATTAATAATACTTTTAGGCAATGATAAACTTACGAAAAAAAATCGTAGAAACGTGTATATATAGTCTTGTCAGTTCTGCCTTGTTGTTCCTTATTAAACTTAAAATTGAAGTTGTCTAGTGGCTAAAGGGAATTTAAATCTATATCATAATTGTGTTGATAGTATGTACCTACCTATATTAAACGGGATTATAAATGGATATTAGCATAATCGTCGTACATTTCGTTGCACATACATATACACAGATTTCAGAAACGAAGGTAAGCAAGTACACAATAAAGTTGAAGTTATCCAGATTCAATAAATCTTGTTGTGTATAAATTAACTGCGCGCGATAAATATTCTCGAAATCAAGACACTTGAATTGCAATCTGACATACAGATTAGCTTAAGGTCTACTTAAAGGACGCTCCCATAGTTGCATCAACGGAGATGCCTCACCTCGATATCGGCGCAACGGCTTTACTTCGCACCGAGAACACGGCACGATTTTCATTGCTAGTGTAACATGACATTGGTTTATCGTTGCATCATTAGAGCGAGCGATGTATAAGTTCAGTTGGTAGTTAGCGTTTTTATTGGTCGGGTTACGCAATCGTGGTGCCGATCTCGACACGCCGGCGGTTTAAAGGGCGTAGGTGACAGGCGTCGGCATTTATTCACTTCCGCGCGATACAAGACTAGGTTAGTTCGTGAGCACACACCCCGTGTGTGAGACTGTGGGAACAGAGCGCTTTGTTGCAGTATACAGCGCGATCGGTTTTATAAGCCAATACTTAATAACGATCGGAAGAGAACACTGAGAGCATAGTGGTAATTATTTCGAACTTTGAGGGTAATGTTCCGTGTTCGAATACCCTATAAGAAGAGTATCCTATATTCCAAAAGTCTCTTAATCGAATTCTCATAGGGAAAGAGTGAAGTCTGGTAACTAGTATTGAGTCACCGTGGTGAACTATCAACCTAAGCCCTTGTCAGTATCGGTATGTAGGTATCGCAATGGGAAGGAAATGATTAAACATACAAATTTTAAGATAATTTGTTATATATTTCAGTTGTACCTAATTATTTTTCAATTTACATTGTATTAAAGATTAAATTCGATAACTGAAAGTAGGTAAAGATAAGATCTTCCAAAAAATGACCTGATGTAAGTTATCATGTAGGTAACTTATTATCGTAAAGTAACTTATTACTTCCTGTAGTAGGTAATATTTAAATTATCCGTATAAATAAAGCTAACATTTCACACAGAACATACCGAACACCAAAAGTGATAGTTGCAACACGGCAAAGATCTACACCTCTTCACACACATAACCGTACCGTTATAAATATTTATTGCCCCGATAAGTAAACCCGCTAAGATTTACCAATCACATCCCACACCAAACTGTATAAGGACAAATACAGTACTGAACAAGATTTCTCAGCCTAATTAAACTTACCTCCGAGATGCGCGATTGTATAGATTTCTGAACAATTATATCGCGAACTTGGTACAATAATATCGCGAAATCGGTACAATTATATCGTGGAGTTGGTACAATTATATCGCTATAGACGCCTCTGTGTAAACTCTTTGAACTCTATCGATTCTCACGCTGTGCCGTTAAACGTAAACTCAGTGTCTTGTTTGAAAATCAAAGCCTATAATTTATAAGACAATTTTTGTATACATAAATTCTATCAGACCGAATTTGAGTGATAAAAAAACAAAATGCAATTAATTTTATTTTCATGCAATTTGTCTATATTCTTCTGTATGCATAGCGATCCCGATAGCTATATACGGTGTCGCATTGCTACCGCCGTTTAACGAGGTGTTTTTGGAATTCCCAAAAGTGCGACAAATAACTATATTTTTATATTTAGTCATGATGACGATTAGCAGGCATTTGTTGAAAATTTATCCCATAAATAATGTTCTCATGTGAGCCGATTTTTATATTGAGTCTCATTCACAATTTCAATTAGTGATTCAGTTAGCAAATCCTATTAAGATGAATATTAATTATAAATTCAAAACGCCCTGTATTTAACCAGATTTCTCAGCCTAATTAACGTTTGCCACCTCCGAGCGGATCGCAATTGTGTATCTAGATGTGTTAAGCGCAATTATAGCGCCTCCTTTCCTAAGAAGCCAAACTTACAAAGCCCTTTGAACCTTATCTGAGAGTATTTTAGGACTTTGGCAGTAAATATTGCACAATTTCATTACGAGAGCTCGCAACAACGAAACAATCAAACCAAAATAAACTGATTTTCGACAAACGCTAACTAATCAAGAAGTTTATTTCACTTCGAATATGTCGATATTGATCTTCTTAAATATTTATTCGAAATTAATAATAATAATTAAAATTATGGCAATAATTTAATAAATACGAAAACTTAATTTAATAATACATATTAAAAAATAATTCATTGCTTTCAAAGTACGACATCGTAGTACCTAACGCTTATACCGGCTCATGTGTATCTGCCTAGCCACAATCTTCAAAGTAAAAGGCATCTGCGCTTAACATTTCTGTTGTAACGCAGAAACAGAATGCAGCTCGTAATATAAGCTCCCCACATTTTGCATTAAGTGCAGGGACTACACACTTGGATCCCAGTACTGATTCTATCAATCGTTAAGGATATTCTTGGATTTAGATTCCCTTAAATGCGCGCATGCACCAATGACCTACTGCGCTAACTTAGTGGAGCATCGCGCTTCGATCCTATTCCAATCGTAATTAAGCTAGTAGGGCCTTTTGTTATCTCGCCTCCATACCTCTACACGTACAGTCGAACGCTAAGATTTATGGCTAATTAGAATTGCAAATACCGCTTTAATTCTGTTTTAAACTCGGCTCGAACATTCGCACAGCGCTATTTTTTTTTGTATTAAAGTAGTTTTGATTTACTATCGGATCAAATAGGTTTAACATCATGTTTTTGTGACTATGCAGATCACTTTATTCAAATAGGGGACGTCCCGTGCAGCACGATAGAATTTGTATCGACCAATATACGTAAAACTGATCGCTTACGAATCGTATGCGACTTTACGATCGCGAATCTTTATTATTTTAAGGTACAACGATTTTACACATTAGCAATAACTTTTTAAATAATTATAATATATTCATCGCAATTATAAAGCATAAGTTATATTTTAATCACCGATATACTTAACGCCTCAGTTGTGTCAAAAGTATCTAATATAAAATATTTTGCACAAATAAATTCTCACAATTCCTGGCTCAAAAATAGCCCATGGGATTTTCTCTCTTATAAATAAAAATTCCACCATAGTAACATTTACAACGTTATAATTTGGGTCATGCAAATAAGAACATGAGCTAAATAATGACATACATTTGAAGTTACAAAAAGACACTTCCATTTTACTTATTTATATAGACGTATAGATTTATACTATCAGCTTATAATAAGCACAATATATAATAAATTAAATACGTCTCAGACGTTTGTTCGACCTGATTAGCGCGTTCGTATACATATCGGAAACCACAGAAGTTGGAAACATAAGCTGTCCTTTCATTGACGTTTCTACACAGAACGAATATATTGGTTGTCCCGTCACATATACGCAGATATGATATGTAACTTGACAACCAATCATCATTGTACCTACAACTTCAATAACTCAACAAGAGATCTATAATATTAGATTGGTTTGAAGCTAAATAAAAATATAAAAAATTGAACATCACATTTTGAACCAGTGGGTACCTATCGCCTTAAAATAGACGCTTTCTATGATATGTAAAAACTAAACTATACCAATGGACGTTTTAGATAAGCTGTACTACGTATTTTAGATTTACTTAAAGTTCGGTTAGGTTAGAAAATTTAGGCTGGGGAGTAGCATCATGGAGTTCGATTAGATCATGGGCATTACCAACCCGATCAGCTTATACGCCTATAAACGCCAATGATAGCGTCCAACTAATCGATTAAACTGTTTACTTCCCTATTAAAAAATACACACAACGATACCCAATCGTGGAACGGGAACCATAAACGATGGTAGCCGTAGGCGGGGTGTTTCCGCATAAAACATTACCGCGTCTCGTGAGTCCATACAGTGGAACACACCGCTTATTTAGCAAAATGCTCGGTAGCGGTACTTCGCGCCTACGGCACTCAGGGCGACCTGCTGGTCCGTTCACACGGTGCCGTATGGCCACATGTACGAAATGACACATGTACGAAAGGAGCATTTACCGAAGATAAACAAGGAGATCCGAGTAACACCCGACAGAATTAGTCTGAACTTCTGAAGTCTTGAATCACAAATTCGATTTTAAAACAAATTAAAATTCTAAATAAAACGTTTTGGTCTTTGATTAATGACAAAAAGTGTCACCTATAGGTATCAGAAAGCAACCTTAAACAGGACATGAATATTATATGTGGTCAATCATTGCTGATTGTGAACACTAACATTAGATAGATGTAATAGTTCTAACAGTTCTAGTATGAAGAAGATATTCTAACATCTATCTTACTGACTATGTTACTATCTCAACTGACGGTACGCGGTAAATATGAAAAATCTTAAAAACGGCTAAACATATTTCAAAGGAACTTTCAGGCATTTACGCATAATTATAATACATTAGCTGACCCGGCAAACGTTGTGTTGCCATATAAATAAAAAAAAATGTTAAGGGTGAACTACCCTTATCACTTAGGGGTATGAAAAATAGATAGTAGCAGATTCTCAGACCTACTGAATATGCATATAAAATTTGATGAAAATCGGTAAAGCCCTTTCGGAGGAGTATAGTGACTAACATTGTGACACGAGAATTTTATTAATAAAATTATAGTATCGTGCAAGACCGCACATGAGAGTGAAGCCGCGAACTGATACTAGTATCGGACACTTAACAATACCCTCGTAACCTGCGACGATAAATCGCACTGACATTAACATAAACAATTGACGTCAAACAGCAGATTATTTACTCGTAAAGTGACAAAATCCACATCAATCAAGGTAAAAACAAGGGACATAAATATTGAGTGGTTTTAGGTACTTACAAGACCTTTGGAAGTGCTATATTACTGTAAAAATTTTAGCACCACGTATGCCACACCTTTGGTACAATAAATTAAGTATGAAGAATTCATTTTTATTAAGCTTGTTTACATTCGCGACCTTAATCTAGGTTTCCCTCTCTCGTTAGCGTCATGCGTTCATGAAATGAGCAGACAAACTCCCAGACCGAGAATAGAATACGCAGTTCAAGACTTAGACGCCTGCCTGACTGAGGATGAAACCCAGATAATCTACCCATAATAGGTTCATTAACTATATTTACTAGAACATTGAAGATATGTACCTGTTCCTAATAATTCCACGATCATAGCAGAAATATTCAACATCGCTTGACCCGCGGCTCAAACCGCCTATTACCGGAAAGTTAAGCCTCGTACACATTGTTGTGCCATAAACTGCAATTTATTGTACAGTCACGTGTGCAGGCTACCGTCCGTTCGCACAGTTTCGGAAGCATTAGGGCCCATTAAGCACCGTTAACACACGGCACATCACGAGCGCACGACTCGCGTGAGCGATCTATCGACGATCTCGGTAGCGATCGGGACGTACTGGCTTTTCACACGGCCAGCGATGCTGTGCTTGTGTTTGTGTTTGTGTTTGGGTTTGAAGGAAGTTTTGTAGTTGTTTCATTAATTACAGTCATCTCTTAATGACCTCCAGCATTTACATATGTCTGCAAAACTAATCTCTGTTTCGTTCTTATGATGAAGAACAGATAAATAGTAGCGCGTGCAAAATAATATGACTTTTTTTTTATTTATTCAATCACCTGGTTCCTGATTTATTTGTGGTCCTACAAATCTTTGCAGAACTCAATAAAGATGTATTTGAATATCAAAGAAAAAAAGTTCAAACCGACGAGCAAAAGAAAAAGTATCTACCTTTTATATTAAACTAAATACTATTTTCATCGTTAACCTAATAATATAGAGCGAGTAGCAACAAAGCATCCTCATTTACTTTTATAGCGGTTTAGCCCAGACTAAACGGGAAAACATTAAAGATGGACAAATATAGGACATTTTATGTGCACGACGGAGATTCCGCACCCTTTGTCCCATGAACCGTGGAGTTTAACGCACCGACACCGTTCGGAGACAAAACGCGAGATTTGCGTGGGGTCACAAAGTCACAACCCTGTCAAGACGGTGACTACCAACACATTGTATGTTAATTACGCAGCCGGTGGAATGTCGCCGTCCGACATGTGCACCCGACTTTATGCATGAGTTTAATGAACTCATTCGAAACTATATTGACAGCTCACATTAGGATTGGTTTTACGAGGCTTTTTACATTAGTCAATAATCAAGGTTGCGTGTAAAATAAATTGCGAGATTTAAACGCTTTATGGTATAGATAAGGCAGAACAAATAAGCCCCAGTTTTAATTGCACGGATCATTTTATGTTTGTTTACAGCTCAATCGTTCAATGTCGTAGGGATACGAGTTATTACCTCTATAATAGGTACATGTATCACTTATATATGCGTACCTATGTACAAATAGGTATGTCGAACTAAAATTTGAAAATCTGTATAAAAATAAAGCCAATATTTTTCATAGTGTATTCGGTAATTGTCTTCAACTGGTTAAGAATAACTAAAAACTCGGAAATAAATTAAGTGCTCATTATTTACTAACTTTAACAGACTTAATTGTTAATCAGCAGTTCGTAATACGAGACATAACACATACGAGTAACTAATACATTGAAGGATATTAATAAGGTATAAACTATTTACGACGTGCTATAAAGGAACTTCTATTGCTTTTTTAATAAAACTGTTTAGAAACCGTTAAGGTCGCAAGAACCGTAAGGTTACAATATCGTATGCTTGTCGGCTGCGGTTTCGCGACATGAGACCCTGTAACAGTAGTAGCTGATGATTAAGAGCCTCAGAATGGGACACCTCAGTGCCTTTCTGATAGCCAAGACCCTAATATAAAACGTCTTGCCCCGCCACGGCCTTGTCAGCAAAACCGCACAAAGTAGGTCGATAGGAAATTTGTATACTGTAATCCACACGTCGCCGCTACGCCGTGTATTATTATGTTACTTGCGATTTTCTAAGCATCTAAGTATGTACTTCACTAGTTTAGGTTTTCATTTAGGTATAACCATTTTTAGAAAATTTTCCGTTTTGATAGAATATTTTCTTAGCGACGAAGCAAATTATTTACTCGTAGTTTGTTCGTTGTTTATGTTGTTAGTTCAGGTTTTATTACCTACATATATAAGAAGTTAAGTTTTTTAAGAAAAGGTGAAATCTCATTGCCGAACATATTGCAACAGTAACATAACTGCATTAACTGAAACTATTCCAACACTAATAATATAACTGCAATTACAATACTGCCATTAACGTTATTGTTGTTTCAAGAAAGACTGTACTTTAAATTTAATTTCATTAACCTTAGCCAAATATCGATCATCAAGCCTAAACTGAACTAACAAAATTAAAGATGAGGTCTCCTAGCATAGTTAAGAATGGTTACAGATTCATCAATTAAAATTGCAATGAAAATCTTCATTTGGATAAGTAGGTTCTTTTATATTCTTGGTGATTAGATCACAACAAATGATGTCAAAGGAAATTACAAATGAACAACATAAGTAATTAATCCACATGTAAATCGGACAATCAAATCTTCAATCAAAGTAATGCACATCTTAATGCAGATGTGTGATATAGATAAACATTTAATAACACGCATTCTTCCATTAATTAAAAGCGAAACCTTTTAATTAAATGATTATCTTCATTGTGAAAAAATTAATCCATTAAATCAAAAGTTTAGTCCTAATGCATTCCATTATCGCGTAAGATAATCAATTTATAGCCTACTTTTATTTCAATTAATAAAATACATTATGATTATGACGTGATAATCCATCCGGGCTAACAATAGTGCAATCCTAAATAATCTAGAACATAATCGAAGTAGTTACTACCTAGATAGGTACCTACTACTTACACGATATTGGTTTTCTTTCTAGCTGCGTAAGACAAAGAATTTACATATTATTATGTATAACAATAATAATAATTAATGATTTGTTTCTGCTCGTTATTTATGGAATATAACATAAGTAAAAACTTACACGTAAACGAAAGCATTTCAACTGAATTTACTATTTTTCTTTACATTATGTTAGTCGCTTTGATTTCCCTCAACGATTATAACAAAATAGTACCACTTTCTCTCTTCCCTATGTCTCAGGCGAATAACGCATTAAATAAAGGAGATGGAAAATATTGATTTCCTACGAAGTTTTGCATCTACTGCGGTAATGACAAAACGCATAGTGAAGCGCATTACTTATGTTAAAACCCTAGCTTTAAAATGAAGGACCTATGTCCAATTGTCGATTTGTAAGGGATGTTGACAAAACTTGCAAAACCCTTAAAATTTACAATCTATTATGGATTTATTGAGGATGCAAATTTAACGAGTACTTGAATTTTTCGATCCTATGTAACGTACTTTTCATAGTGGTCAATCCACAGAGCCTTACCTTAAAATGTCCTACCTAGCTGTTTATCACAAAACTATACAGATAACTAAATTACTAAATACTCGTATGTAGCCATCTAGCGACCATTACATTTCAGTATTTTTTTCATAAAAGATATGTTTTCAGGCAAAGTGATAATAATTAAGTAAATTACGTAGAGTAATTAATCATCCTAAGAAGCCTATAACTGAGACCAATATATAGGGTGAATTTTTCAAACGGGCCTTCAGAGCCAAATCCGAAACTATAAGGATTAGCGAAAAATGCTGCAAGGAGTTACGAGGTCGATTTTGATAAAAACAAAAACTGCATCATTAGTTTTTTAAAATACCTCTTTACTTAGCCGGGAATTGAACGAGTTCATTTTGCAAAAAAATACACCCTCTATATTATTCCACTATCTGATAGTGGATATGAGGATTCGCTTATGAGGATAAAATTCTGGGAAGTAATGATATGTGACAAATTAAAGGAAAAGGAAAATTTGAAGAAAATATTTAAAAGAAGGCCTATTTGAAAAATTCACCCTGTATACAGGTTACCTTCTTAAGGACATAGGGTAGGATCAACCAAGAACTACGAATGTACCTTATTTTTAAAACTTTGACAAGATTCATTTTATATGTATATGTACCATTTTAACCAATTTACTTCCTACCCAAAGGAAAGATGTCTATGTACTTAAAAATTGAATAATGTTAATATTTTGCAGGACAAGAATCACAATTTTGTATTATTGTAAGAAGTAATAAAATTTCAAGAAGTTCTTATACTTGGGCTTACAAGTATACGTAATAACTAATAGAAATTCCAAATAATACCATTGTATTGCATTTTGGCTCTGATTATTATTTTTTGTTCAGACCATTAACTACTCGTACCTACTTTCATAAGTTAATTTTTTTTTATATTGTACCTATAGTTTAAGTGCAAATTTCTTCATTTAAACTTTATAATCTAATTACATTAAAATTTTTAAGTCTTTGTCTCAAAAATTTGGTTATTTCAAAATCTTGCACATTTTGCGAGATCCTTATTAAGAATTTTCTACTGATTGTTTTGATTATATACATAACAATTATTTAAAAAATATTGCAATGGCGATGACATTTAACGGTAACTTTTACTTTTGATTTGAAACTTGAAAAATATACAGTATGGTAATAAATTACTTAAGGGTCATATAGGTATTTGTGTGTAGATCGAATATAGCGGGAGTATTTCCACACCTATTTCGGTTTTATAACAACAAGTACAAGTATAAATCAGTCTATCATTCTTCATCACGTATACCCCAATCAAGACCGATGCTCGACACGAAATTAAAATTAAACCTACTACTTATTCTACATATCCTATAAATATCCTTAATACTTCAAAAACATGAGTTTATGCAGGTTTTGATGTTTATTTACCTATTAACAATTAAGGTTATTTACCTATTAACAACCAACATGAACTAATAATAATATATCGCTTTTTCCAGTCATTATTTTGAAATCTACATTGTAATTTATAAAAGTTTTATTACAAATATACAGCTTAAAATACGCCATATTCAATTAACACTAAAATTCCGTGCATAATTAATATTTTCATATACTTTTTAAAGATATTTTTGTGCAAATAAATTTCTAAACAATGCCGGCGCGACGCACGGCCGCTTTAATTATTGAGTAAATTACATAGAAAATTATTAATTAAAATCTCTTTGATTTACAATTAAAAGTAGTGAGTTATTTAAACCGAATAAACATTTGCTGGATAAACACAATAATTTTGGATTATATTAAGAATAATGACTGAAAACACGGATACAATGGTTGAAATTTAGAACGGTTGGTGCCGCTTGCATTTAACACAATAAAACATAGAAATCAGAAGCAATAGTTGCTCCAAACCATCAAATAGGGCTTGAGACTCTTAAAAATATTTAAGGTTAGCCACTGACCTGTGTTGACGCAGATTGTCCTGTCGTTTGAAGCTCTTCCCGCAGACCTCGCAGCTGAAGGAGAGCTCGGGGCTCTTGTGCGTGCGTTCGTGGATCATCAAGTTGTAGGACTTGGTGAACCGGCGCTGGCAATACTTGCAGACGAACTCGCACTTGGGGCGCAGTTTACGCCTAAAATCCCGGGAGTGGTCCTCGTCGATTTGCATCACGGCGAACATTTTGTCTGGGCTATGGTGCTTGCGCGACGGGCGGGGCTTCGGAGCCTGTACAACAGTGATAAGTTATCAGTACGCTATCTATGAACGAAACTTGGCTATATCACGCCGGTTTACAGTGCAGTTTTGAATGGCAGCGGAAAGATAACGTAATGCTTGTTTGTTTTAGCTATGCGGTACATACAATACGGTGTTATGGAACGGTGAGGGTATGTGCGTTTTTATTTCACCTTCGTTTTAACTGCTTAAAACACCTAAATATTTTTATTATCTTTTTTGTTATTTATAGTGAACATAAAAGGATCAGATAAAGACGATATATGTTTCGTAAAACCTACATACGTGAATATGTAACACAAAAAATGTTTTCGAAATAATTAAAAAAAAATAATCATAAATTAATACCGCAAAATACGCACCTGTACACCGTACAGAACACGACGGTTACACCTAAATTAGTCACTTTCACTGCAATACTATTATGATGCACGAAACTAAAAGCTTAGATTCGAACGTTGACGAATACGAACACGGAGTAAGAGCGACTGGATGTGACAACTAGGACGTGCGACGTGCAACGGGTGCGTTTAGCAACTGCGCTGGCGAGAGGGTGCGGAAACTACTGATAAGGTTACGCGGAAGGCGCGTAGCCCCCACCACGTGCCGTGAATGAACAGGTAGCTACGGTAGGCTGATGGCGGACGGGAAAATGCAAGGCGCTGTCGCCGCTTATGAGTAAAGTACAGGATAAATGAATCACTGGCCGTTTTGTACTCCCAAACGCGCAGTTTCTCTAATATTGAACTTTATGCTATGATTGTGCGGAATGTTTTATGCACTCACTCCAATTTAGCATTATATTGTTTTTTTTTTTAACTTAATAAACAAATTTTGAAAAGAAGAATCAGATTCAGATTTAGGCATGTTTTAAATATTAATATTTAAATATCGTTTTGGTTGACACAACTATTTTTATTTATTAAATAGATCATTTTTTAGAAAATAGGCTCCTTCTAGAAGCTTTATTTCAATATCTACTTATCATTTTTATCGGACTGCTTATGTGTAAAGAAACTTATGAAAATATTGATTTTATTTATCAATATTATTTGATATTATGAAATAGGTAAACTGCTTTAAAATGCCGTGTAAATATCATGTGGACGTTGTTGACTGTGATTGCCAAAATATTTATTTCCAAGAAATATACAATGTTACAACAATTACACAACAGGAGATTATATTTACATGATAAAAAAAACATGAATTAAAATAGAGATATGACAATCCGGAACTTTATATCGTAAAATCTACACAAGTAAATAAAATCATAACGTCAATTGAAACATTTATTTTTTTACAAATAAATGTTTCTTTCTTTCTTTCTTGTTTCAATTGCATGTGCCTGAATAACTAAGCTCACGATATAATACATTTGTATTTGTTTCCACGATACCAAAAAAAAATGTCTTTCTGTACGTGGACATCTTAAATAATACTGAAAAGATTTTGACGGGCCTTTCACGAAGAGATAGGGAAGCTACTTTTATTTCAAATAATTACCAAAATCCAACAGATCCCGCGACCTGTGCCGCGTGAGGAAGTTCTTCAAATTATAAGTACCAACATTATTTCATCCACACTATTTACAGCCAACTGGTCGCGGTGGGAAAGCCGCGCGTGGCTCGCGGCTACCGTGCCGCGGTTTCACGACACTCTCATTTCGGCGCTCCGGCCGGCGAAAATTACCAATTGTTTTCGGCTTCTGTCATTACCACGCTCGCGGTCATGAGCTGTACTTTCTAGATTATATAGCTCTGCGGAGCAATTGTTTTTAATGCTAATCGATTTAAACGTAGACGTTTTTATTTGTGAAAATATTTATTTTTTATCGAACTCAATAAACGGGCGTATTAATGTTTCACTAAACTTCCCTCATTCAGCTTTCAGTCATATAGTCAAAACAATTACGAGATAATTATGGTATACTTATTTTAGGTATTTTACTATATTTATTTCAAGTCGTGTACCTATATTTTCTGTGAGATACCTAATGTTAAACCTATTAAGGCTAATATTATTTTTCTTATAAAAAATAGACTACAACGTATTTCGAACAAACGTATCTATTACAAAGTATTTCGAATATAGATAAGTACTATTTTATATAATTCCAGATTTCGTAAATGTGACACAGTTATCCTAAAGCGGAGAGGTCTTAAGCATGCGAAGTGGGTAACATGCAACAATCAATAGTTATGACACGTTAGTCACATAAGAAATAAACCATAAAGATTCCAATGCACTAAAATTGAATAGGAAAGCTTAAAACAAGTACGTGCGAATCCACAAAATGCACAATATTCAAATTTCGCGCGCTAAAGAAGCTATAAAATTACCTTCTTGGAAGACGCGTGAAACGGCACTTACGAGACATTTTATTACGCTAAGCTCCTTTGAAATTATCTTAACGATCGTTTTGAGTATTTGTGTAAAACAAAAACTGGTAATGTAAAATAGGTTTTCACAGCACGCGTCATCGTTACTACAGTAATGAGTATGGAATTATGTTCATTGTAAACCTCTTCATTTGTTTATTTATTACTGGATAGGTAACTATTTATTGTGAAAAGAAACAACTATTTAATATGTTGCAACTTTATGCACGTAAAGTTAAATACTTTTAAATTATAATGTGGAACTTTTTAACTTTATAAAATAGTTAAAATACTGACTCTGATAGGTACTTTATACCAGGAGTAGCTACCTAATAAAGATCCTATGATCTAATTGGCGCAATGCTTACTACGGGTATAAGAACCTACTATGTAATGAGGTTTCATCTCGAAATACATTCATCTATGCTTATATCTTAGCTGTTTATGTTGATAACAAAAATAAACTCACTAGTTAACTACTGCCAAAATTTTGGATTTACTACGTCCTCCATGGAAGGAGAATGATCCTACTTATGAATTATTTCAAGATATCTTAAGAATATTTGCTGTGGACCCCTCGGAACCTTCAAGCAACATTGGGCATTCCATCTGACAGCTAAAACAATTATGCTCTTCCGTTGTCATATTACCATTCTGATCTTTTACACAAATTTGACCCTGAACTTATGTAATCGGAAACTACCGTGTACTTAAATCAGAGTCGGTGTTCCCAAACAAAGGCAAGAAAAATTCTTACGCGATCGTAGACTCACGACAAAGAACACTCACGCTAATGTGTACAAAAAACGGCAATCTCCTCAAATCTTCGCCGTAACAATATTTCAACACAGCCTTTTACGGTTACAAAGTCTTCCGTATGAGCTCTGAGTGATAACCATCTGACGTCACGAGGATCCTCTTTTAGTAGCGAAATGGATGACTCTTTCGCCTCGAAAGATATGTTCTTTGCGATACCGTTCAGTGTTGTGACGACCGGATAGATCTAGATACTATTGTCTGCAATAGACGTACCGCGTTTAAAAATAACTCATAATACGTATTTAGTATGGGCAAAAACTAAATTTGGACAAATAGTAGCAAACGTTATTAAATAACATAAGAAATATAAAAATGATACTTTGTCCCTGGAGATTTTTTTTCACTAAAGCAGCCAAGCATCCAAAGTCCAAAGTTTTTCTGCAGCAATTTACGTAGGTAAGTAGTAATTGTTATCTAATGGTAAATAATATTTTAGGAGTTGACAAAGGTATTTAATACAGGGTATGACACAGTAACGTCCTCTTACGAAATTAAAGGATATCTGGCAGTAAACTTATAAGGACTATTAATGATCGATAGTTTAGTAAAGTCTACAACGATACAATCACTGCTGATGTGAGGCCTATATATACGTATGCGAAGTTTCAGAAGTCAAACTCTGCACGAAGAGCCGCAGTACCGTTAAATAATACACTAATGAACTTTGCAACCACCTCAAAGCCAAGCTTTACGCAATAAAGAAATAGCTCGTGCGCTCTAAGAAACCTAATCTTTCCCACGAAGATAACATCTTTGCATTACACAGCTTATTAAAATTAGTCCAAGCGGATCTTCAAATGAGTCATGTATTGACGATTCTTTAAAATTCATTTATGATTCATACATTTTGACCTGTGACCCTTTGGCATTATACTTCACGGAATAATTACAAGCCATGTTACCTGTCTTGTGTGCAATTAGGAAATCTACAGCGTACATGTTATGAGCAATATTATAGTCATGTTTGTCGTGTAACGGCGGTTAGCTTTCGTAGAATATTGTAGAGTACGATGTGACGTTACAACGAATACGTGGAAAGTTACAAAAGTTTCCGAAAAAGATACATCATTCAATAACATAAACATGACCTCGTACGATGCGTTTTATAACTGATACATTTATTCGGCATTCTTTATTTTACATGTTCATTTATTGTTTATATTGAAAATATATTAAATTGTTCATTTCAGTGCTTCGTCATCAATAAATGTGTTTTCATTTGAACCCTATCCTTTATGTATTAACGATATGTTTCGACCGGAAAGGCGGCGTAAAATAACTTATTATAACGTGAAGCAGTTCGTTCCGTTTTCGTGGATGGGTACCTATACGGAGTAGATGGAATAGGCACAAGCGGCAGTTACTATTAACCATCAGATGGAACATACTCATTTCTACTTCATTACTGTAAATAAATATGTATATCAATTTTACGTTGTAGTGTTCTGAGTATGAAGACCTAAAATAATCAATATCTCTACTATTAAAGGAGCAAGGGCGTAACAGATTACCAAAATTATCTTTTAACCTAATAGTAGTAATAGTAAACAGAATTAAACAATAAACAAATTATAATCATCATTTAACACGAATACGGTAATGATGCGTCACTTCCGGTCGGATGGGTTGCGGTTTGTTTTAGCTCTGAGTCAACACGCGACCCACTAATTAAGAGTGAAAGGCGCCGTAGGTGGACCAAGCTTAAGCTTTTCCATTTGATAATAGGATACGGAAAGCAAAAGTTTGAACGATATTTCAAGAATGGACTGTACTCATATGTTATTCCAAACTTGCGAATGTGTGTGCGTGAGTTAAAGATTCTGTTCCAATTTATTAGGTTGTGTAAGTGATCCTGTAAGTTTATTACTCGTATGTGACCAGATTTACACGAAATTGATTATTAAAGTACCCAATAATGTATATAGATACTTTATCCAAAATGGGATAGCTAAACATCAAGGAGTAGGTAATTCAATAACTTTTGTTACCAATCTTCCATAGGTAGATTTCTGGAACTCTGTTTACTAAGTTTTTCTAGTATTGACAGGTTACTGCTCTCAATATCAGAAAGATTTAATTTTAATTAATTTTGTTAATAATTTCATCGTTCAATCAATTGTTCAATCAAAGGTTTTTATTTCAAAACAACAGTTGGCAAGTAATAAAATACATTTCAATTTTAACATAATTATCATTTAAGGCAAGTCAAGAAAAATTAAATTTTACAATTGCGCGTTTTATAACTATCTAAAAATGAACTATGAAATATGCGTTTCGTATTGAAAGTGATTTAAACGTATATTAAAATCACTACCAACTATAATAGCAGTAACACAATCGCACACATTTACAATACTCTCATGTATTTCCATCTGTACTCATTACTTCTCTCGACCGCTATAAAAGTTGCCCAGGATGCGTCGTAATGATCACAAAAACTGCTACTTCGGAGTTAATTACGCAAAATTCCACAAATACAACGCAACACATCAGTAACACTATAAAATTAAATTGTTTCTCGATTGTAAACAACATAGTAACAGGCGAGATGATTAAAATAACGAGTGTTCTCTCAAAAACGCAATAAATCGCTCCCTTTCAATGCATTCAACTGCTTCGATCAATTCAAACCCAGTAATGGTTGACGAGTAAATCGTAATGGCCTTTAAAGATTAGTTGGCATTAAAATATTCACTTGTAGCAATGACTAGCGTAGACAACGGGTCTGCTCGCAAGAAAAAAATATAATAGGTATGACATTCTATCATATCTAAGAATTGCCTACAAGATCTCTTGAAGGCACTCTTTTGACTCATAAAAAGGGGCAGCTTAATAAGACTTCATGTTGTAGCGTATTAAATAACTCCATAATCTCTGCATTCAGGCTTTTTACATTATAAACGACAACATAATAACAATATAACAATAATTGAATTAGATGCCCTTAATTAAATTGGGACTCCACAAGTTAATCTTCTTTCAAACCAGAACACAGCAGTGTTTTACAGACACAATAATCCTAAAACATGGCGGCACCATCGTAATATAATCACGACGTTCTACCACTCTTCATATTAAAGTAGTATTATTTTTAAAACATACAGACAGACAGCATCAACTCAACAAAGTAAGAATCACGCTTAACAATTGTACTAAACATCAAATGGTAACAACGAGTATAAAGCTCGCTGAATGCTCATATGTCTTAAAGCCTTAATAAAATTTACCACAACATAGTAAAGCCGATCGTTAATGACCGCTAATTTTCTATTCATACCGAATACTAAATATCGCTTTGAAATATGAATTCTAAAAATAGTATTTTAATGCGCATTCCTCCTGATTATAGTAATGGCTTCTAATTATTTTTTTGTGAAATAAGAGTTCCTATAAGCCTGCAGTCTTACTAATGTATGAGATTTTGCTACTAGCGACTTTAGTGATCGTGTTTTGACCCTATATTGAAGAAAAATGGTGAGAAAGTTGAATATGCTACTTAATGAATTACTATTTTATATGTTTAACGACACACTGGTGAGAACAGTGACAGCATTTTTAAACGGCGAGTAGTCAACGAATGGGTTCGAATTGCATATTCGTAATTTCAAAATTGAAAAAAAAATCTAAGATATTTAGCTGTTTAATTATTATACATGAATCGAATCAAATTAAAATTAAGTAAATAAACCGAATGAATTTTAAATAAAAGTTCCTTTAATGTGTAAATCGTTTTATTTTATTCCACCTCTTATGATTATAATATGACGCAAACATCCACGTAAAGTAAAAAGAGAAACTCAAATTTTAAAAGGACCTTCATCTAACACCAATATTTATCAAGTTATTGTGTCACTGCCTTTATGATCGAATCTAATACGCTTTATTATGGCGCTTTGTACTATTGTTCGGTTTTCATGAGCGAGCTTGCCGAGTCAGCGTGAGGCGAGCTTTGAAAGCTTTCTCGGAATTCGTCAAAGCTTTATTATAATAGTGTACGTAAAAGTGTGGAGCGCGGGCCGTGTGAAGCTTCGCTTAATTGGTTTTGTCATTTTGTGCAAAATTGTTCGCGTGCTTGTATTGTATGTGCGCGTCGATTTACGCACTTGTATGATTTAGAACGCAAATGACATCCTAGCTGCTTGCAGTTTATTAAAAATAATTTTCTTGTACGGTAATTATGTAGGCACAACTATTCCAAGCATTCCGTAATCAAAATTACCGATAAATGAAATAAAATAAAAGAAACATAACGTATTTCTATTAAGAATACACTTACAATTTAGTTTTTTATGAAGTTTGCCTCGGGCGTCCGCATTTGTAAAGGGACCCATGGCCAAAATAACGATATGAAAAGTAAATTCAACAACTAATAAATACTGAATAGATGTTTGGTTTTTAAGAAGGAACTTAAGAAACTTCGACTGCGATAGACCAATCACTGATTTCGATATCTTAATTAAGTTCGATGACCCATATCTTTAGGACACAATGATCTGTTAACCTCAGAAGTCGTTTGATCTTAGTTATACTTATCAAGTATTGAAACAATATCATAACTCAAATCCCATACATTTATTACACAGCACAATACCATTACTCCACTAACCTCCAAAGTTAATTGCTCTTTAATAAAAATTAAAAATGCAATTATAATTACAAGCCAATTCCCACTGCAATGCTATCTGGATTCGACCGAGAATAATAAGCGAACAAAACGATTGCAGACCTCCACAGTAAATTAAACACCCTTTAAACGATACCTAACCATGAATCATAAGAATGCACTCGTATAAAACGAATGATCAACCGCATTTAAATAAAAATATTACCATCACATTGTGAAGCGTGCTCATCCCTCGTGTATTTCAACACGAAATTTTATGTTTATCATTCTATTTGACATTTTTACGAACAATGATTCGTTTATCTCTCTCCCACAGATATCCATCGCCGAAATAGTGAGAGGGATGGAATCCAATTGTTGGCTTGTCCTTTAACGATCGAACGTAGAATCCGAAGTATGAGCTGAATCACGCTGTTATAATTACCGTGTTCAATGTTATTTATGAATAAATCTTTACTAATGAAGCCCCTATCATCTCAATGGTATTGCGTCGAGCTAAAACGGAATACAAATTATAGTGGTGAAAATGGTTGCATATTTTCACGAGTTATATGCATAGGCGTGGTACATAATCAGGATAATAATATAACAATTTAAATTCAAGCCGGCCGCGCTAAGCCGAGCCAAATTATAATATACAAATGAGCGAGTGAGCAGAAATAACGAAACAGTTTATGTCTCGCGCGTTCCCACAGGAACGGTATGCGCGGGCGCCGGACCACGGCTGCCGTAGAGACGACTTTGTTATAGAATAAAATTATTACAATAATTTCGTAATAAGATAAAGTTATGGTTTATGAAGAATATTTATAACGCTGATACGAAAAAATATACTTTATTAGGATTTACAGGCTCAATAAATATACCCGGAAAAGTTCCTACTTTACTATTTAAGCGTAAAAGGTCATTGTCTGATTAGGTACATAAAAGACTCAGGTACTGTTTCTAGTTTATAGATAACAGTAAAAACAAAACAACATACTAAATTTACGGTCTATTCTTATGGACTATGACACATTAATTTAAACATATGCTGCAAGTAATCAAATTAAATTTCCTATTAGACATTCTTACTAAACAAAACCAACTTTAGCTAACACGGACAATAAACTCAAAGTAATCAGCAATTATATACTTCTTAACTCAGCTCTATAGCATTCTGTGTTAGAACGGCGTAATATCTGAGGTCTGATGTATCGCCCGGCCGCGTAGCCCCCGGCGCCGTACTCACTACGTACCGACCTGAAGTTTGATTGCTTATCCTACCGATATGTATACAACTACATGGGAAAGTAAGTTTAATATTAGCTACAATTTATTTAAGCATTCCGTTTTGCTAAACGTAAAATAGTTAGTGGATAAGTGATAAAACTTATGTTTTATTTGGTAGCTTTGATACAAAATATGTATTAGCTCCACTGGATTTTATCCTTACTTTGAAAAACGCATTTTTATACGTACATGAATTGTAAAATTTCAAAACATGGTTGTCTTCTAATCTGAAATCGTCATTATGTGTGTAAATATTTTTACGCAACAAAATACACCAAACGCTACTAAATACCAAAACTACTTTAATCTATTTTTTTTTAATTTCTCGATCCCATTAATCTTTTGCCAAATCTGTACGTCTCTATCGACTCTACAGCTTTCCCAGTTGCGGCGGAGTATGTGAACGCAACTGATATATCGCGTAGCCTCCGGCGTCGTACGCCTCGCTACGTACCGAGCCGGTGAAGTGAGTTTGATTGGTTACTCTTTACTAATAAGTAAGTAATAAGCTAGAATGTTCGTAAGGCTAAGCTTAAAATAGAACATGAAAATATGTAGGTATAACGGTAAATAAGATTGATAAGAACCTAAATGGAACGGTATTGTTTTTTCCGCAACTTAAAAAGAGAGTTTCTTAAGCAAAATTTCTGTCTCAGAATTAGTAGCCTTATGTTAATATGATCAATCGTGGTACAGATATCTTCAATTTATGTACTAGATATAGAGCTAACTTAGTTAAATCTTTTGTTCGTTAATTAGAACTCAAGTAGTAAGTAGTACTCGAAATATATGAATAACTAGCCACTACTTTAACTTTACCTTCTAACTATAGTATACAAAATAGCTATTATTATTTCCATATGTAGTATATAAAAATATTTGATATTTGAAACCTGCATACACTAGTATTATAAAGAGATAATATTCAATTAACATACACACAAAAAAATCCGATCTCACACAAAAGTTTAACCTCAATCTCTACTTAGGTAAAAGTACCCAAAATTATCACCGGATACTCCGACCCTCTACATAAGAGGGCCGGCACAGTAGCACACTACCACCAACCCACACACGCACATGCCAGCTACTGGTTTACGCGGTAGCCAATGGAAAGCTGTAGGTAATATTACATAACGTTCGATTTACATTGCTTGCGTAATGGGTTTTCGTGTGGAGTTTTTCATGCGCGGTATGCTATTTGGTTGATTTGCTAGTTATTTTGTTTTGATAAGGAGGATACTTCATACTTATTGTTACTTAATATTAGTAGGTATTACTTAGTATTAATAAAGATAGGTGCAACTGATAAATAAGCTCCTTTTACTATGACAAGTATTTTTTAAATTCAAATGGCGTAACTGGTATAAGAAGCTCTACTTACCCTCAATAAGCCATTAAACAGACGCTGTGTAAAAAAGCGCACTATAAACTAAGCGATTATTTGACTGACAAAACCGTGTGGTCTCAAGTAGCTTCAGCTCCACATGTACCATTACGTTAAGTTTGTCATTGTAAAAAACTTCATTAAAAAAAAAAAAAAAAAGATGTGTGTTATGGAGTTTCTTTCGCCGCTTCTTCTCCATAACGAAACACCTTGTGAAGTGGTGATATTGACATTCAAAAAGTGCTCTGTAAAGAACCTATTTTGAATAAAAAAAATGATTTGATTTGATAAGTACGTAGGTAGGTACATAAATAATAGGATAGGAAAAAAATCAACATTTTTTTTTAAGTTATTTGCCGATTTTCTACTGGAGGTATATTTCTACAAATAGCAGCCTCTATGGGAAATACAAGTAATTAGGTAGGTACTCAATTTGCGATATTATAATATCTGTATACAAGGCTATAATAATCATCAATCAGAAGCATCCAGGTCCTTATTTAATTATATGCACAGATCAAATGTTAATTGCAGATGCCTTTATAGGTATCATAATTGATGCTAGGTTTAACAAACCGTGATCGTTCATATACCAATATACCTACTTATACTCGTAGATAGGTATATAAGTATCTATATTGATATACGATTGATTTTGCACTACGATTGATTAACTATTCTTAGGTACAACCTATATAATACTGAATTTTAAAATTTCTGATGATGATTATAAAAGTTATTGCTTAAAGGGTTTAACTAAATATTATTTGTGGTATAATTCTATATTAGACACCCTGTATTTTTTAAGAAATAAAATGAAAATGATATGTTGCAAAAACCTCAAGATCATTTTTGAATATTTTTTTACTATACCTATTCCTGTTACATGATAATAACTGCTGAATATTAAACTCAGTGTTCTATTTACACAACGACGCCTATAACTACACCATATCGTATTATATATTCCACGAATATGCAACACCAGTGGCAGCGGTGGAACGGTTATAAATTCAAGGAACGTGCTCGAAATTCAAAACGAAATTGGCTCTCATTAATCACGGATAAATCAACCGGACGACGTAGCGTGTAAAAAGTTTAAAAATCGAGCTTCCGTGCACCAATCGTGTCTGAATTGATAAGCGCTGGCTGAATTCGAATTTAAAAAACAAATTAATCGGGCTCCCGTGCACCAATCAGGTCGCAGGGCGTGGCGCGTAACACGGCGGCCGATTGTGAAGCGCATTCAAAAAACGAACGTTAACTTTTTTATTGAACGTGAGCGTGGGTGGAACTTTCTACTGCCTGCAGCCCGTTCTCGTGGGATCCGAACAGAGTATATAGAATCCATAGAGTAAATCGTGTAATGAGGTCGTATTCATCGTTTTAATTACGACCTCGGTTTATGGTGCACTTAAAACACAAAACCAATTTAGTTTATTTACAAAAGTATTATTAATTTGATTAGTAATCATATTTTATGAGTGGAGAAGAACAAAATTGTCAATGGACGATAATTTATATTTTACTGCAGTGGGTAAATTAATCGCAATTACCAATTATTTGTCTATATTTTCACTTGTACTCTATGATTTAATACTTATAACAGTCACAAAGTTAATTAAAATTAGTCGTGTTTGCTTTATGACAATTAGTTATTCGACTCTACACACTCTACCTATTTAAATGTTGTAACGAAATTGATGTTTTAATTTCTATGGCCTACTCACAATTTTCCTTTATAATCATTGACAAATTACCATAGAACTGTAATAGAATGCAATTATTTATTTTGTTTTTCAACCTTAACCTCTCGTCTTTTGGCGTAATTTTACTTTCGTTATTATTTGAACGCACTTGAAAATCTAACCATGAACAAAAACTCTGATTTCCCGAGAATAAAGCCAGGTATCGTCACCTGTGGCACAGAATAAATAATAGTAAAGTACCTGGCGCTTATAGATGTTTGGGTTTTGGACAAACAGCGCCAGTGCGAAGTGACCTCAACAAACATTCGGCTCAATGGAGTGACGTAAATATGAATGAACCTGGTAAGTGATATTAGACGGTCAGGTAGATAGATCGGAGTTATGAAATATAGCGATTGGGTACACGCAGTGGTGCGAAACATTTAAAAAAAGATTTAACTTCTTAAAACTACTTTTAAATTATGTCGAATTACTGTTAAACTTAACTGTATCGTCACTGGAAAGGCTTAAAGTTAGGTTAGATTAGCTTACCCCAAACACTCAGTCGGAGGATGACGTGTGGTGTTCCACAGGGCTCGGTGCTCGGCCCGCTCCTGTGGAACATCGGATACGACTGGGTGTTGCGGGGCGATCTCCCCCCGGGTGCCACAGTGACCTGTTACGCGAATGACACGCTGGTCACGGCCCAGGGGGACAACTACGAGGAGGAGGAGTTTTTAGCCGGTAAGAGTCCGGCATATCCTCTCAGCTGCCCCCGCGGTAAAGAGGAACCCATGAGGGTTTCCCCACATAAAAAAGGTTAACTTGCACGCATAGGGCCACTTTGCGTGCTTTGCGTTTTTTTATATTATTGAAGATATTATTTTATTATACAATAGATATTCGGTTCAGATATTGTTTTTTGTTCTCTTCATGATCCAATATAAACATTTGGAAAACATTTTGAAAGAATGGGATCTCGTATTTGATTATATAAAAAAATATATATTTAAATAATTAGTTACACCCGACGTTTTATTAAAATACATTTAAGTATTACACAACAAAATAATCATTAATAGGCCATAATGAAAAACTAGAGGATAGACACCTAATTATATGCATTTTTCCCGAAGTATGACTAATATTGATGTAAGGAAACAATAAGTAATCTTATCAGTTACTCGCAAATAGGCTTCGATATCGCACCTTTGTAAATCCCCTTAATAATGCTATAAACTGTATCAATGACTACGCATGCTTTATGGTTTCATCCGCGTTTAAAAGAATATCCTTTCATTTTCCCAATTTATCCCTTATAAAAATGCCATTGGGTAGGTAACCATTTTTTTTATCTTTGTGAATATAGCAGCGCATATAAATTAGAGGTCAAGCTGATTATCTGGTTTCAAACTACCGATTCTTTCCAAAAAGCCAAAAATCTTTGTCTTATAGTTGTCATATAGTTTGTTCTTATAGTTGAAGTTACTAATAAATTCAATAAATCTGTAACGTCAAACACGTAGTTCCCGAGATTGCGCGTTCACACAATCATCGATTTAGTAATATTAGCATAGACTTAAATAAGAGTAGGTATATACGCAGCGATACAAAGGCTTGCATGAGAACTTATCTTCGAGTATCGTGGAATAATGTTATCGGGTTGGTCGGAAAATCCTCAAAGAAACATACAAAACGTTTACCCGTGCCGACGTGCAAACAAATGAGATAAGCCGATAACTGGATAAAGAAAGATTAGCTTAAGAATAAGTTGTAAGAAAGTTGCGTTTTTTGAGTTTATTGTTAAAGAAATCGGAATACGCAATGGGTCAATGAATAAATGAACTTGTTAAAATGCTAGTGCGAATATTTCTGCGAATACGTTTTTGTTACGAGAAATGAGAGTAAAGAAGTATTTTTCTAAAACAACAGTGTTTATCATGAAAAAAATCGGACATTTCCGACAAAAAGAACGTAATACTATCTTAAAAACAATGTTAAGCTGTTGAATTTTGGTTTCAATGTGTGTTAAGAGAGATACATTTACTGCATACGTTCCAATTTAGTTTTTACCGAGATCAATGTAACATCCACCAACTTCAGGTAGGACTTTAATCCTATTCGGAGTTGATTACTAATTTCTTAAAGTAGTCAGCAAGTTCGTTAATTACTTTAATTTCATAAAAAATCATCAAGAAAATACCTTCATAGTATTAGTACTCTGCAAATCAAATACTTATATTTGTAATAGATGAATTCGAATTGTACCTATTTCCAGTTTGAAGCAATGCAAATACCCGTTTCGTACCAGTTTGTAAAATGCAAAATCGTAACAGTGCCGCCTTGGTTACAATATCTTCGTCATACTGATCGTTATTACTAGGGTGATTAATGACGTCATACCCACTGATATGATACTACTTAGAGTATGTAGATATCTATGTAGTTCAACAGCGAAAGTTTCTTCGCCACATATCCTATAGCAACAGCAACAGACAGTCATACTGTCTTGATTCATTTGAAGTATGTTTTCGCAAAGGCACCGGCATGACAATCTCACATGTAATATTATTTATAGCCTTCGTACTCTCGTAGCGACTCAGATAATCAGATATATTGTAACTACTAAAACTCTATCTTCTGACTTCTAATGAAGGTGTTGTTAAGGCTTGATAAACAAACTAATATTACTTGCATGGACTTGAAATATTAAATTGTTACACAAGACATTTTAAATTAGTCTTAAAATTGATTTCATATCTCGCGCTGTGTTCTATATTTAAATATTTTATCAATTAACTAAGCTAGAGTTTTCCATAGTAAGTTTAAGGAATCCTAAGTATTACAAAATACTTATAACCGATTTATTTGTCACTTCCGCTTACATACAGCTATACCTTAAACCTTACCTCTATTTGTTTATATTTAACACATCCCAAGAAAGGAATTCGTTTATCTATTGTCGAGGGACCAGATAAGGCTGGCCCAGCCTCGGCCAACCTTTGTCTTTTATCTCGGATAAACAAAAGTTTCCTGTCATATTCTGTGTACTTACTAGGGCGTTATGTACTTAACGTCACATATTGACTTTAATGGTGAAGACTACATAATTCGTTGAAACCTCTGAAATACATACTTTATGTGTTTTAGATAAAATAAGGTTATTTGAGTTCGAGCTCAAGTGTAATAAATACAAAAAAAGACAATATCTACTTAAAGTCCAATAGAGGATTATGAAAAACGCAGGTATCTCTAGCTTAAAATTGCTATAGAACGAAATACCTATATTCACAATTCATACAAAAGTACCCACAGATGCTATATGAATTGGAAACGTACTAATTCTTATTGTAGGAACATTTGGGATACTTCTTAGCCAGAAAATGAAAGAAGATTGAAAGAAATTGAGAGGCTTATATGACAAACATAATATCGCAATTTTCAAACTGAAGCCTTTTAGGAATACTTCCTAATACACATTTCTTACCTAATATTAGTAATCTGGTAAATCCGATCCCAACGAACTTACAAAAAAAAAGCGCTTAGCTAAAGCCAATTTGTGTAGCGCCTAATATTTTGACAGGTATCTTTTATATAGCATAGATGTGCACTAAGTAACAAATTTTAAAATTTATCCCAAGGGCCTAAATAGGGTATAAAAGCTTACAAAATACATAAGCAATGAACTCAAATATGAAATCATCATCAACGCTCATATAAATAATCGAATAGAGCACAAATGAAAAGGCTATTTAGTTTATTTACACAACTGACTAAAACAGCGCTGTAGCGGTGGTATGCTAACGATCGATTCTTCAATATTTAAGCATCGGAGCTATTATTAATGGATGCAACTCGCCCGGGCGGCGTCATGACAAAAGCTGTTCTGACGATAAATAATCATTGTCTTCGGATATTATTCCACCCCGTGGCTCGTAAACATGAACCAATGTGTTAATACGTGCGTACCTATATGTGACAAGGGGCTTTTTATTCTTTAGTTCTATAGGGATGGCAACTAATTTATCGAAAACTTATAGGGAGCTTTTGAAATACGGGAATCGGGAAGTGTAAGACTCTAATTCAAATATTTATTGCTTCCATTTATTTAAATTACAGGTATATGACGAAGATATGCCAATTCGTGGATCAAAATCGCAACTCTTCTATACTGTTAATTGTGTCTATGTTAATTCTGTCTATTTTATTCTATTATCTAATGAATCAAGCTACGTATTAAGTTATAGGTCTTTCTTGATTTTTCTTATTGCCTTATAGCCTGTCAATGCTACTCATATAGACTCCGAAGTAACAAGCCACATGCCATGCCCAACCGCTACAACCAACCATGGAACCACCAAACCATCGATAGGATTGAAGTTACATAACTTGAGACTACAGTAGTCGCCACCCCTAGCGATACAAAGACAAATTTGATTCTCACAAATATCTCCCGTATTTTCCCATGGACTAGTTCAGAATCTCTGAAACTCTACCATCGACAACCCTAATCAGAAAGAGAGCGAGTCGTTCGGCGAAGTTGAAAGAAAGTGGCGCGGAGCGGGCGCCCTGTGGCGCGTCCTCCACATTCCAAAATCGTTCCCGACGAATTCGGACTGGATCCAATGTTTACGTGCACTGCCATTTTGTACCTCTTTTCTTTACTTTGAAGGGGTTTTACTTGCTTTAAAAGAACCTACTCTAACTATATACGAGAGGCACCACTAGGAACGGTTGTGGGTTCCACGTACACACAAAGATAACAGGCTACGAATAGATTTTTAGTGATAAATCATCATAAAATGCGATACTCATTTCGAATGAAGCCAATAGGTCACCTGGGCAAAAGATTAACATAAGACGTCTTTGATACTTAAGAACAGAAGCCATGGACCCTTCGTTTTCGAAAATTAACCAACAAAGAGGAATTTGAAGATTATAGGCATATTATCTATAGACTAGAAATTCCTACACATAAAGTCATTGTAGCCAAATTGTAAGGCAAGAATTCATATTAAATTCAGGAATATGATAAAATAATTCAAGGCTTAGTTACTGTATTACATCAAGGTATAATATATAAGATACAAGTATTAACATTGTAACTTCAAGCCAATAACAAATTTGTTTATTCAACAAACAGCAGGTCATAAAGCTGAATCTTTGTATCTTAATTAATTACCAATGTTCGCGATACCTATCGGCTACCTTTCAAATGCAAATATAAAATTAATTATTCCGATTTAATAAATGTCCAACTTATTGTAAAGTGGCAACGTTTTAAAACGTAGATACAGGAGATATAAGGTAGGATTGTTTTTTTATAATATAGGAGTAGCAGACGAGCATGCAGTCCACCTGATGGTAAGAGGCTACTGCCGCCCATGGACATCTGTAATCAACCCCAGGATTAGATATTCCTACCTGAGGTCGGCCACAGATGCGCCGCTACCCCTGAGGACAAAGCTGGAACGCCTCGGAAAAGTATGTCTCCCCTACCACACTCTTCAAACCGGAACACAGCAGCTCCTAACACTGCTGTTATTAGGTAGAAATAGGTGTGGCGGTGGTGCCGCCGGAGTCGAACCACAAAGGGTTCTACCACCTTCATAGGATAGAAATTAATAATAGGATAAAAATCCTAATAGGGGAGGAAACTGTAGTTCTTTTTTTAAATGTTTGATACACTACGGATTATCGCATGAAACGAATTCCGTAGTTTGCATACAATAATTTGCCAACGCATGCCGTCATTCACAAATAACATAATTAGGATATAAGTATACGAATCCGTTACATTACTAAAAATGCAGTGAAATTAATTCGGCTCTGCATTAGCGTCCATGTACGTGATATATCGCTCTATCAAATGCGCACTTAAGGCTTTCTTGTTATGGTAAGTACGTACGTAACCTAATAATAATCTATACTGCAATTCATTTTTGGGAAACATTATCTTATATATAAAATTCTCGTGTCACAATGTTAGTTACGGTACTCCTCCGAAACGGCTTTACAGATTTTCACCAAATTTTAAATGCATATACAGTAGGTCTGAGAATCGGCTACTATCTATTTTTCATACCCCTAAGTAATAAGAGTTGTTCATCCTCAACATTTTTTATTTATATGGCAACACAACGTTTTCCGGGGCAGCTAGTATAATAGAAATTAATTACTGGAACTTTTCATGTTAAGAGATAGACAACATGATACAAATTAATTATTATTATTTCCTTGAGTGTGTAAATTTTTGGTTTAAATCTGAGTCGGAAATTGTGAAACGTTATGAGAAATTATGAGATTATTCGTGTAATAAAACACCCTATAATACTGTACGTGAGCATCAAAAATCACAATACTAATCACAAATATTAAATGGAGTCCGAAAAAGTATGTGTGTAATGTTCCTGCTACCGTAATACGTTTATAGACTAGGAGCTTATTAATAAATCGTTATTTATTATTTTATATATTTTTATTTGTTGAATTTATAATTAAATAATGTAGATTGTTGTGTATAAAAATCTGTGAACTTATAAGGGAACTTTTCCTATTTGAAAATTAAATAAATTAAGAACTCTTAATTAATCTATCATTGTATATCAATAAGTGCCTATTTATATCTTACTTATTCATTTGGTAAAGCTATTATTTACAAATTACAGGTTTCTTAATAAATACACTGATGTAATTAGTACTCTGATATGCTTGTATATTCGTATTACTTAAAAAGGTCGGTTCAATTATTATCTTTAATTGTTTAATTAGCGATCACAAGCGATAAATTTCAACGGCTCAGCGTGGGCGCATGAAATACGCTACCGCAATACGCTATACACCAGAAGCTTGCAATAAATTAGTCATTTGGTTCTTATTAATTCACCTTCACGTTATATTCAAAGCTTTTAGATAAGAAACTTATTAAGACGCTTTTTTCTTGATTGATTTTTTGAAATAAAAATGGGCATTTTACGTGCAAAGTATTGTTTTAAACCTTGTGTAATAAATTATGATTTTTACTTTAGTAAATACATTTAGAAGCTACAAATATAAAAGCTAAATTTATTTTTTTAATTTTTAATTCAACATATTATTAAATCGTGATTGATGACAAAATGGCAAAGTTCTTGACAAACACTTTTTAAAATTGCTTGCTCTCGGCCTATACGGCCCACTTTGTCAGTAATTACGGATGTAAATTCGTTTAAAGCCTCGAGCCTTACGATGTTTGGGTGTTATTTACACAGAACGGTTAAAGAAGTCATTTTGCCAAATTATTTACTTTCCAGGACCGAAAATTTGCGTAAATATTTTAATTTTGTATTTTGTAGAAAAAGATCGAAGTAATTAGATAAATAAATATAATCTTAATAAACAGCTTACAATCAATTCAATTGATCGATATTTATCTAATTGTTGTCAACATTTGAAAAGCATACTGAACTTATTTCGGTTTAAGTTTAATTATTTATATTGACTTTTTATGTTCCAATTCATGACAAATTATTAATCTTGCTCTTAACGAACCTGCCTAATTAAGATATTTGTGGTTTTGGACTAATCAAGAGCTACTTTACTTTACAATTAATTGACTCTTAACAAGTAAAAACATATTTAATGCATAACAATTGAAACTATTTTAATACACTGCATAACGTATTACCTGACTCATTGAAAAGTGGGTAATAGAATCTTCAGTTTTTCAAAAGGGATCCTCAATGTCCACAAATCTCATGGGAATTTTGTAAAAGGTGTCAAAAAGTGCGCCTAATGATGCGTGCTCTACAATATTTCTTGCACAACAAAAGCACCATATTAGCCGGTTCCCAAATATTCTAATCGTTTAACGTGTTTTTTCGGAAACCATTATTCTTTCATTGTTAAATAAACCATAAATCGTTATAAAATGGACTGTATTGGACACTGAATGCATCTAAGACGGGTGTCTATGATTGTTACAAAAACATTTATAAAGGACATTATTTTTCGAATATCTTTTTTATGGCAAGCGCCGAGAGGCGCTAAACACAATTTACATGATAATGTCCCGATTATTCAAATGCGCTGGAGATTATATGCCAGAACTTTTTTTAATTGTGAAGTATTTTTTTACATTACATTTAAGATGAATTTATTTTTAAGAAATATGTAATAATTAAACTAGACGCCTTTGACTTAGTATGGCTTTATAGTATTATGAAAAATTTAATTTTATTTTGGATCTGCTTGCGAGGTACACAATGGATATTATACTAATAAGAATATTATAGGAAATGTAAATTGTAAACAATACCATGGATTTGAGGAATAACCATTGCTGGTTGATAATTAGTCAATAAGTGAAATGAAATTTTGATTGAAGTCGGTTAAAAGTAATTTTGAACAAATAATAAACACACATGAAATAATACAAAAATATGTTTAGGTCGAGATCTCCCTTAATTGTAATGGCGATATTCTTAGGAAATAAGATTGGATTTGAGCTTATTTAGACTTCGATTTATACTGGAAGAGTTAAAGTACAATTAAGAGAGCTTCGATGAGAAAATTTAAAGAAGAGTAGAGTACTCACTGTGTTCGGGCGCTAACGACTGCGTTTATTGCTGATTAATGTTTATTTTTACGTATAAATTACTCGGCTGCGCGGCGTAGACTGCTCGAGTGCAGTAAAAAACAGTAATTTATTAGTGGCGACTTCTCGTGTTGGCACGGGCTTAACGAGTGTGTGGCGTGCGGTGCGGTGGACAGAAAAAACAGGCTCGCCTGGTACGTAGCTCGAGCAGCAGTGGCCTGAGGAAGAATAACCCCAGGAGTCGATGGGAGCTGCCACCGCTTCCGAACGCGTCCCGCGCCCCGCACCGCCTCCCGCCCGCTCGATACAGATCACGCATTCTACGAATACCTTTAGCCACGGTTCTGCCGATCGCCTGCCATCTTTTTCACTCCAATGCCGACGAAGATGCGTTTGAAGACCACCGTCGCGCGGGATGAAGGGGGCCTAATGAACGTTTTACAGCGAACGACGCTTCCTAAGTTCACCAAGTAAAGGTCACACGGGCTAAGCGAGCCGGACGACGCAGCGTGAGCGTGGAACTCAACCGCGCCGAGGTAGCTGCGCGTGCGCAACACCGGCAGCGCCCACATGACCGGCCGTTTAGCTGCGCGCGCTCCTCGCAGAACGCTATCCGTCTCGCTCGCGCGCCTACTCACCTTTGTGCCTCTCGCTCGCACGCGGCGACGTGGAAAAATGTATCTAGTTCTGTCGAGACGACGCGGAGTGCAGTAGCAGTTAAGTTTTTTTTTTCGTTTTAATAAATTTGTGGTTGTTCGTCTCGCTTAGGCGCGCGCCCGGGGCGTCGTCGAGCGAGACGGTAGATTGCCACCGGGTTACGCCTTCCGCGCGTTCGCGTTATTATGTAGGTTGCCCGCGCATTAGAGCCTCCGTGTACTGCGCGAGCGCATGTATAAAATATAATAATGTAGTAAATACGAGACTTGTTTGCGGTGTAGCCGGTTATTTATGTTCGCCCGCGGCTACCGCGCTACGCACCGCCTTCTACGCTTTTGTTCGACAGTGGCCAATTCTCTCCGTATACCTACTATCATTTACAAACAAGACGTTGTTATGCGCACCGTATGTTTGCTGTAAATTAATTGTACAAATATATTTTTTAATTTAATACTACTTCACAAATATTACTAGAGACATTTTTAATTATACATTTAAGGCATGTTACCAAGAAAAGGAATTAAAGAAAAAAGGGTTTAGATTTTCACTACAAATCAAATTTAAACTTTAAAATTTAACTAGTATTATCTCGGTCAGAAACTCATTACACTAAACCTAACGGAACTCCACATGACACTGGACACCTCGTTAGCAACAATATAACAAACAAATGACAATTCAATGAAAAGCTGAACAAATCTGTTATTTCGTACAAAGCTGTCACGGGCATTAGCTTCCAATCAGCCGGAACGGGGGACAAAATCAGGACAATAACCAAAAACATCAAAACATATTAGGGGATGTATTGTTTACGAAATTGGAATTCTTTGTCCCAAACTACGGGGAGCATATAGAGTCATTGTAGGCCGACACTTTGCAGTCCATAACGCTGTCATAAGACTGCAGTATAGTTGGCACGAGTGGACAATACCATTCTGATACCCAATGTTTGCTCACAATGCTCAAAAACAATCGGCAACTTTTATGGCGGCAAAAAACAACACTAGAATACTGTTGTCTTTGTTGGAAGAATGAATGGTCGCCGACCACACCGCTCGTTTGACGTGCGTTGCTAATTTCCCAATTTTGAAACCTGCCCAATGTTGAGTTGCAATTTAACTTTATTGTAGCGTTCTGAAGAGACGAATACGTGTCTTTAATGACACAATTATGTCTGGGGAGCGCAATTTTTTGACACTTAAGATTGGGTGAATAAATTTTGTATGTTATTTTAACGGTTACATTCGAATGAGGTTTTCGCAAGAAATCTTATAAATATTAAGGCGTATATGAAGATTTATGTCTCATCCAAATCGGGTAGCAATGCCGAGATGAATATTATATTCATTCTGAGAAATTCAAATATAAATAAAGATAGACATCTACAACAGGATAATTAATTGGACTGATTTAACATTCTCAATCGGTGTATCGACTCTGGATAACAGGTATTAATTGCTGACATCGCATCAGAAAACCTGAGAACGCTACCGGCACCATAAAAGCGAATTGTATCTCAAATCTGATCGTTTGTAGACCTTATACAGCGAGTCGGCCAGCTAGCCGAACGCCTTCTAAAAATAATGTTTTGGCTCATCATTAACCCGACAATGCGACTCGATCGGTTCGTGCTTTGTCTTTTTAGTCGGTGACGCAATTCATACCGAGACGGAACAATAAAATGTTACGCTTCATCAAACGATTATAAAGCTTACACTTCACGTTTTAAAATACCTTCTCATCTGCACACTCACATTGTTGATCTCCGAAAGAATTGTTCGTTGACAACAGAGACATCGATTCTATTCTTTTTTTGAATATCGATTGTAAAAAGCATTCTCATGATGCTGTGAGAACTTTCAAGAGTACAGTCGCGGCTTACATTCTTTCGGCCATTGTATGTATTATATCTACTGTCTTTGTGTCAGTGTTTAGCTTCGGCGTGTCAATAATTGTAGTCAAATTTGGAGGCGATTGTCCAAGCGCGGTTCGGTGGAAGCATGAGAGATTATCGGATTTCTCGACCGAGAACGCTGTGACAGAATATAGCCAGTGCCCTAATAGAGATAATCGTTCAATTAACCGTTAAGCTTGGCTCGGTTAAAAGGAAAACGAGTCGAAATTGACGACTGGCAATCAAGTCCGCTCACCAAGGTCTGCCTACATCTACCGCATTTCACTCGCCGCGCTCACCTATACTGCATTTACGTATGTATTTTAAATTGCTGGAAGCTTTATCTTTTGTCAGGTACAAAAGAGCAAAGCGAAATCGTTTTTCCCAAGAAATCTCTATGGAATTAAAATTAAAAAGAGCGGAATTTCAATGCAAATATTTGGAATGATGAATGCTACTAATCTGCAATCTGCCACCGGATTCCTCGATGGATTCTTGTGTACTGGTTTATCGCGGGCTCCGTAAATTATATGTCACTATTGCCTTTTTTAAATACTTGTAAATATTTATAGTATTAATTTTCTATAAATATATTGTATGATAGTTATATCGTGATACTTATATTTAACGTGTTTCTATATTTGAAATTGAAAAATATTAAAAAGGGAAAGTTCTATATCCATTTATTTAAAACGAATCCATATATTACTTTTTCTTTTTTTTGCTGTAAATTAGCAATGTTTGTCGGACTTAATACAATTAAATAGACCGTATTGTTTGCTTTCCATTTTTATCTTTGTTTCATTTTCTGCAGACTATTAGGTTAATGCTTTTACGGCAAATTAGTTTCGTAGGTGCTGCTAAAAATTATAACCTAATTTAAGAGTAATAACGTTATTAATATTTATTAACAAATATATTGCTTTATTAAAAATAAATTTAAGTCCTTCTGTGCCCTCAAAAGCCATTGGCAGCAATCCGTCTATTCCAAGATAAATACAAAAATAAATACAAAATTTTAAATTCTCAGCAACTGACTTTTACTGACTGTATCAGTTTCTGTACTTTACGGTTCTATAAAATAATAGACAAACAAAAAATATGAAACAAGATTATGCTTACCCATTGTCGCGAATTGAAGTAACACGGGTAGAAAACACACAAATAATAAAAATTGGAGATTTGCAACGTGCGAAATAAAATCGAAATATCCTCCCGAACAATATAAAGAACAGAGCGACACAACCGTTTGTAAAAGATATCAGGAAAGTATGATAGCGAATTTTAACTTTAAATATGTGAATTTGGAGACCGCACCGAAACGGAATGATACAAAAAAGACATCGACAACTGACACCCGGCCGCCGAATAATTGTGTTTTACAAACGAAGCGAATAATAAATAATTCAATTTTGCGGTCCGCCGATTAAATTACAGCCTTTATCCATTTTGTATGATGCAGGCGACAATAAAAATGTAAATGGCGACCAACGATGTTGTAATTTACGGTGTTGAGACTGTGATACGAACGTGTGTCCGGCAGTCGTTAGCGGGGACCGTTTTATTATGATACCACTTTTTACTACATAAGTTATTGGGAGGTACCAGCTTCGATCTCGATATACTACTCAACTCGGGTTCGATCGTAATATACAATTAAGTGTATTGTTCAATTACTTGATGAAAAAGTACCTATATGACATCATTTCGCTGAATGACGGTATCCTCTCGTAATCGTCCTTGGGCTAAAATTTACTTATGAGCCTACGTCATTCATGCTCGATGCTGATTTTATTTCAATGATAAATAATGTTTTTGTTATCAAAGGCATTACATACATAAGTTCATTACGTATCAGGACTTATCAAAAACCTTACTTGTCCGTTTTTTGTACAATTTGAAGAGGATGGATGAATGGATATTCCAGTTAATTCAATAACGAACCGTCATATCATAATCCACCTATCATAGATTCGTTAACAAAAGTTAGTTATAACATATTGAAAACTAAGTTTTCTCAAGTTTCAGTAGAAAACAGTTCTATTATATTGACCTATTTCACCTTTACTAAAAATATCATGCGGGAACTTTTATCCCAACAATCCCTTATGACGACAAACAATACCCGTTTGAAATAATTACACTAAAACTTCAGACATAGATTTGGTGATATATTATGAACCTTAAAGCGACTGATAACAGATTTAAAAAATTCAAAGGCGTGTGGTTTGTTTTCAAAATCTAGTCCAGCATCCTGCATTCAGAATCCTGTCTAGTCCTGGGAGTCCAAAATAAATATACTGTCACGTTGTTGGTTTTTCCCATATTTCTTGATCCGGGTTCTCCTAGAAAGTCATTAATAGGACATTTATATGTAAATAATAATTATGTGTGTATGAATCTGACAATTGTTACTTAATATTATAAATAATCTTGGAAATAATTTTGTCATACCTGACTTTATATTTGCACGCCTTAAAGGCAAAATAAGAGGACATTATACATTATCTTAACACCCATTGTACCTTAATTAGCAAATAAAGATTATGATTATGATAGGATAACTAAAGTTTTGAATAACCCTACATTTTGCTAGCACTCGTAACGTCGAACAAGTAGCGTATGCTAATTAAGCTACTTTGTTTGAAAGTTCCAATTACCATACAAAATAATTTTGCAACATAAATTCAGACAGACAGATAAGTTTGCGTATTAACATAATATTAAATGGTAGGTAGACATATTTAATGCATTAATCTATGCGATGACTACCTACTCAGCTCGAGGTAACTAGATTTTTTGCTTTTTACATAAATTATAATTGAAATGTCACCAAGAACATTTTAAAGTCGTTTTTTATAAACTTATTTCCTTCCTTATCAGTCTTGAGGCCAGATGTTTCTATTTCCATTCGCCAGAACAGATGGGGATGCCAAAAAATCAATTTACAGGGTATTTAATGAATGTATTATGCAGATTTAATCGATTTTATTCTTCGAATATCGATAAATCTATAGAGGCGAGACAAATAAGTCATAACATTGGAAGACCAGGTAAGGACAAGGCCAGATGATTCCTCTTTTTGTAGGTATCAATACAAGAATCGACTTGTTTGGAATAAAAAAATGTACATCCTTAAGAAACCGTCCTCGTGGACCAGTTTGTCATTGATGATCTCAATTTAAGCAGTGTGGGCCCCCTAAGTTGGGGCCCAAGGTTCGAATCCTAGACACAGTATTGATTCTTTAAAGCTACCTACTCCTATATTATGTTTACGATTTTACACTTGCTTTACCAGTGAAGGAAAATATCTCTAGGAAACCTATGTACGTGCCCAAGATTTCTCCAAAATAGTTTAAATGGAATATGAAGTGTAGGTACAAAGTCGCATTAAGCCAGAATGGTACGTTTTCATTCTGAAAGAAAACTGGTGCTCGGCAGTGAAATAGATAAAATTTATATCTATCTATTTATGTGTTGATGATAAGAACATGTGGTATTTTCATCTACATATAGATTTTTCAATATTGTAATGTTACAATACATTACCATCATCATTCATACAAAGTCAGTACAACTTCATTATCACACCTATGTTTTATACCTGAAAGAATGGCTTACCCGAAAGAATGAAGGATTGTGAAATATGTTTATATAACCAAACAAAAACTACCTATATATATTCACAACTGTCGACTATTGGTAAAATACTTATTCCGTCAAGTATAATAAACGCCTCTCACTCCAGAAATATTTGAACAGCGTTAAGCTTGTAAATTCGTATCTACATCATTAACTTTAATCTACCTGTTTGGTTTTCCTTTGTCTCGAGGTGTAACCTACCTAATTAGGCTCCTTTTTAATGTTCGACTGGTCACGTTTCCTCCGTCAATAATCGGGTAAATATGTTTAATCTTCGCACATTTATATTGTGTGCAATAATGACTCAGAAACATTAAGACGTAAAGGTATATTTAGTGGTCACTTAACGACACATCTTCGAATCCGTAATCTGATAGTTGACCCATTCCATTTGTGAGGGTGTCGATATCAGCTCCCAAATACTTGACATTCATTTGTCATAAACTCCTAAGTTATCGAGCTATTTGTACATCGAGGTCTTATCTTGGGTTATTGCGTATCAAGTTACTCGCAAATTTGTTGCCTTTTAAAATTATGCATGCATACAGATTCAGTGACAGTCGTACTGTAAATTATATTGAGTTTTATACACTCATAAAATCTGTTTAGAATTAACATCGCATGTAACGTAAATGTACTATGCGTCGTATATATTTTTTGCATACTATAAACTCGTTACCCATTACGCTTATCTTATTTGCCGTCTCTATTGTTATGCTGTAAGTCATAACTAAGTTATCAGTAGGTAGTATAAAAGGTAACCTGTATAGTGTAGGTACCTACATCATACATATTACATCACACATAAACTGGAATATTTTCTAGTTCTTTTATGTGTAACGGAAACAAACATATAGACATCCGGTAAGCGCTGGAAAACTATTTATCCACTTTGCTTAGCCACACAGGAAGTCTTTATTTGGCGCCGACAAAGTTTCAAGCGGTTTACACAGATACCAAGCGAGATGTCGCCGAAATGAACAGAATCAATATTCGTTCTCAGAACACTGCGGAAAACCGATAGGGTGCCTTTAAGTTAAGAAACAAACAAAGTTACCTCCACCGTCGTTTAACTCCGCGCTCACTGCAATTTAGTCTTTATTTCAATTTAGTAAACGTTTCCAATTAAGAATTTAAGTGTTTTTTGGTGTTAAATGGGTTGGTTTTAGCTGTTATTGTGGTTCATCGTTGGTGGTGACACCTCGCAAATATTGTTGCGAAGTAGTGGACCACCGACACGCGTCGGTACTTTGACGCGGTGACCGCGATGGGCGGGCCGTCCCATATCTGGCCCAAGAATAAATGGTCATGCATGAATGACATTTTTTGTTCAAAAGAAAATTATTGAATGTAATGCATTTGTTATCTTTGAACTTCGGGAAGTAAAATACATATATTATTGATATTTTATTCCTGATTTCAGTACCTACGATTAGGTAATTGAAGAAGGTGCGAGATAGAGTAGACGAAACAGATAACTATAATGAGTTAATTAACAGTAATAGAATTTGTAATTCACACAGCTATTTCAACAGGAACACTCGAATATAATTATGATGTTAAATAAAATGAGCAAAATCATTGCTCATGGATATCTATAACAGATAGATAGGTATCAGATAGGACTAGGGATCTCAAAATCAATTCAAATGCATTGCTGAAAACGCCTGAATGCACGCCTGAAAACTCAGTTGCTTACAAAATTATAAAACGAAAATAGGTGTGGCTGTTGAACCTAATTTAAAGAAATAAAATCATTTTTATTATATTTTTCGAAGATCCGATTTCCTATCCGATATTTTAAGACTGATCATGACATCATACTACAATGTACCTACATTAAGTTATAATGTTTTATCTACTTACATCATTTCACAATGTTTCACAATAGATACCCACCCATCGTAGGTACATTTTTAATTCTTGAATCATTCCATGTGAAAAAGTATCTACAGGATATCCTTTTCAAATATCTAGTGACTCAACTGTAATAAATGGCCTGTTTCAGTATTAACCGCAGCAACTAAACTTGCCCAAGTTTTAGTATCCAGCAAGTAAATAAAATTTAATATATTGACTCGGTTTTATTAGCACTTACAATTTTTAGTGAGCTTTTTAAGTAAGATTTAAATATTATTAAAACATAATGGATCTATAATAATAGTGAATTATACCTATATAACTAACACACTAATTAAATGAAGAAGGTGGAAGAACACAGTATTCAATAGATGTTACAGTAGTCAGCGTAACGTCGATAATTATATAGAGAGGCTCTACCAGCAATGAAAGTCAAAACAGTAAATTGTTTGCCTGCTAAGTTATGATTTACTAGTTGTTATAAGTTATGTTGTACGTTTTAACTGGGTTACGCTAAATTTGAATATTAAATAATAAATAAACGCTTTCTATACTCACAGCCCCACACTAGGATTCCCTGTGTCGTGGGTGCCGTGGACACACACATAGACAAATACACAAACACCCAGACCCAGAAACAGAAATCTAAATTCATCATTTAGGTATCTGTCTGGCCGAGGATCAAACCCGGGACCCTTTGGGCGTCAGACCGGTACGCTGGCCGCTTCGCCACGCGGGTCGTCAAAATACGTATTTAGTCTAATTCTCGCTTAAATTTTGTACTTCCAGCTGTAATATTAAAAATATTAAGAGATAGAACGTAAAGACTAGTTGATAACAATGTTTAGCAACTACGCCATTTAGACGCGTCTGCTTTGTTCCTTATAGTTTCTGTACCCTTAGTATGAGTTTTTACGTTTTGAAAAAAATTACTGTTTTTTTTTTGTTTACGTATTTCCCGTATATCTCCAATCAGTTCTGATACAATCCGCTAGGGGCGCTGATTGGAAATGTATGGGCAAATACGTAAACAAATACAAAACCGTTGATTTTTGTCAAAACGTAGAAACTCATACTAAGGGCAGTACTTTTAGTATGAGTTTTTACGTTTTGTAAGCGTCACCTTTGCCCTAGATTATCAAATAAATACGAGTAGATATATTAAATGATCTTTAAAAGTAGTACGCAACCCTTGATCCATTCGCCATAATTCCAACTTTCATTAGACAGGCCAACCCAAAACGTGTCATTCCTTCAGACACAAGAATAAATTAAGGGACCGTGTACCTATAATATAGGGCCATAACGGCGCGCATTGACGCAGCCGTCTCTGGGCATACATGACGTATGCGCCCGCTTATTTATACCCCCCTTTATCGTGTGACGTCCGCGCATAAAGGTCTGCCGCCAGTATAATAGGAGGACAGGCAAACCATTGTACAAGCCTCAACATGTATAGAACCACGACCATTCATCTCGTGCCGATGCTTGAAGAATGGTAGGAGTAATGCCCTCACAATAGTAATAATTCCAGTACTTAGGTAAGTATGGTTTCGCCGACGATGGCTCTCAACGTGAGTTAGTGAAACTCGGAGTTATTGCTAGTCGGCCGATCATTTCGTTACGGATGTTTTACGGTAGGGTTCAGTTTTACTATGTTGTTACACTCGCCGACTAATATGACCTGCGTTTACCGCCTTAATTATACGTTTTGCACTAATACCAGCTTTACCACATTTATTGGTGGGTTAGAGAAAGTCATAAGAACGTATAATTCTATGGTCAGATATTTGTAACTAAATGAAAGTTGTTGCATACACGAAATTTACTTTGGCTCTTTACTGACTGTTTTAAAATAATCTTTCTCAATAGACTTCGATATTATCGATACAATTAGTAATTTAATTTACTATTTAGAGATGGTTGCACCATAGTAAAGAAACCATGGTTGCACCCAATTGGATTTATTATCGTATTTCATTTAGTCGTAGTCGTACCTGTATTAATGCCATTAGTGTTTCTTTGTTAATTACTTCCATATGTTTTAATAAAATGAGTACAGTAAAACGAAATGAAAAATAAATGTCTTAATTCTTCTTATGTCATCTTTCATCTTGCATATTTATCATATAAACTTCTGAGAACGTATATTAAAATTTAAGTCGTTCTACCTAAAGTAAAAGAAAAAAATGAAGCTATTACAAAATAATTTGAATTTGAATATACTGATGTTACACATTTTTTTTACCAAAACAAATTCAATACGATATCAATAACACCAATCTAAGGATAATACATTACAAAATCGAAATCGAAAAATATAGACAGATATAAGTATAAAGATCTTAAAGCACAAAAACACAACCCAGTAAATAGCCAAAGCCTAGACAAGACAGCATGACAGTTCTTTCACCGGGTAATTGTTGAACGTTCGAGTTTCAGAGTACGCGGCGTGTTTCAGCGCACCGCCGCGGGCGCCTCGCCGTGGGAACGGAGCGCCGGACCCTACTTCGGTATAACTAGTGTTATAGAATTTTAGTTGAGGGAATTAAGTTATATAGCGCTATGGAGCTCTTCAAAAAAGGCGCAAAAAGAGCTCTCATACAAAGCCGACTAATCATTGGCGACTCTCCTGGTGTTGCAAAGGTCCATAGGCGGCGTTGACTACTTTCCATCAGGTAGCACGTCTGCCTAATCGTTAGATTAAACAATAAAAAGAAATGTAGCTTTAGTTGATATACAAGTATATATATGGCAGGTATTAGTTGACTTGAACTATATAAAATATTTTTTGCAGTCCACCTGATGGTAAGTGGCTTGTCGCCCATGCGTTTAACACTGCTGTTATGAGGCAGAAATGGGTGTGGCGATGGTGGCGCCGGAGTCGAACCGCAAAGGGTTCTACCACCTTCAAGGTTTTAGGTACATATTTTTATACTTAACAGTGTTAAGGTTAAACTTATTGTTTATGAGATTTCTTTAGCAAATCCAATACTACTTCGAGTAATAGATTTAAGCCAGTGGGCCGCTTACTGCCGCTAATGGATAAAATACTTAGGTATATAATCAGCTCCATAATTATAGAACAGGTGTTCTACCAGAACCACAGATGCGTTGACACTCCTGAGGATTTAAATAAACGTCTCATTCAGCATCCAAAATCGTCCACCGAGATGCCAGAACTATTTCACGTTAACAATAGCTGAGTCCATGGCATTCATGAAACGGAAATCCATGTACCTAATGTGAAGGGAATTTGAACAATCATTGAGACCATTAATGCCATCATCAAATATATCGAACTAATACACAATTCGCTTAAACATTGTAAGTATTTATAAATGTTACCGTTCTTATAAATTTTATTTACCTGCACGATGTAAAGGGTGACACTTGTTTAATACAAGCGTATTGGCGCCACTATCAGCGTACCTTAATCAGGCAACCTAAAAATAAACACCTTTAAATTATGGCTTCAACTGTTAAACATTCAAGAAGCATCCTAGCGATCTCGGGGTAATAAAACAACAAATGCAAATAAAGATATGCACAGAGGCACTTTGTTTATAAGGACTCGGCAGGGTACCTCACGCTTAAGATTTTATGGCTGCCTAGACGATCAGTAAGCTGAAACTACATCGTTGCTAATTTTATTCTAGCCCTCACAAAGGAACACGATCTTGTAATGCAAAGGCGATGAATGCTCGCCACAATCGATATTTAATAATGAATACTTGGAATGCTCTACATAGAACGGTAGCGCGTTGATGTCTTTTATATGCGAGAAGTCTCAGTGGGCAGATATCCTATCAATTTTTGCCGTTAGGGATGCTAGTTGATAATTTATAGGATATACGTATTATATTGCAAAGCATGACAAAATATATCCATGGGTTTATGTATGTATATTAAATGTCTACCTACCTACTTTCATAGACGGTGTTAGGCATGTTAGTTAGACAAGAAGTTAAGCACACACATTTTACTTTCCACTCCACATGAATTTTCTAACCTCTTTATTTATTTATTTAATTTTATTGAAAAGTCGCACCAACACTGATTCATACGGTGAACTGATTCATACAAATTATTTTGATAAAACATTGAGAGATTTTTAAGTGCCACCTCAATTACAGGTGCGTACAGCTTGAGCACCTACATACATACTAAATAATATTTTATAGTTATATTATAAAATACTATTAGGAAAAAAATGCAAAAAATTAACAATATTACTTAATTAGAAATAATTTACAATTAACTTGTTTTTTATTACAATAATAAAATACTAAAAATCAAAATAAAGTAGGTAGGTAACGTATTATTTCAAAAATATTACATTTAGAATAGTAAACAGCTCCACCCACCACTCCATTGCACATCAAACGTAACAAATGGGCGCAATTCGTTTAGTATAACGAGTGTTCATTCATAACTCTGTCATTAGCATTCGGAATAGCATGCGATTCAACTCTCCAAGTGAAAAACTCAGCGGTTCTTCTAATTATCGTCGCATCTCTCGAACGACCAAGTTTTGTTTACAGACGGTACTGAGTTATTGAACCTTGGACATTGGAAATAGACGCCAAATTAAATTGTGGAGTTAGAAAGTCGATTTGTACGTCTATACAAATATTCGTCACGGTCGCACAGGCGGGCGGATGTAAAAAAACGATATTGGTCGCGTTGTGAGGCCTAATTAAGATATGTAAGCGATATGACCGGCCCACTGTTGTTCGATCCAACTATTGTCCCTTGAAAGCATTGTACTTGTATATAATGTAAAGATTCGATCGGAGATATTGCTTGAATATTATTTACAACGTTCCCGTAGTCACCTAAAAAGGAACGTGATTGAGGCGGTTTACGGAGCAACTCCTATCTCAGATCGTAGCAGGATAATTCTCGTTGTAACATCTTTTCCATTATAATGAAGAATCTGTTAGTACTTATTTATATTAAAATTGTATGTAACGGGTTTGATATAGGTACAACAATATATAATTGGGTATAACCTATTTGATATAGGTTATACTTAATTATATATTGTATGCTACGCGTGATTTTTATCACGTTAAGCTACCCGTGCTATATGTAAATAAATTTCAAAATGAAAATCATCATTTTTTTATAAATTCCAGATGGGAATGGATATGAACCTATTAAATACAGATGCTTTATAAGCTGGGCCCGAACGGCAAAAATGAAGGGCGGCAAAATTGCGAGCGCCTCCTTGTTTTTCACTGACTTATTCTTATAGAGGACGGCAAATTCAACTTTTGCACCGGGCGGCACAAATCCACTACGCAATTCATGGTTCCTAGCTTGTAAAGTGTTAAGATTGAACATGTCATCAATGTCATGTCAGAGTCAGTGCCATGTCAGGTGTCATTAAAAGGTGGCAAAGATTGTTCTTGCCAGGAGCGGCTAAATGTCTAGATCGAGCCCTATTCGAAAGATATATTTTAATGCATTACAGGTAGTATAGGTAGTATAGTACCTAAGTAGTAAATAGTAGGTAAGTAGGTTGGCAGTTAGTATGAAAGTAAAACTATTTTGCGTACATTTTCGTAACATAATTAATTTTACCGATCGTAAACATACTTAATTATTTAATTCAGACCTTTTTATCCTACTATACTGTAAACTGCAATGTTTTTAGAGACCAATCCATTATGTATGCTATGTGCAAAATAAAAAAATCTGAGATGTTCAACCGATGGAAACGCATTACCGTGTAAATGTTAGAAGGTAAATATAAATATTCGGGTTGTTTTCCTTTAATTGAATGTGTCGAAGCGGTGCGGCGCGTGGGATGACGATACGAATTATAGGCCATTGTTGTCGACCGCGGGGCGGGCAATGTGAGTTTTTTAACATTTTTGCAGCCGCGATGTGTGGAGCATGTATGCTTACGTGATATTAGCATATTCGGTACATTGATTGTATCGGGCCCTGGATCCATTACGTCGGTAGATGGGCTATATCTGCGATAACCGTGCTTTAATATTTAAATAGATGAAATATAAGATTTATGTTTGTCGTCAACATATAGGTATTCATTTTAGGTAGTTTGCATTATTAAAAAAAGATAATTGTTTAAGTTGGAACTGAAATCTTCTTGAGGTTTTCTCTTTGAAAAGGTGCGTGAAATCTGTTTGAAACTTCTGGCCATCCTGAATGAAGTTCTCGTTCTTATATAAAAAAAGTGATAAACAAGGACGTCATTACTTTTTAATATTTAATGCCTAAATATATAATGGTAGTTAAATACTCTACCTACTAATCATACCCTGTACATTTGTTATGTTTAATTATCAGTAGGTATAAAAAAATATTAATTATTTTATCCGAGTTTTGAAAATAAAACGACTGAACTAATTTGAATAAATATAAGAGACGGCTAGGCACTCGCCGAGGAACAAACATCGCATTTGCATCCCGACCGACGGTTTCGCTTGCCGCAAAACCAACTCAATCGATCGCTAAAAAAATCCACCGCTTATGCCGCATTATGCTCGCCGCGTACCTATACGTTCGGTGCAAGATTAACAACCGAACAGCCGACATGGTCGAATTGGAAATTGATGCTTATGCCATCAGCATAAAAACGTCCTCCCACGCCCGAACATAATCTCATAAGCCGTTGTAAGCAGCGGAGATCCAACTACAATAATACGTGCACTGGGCCGGCGCGCGCGCAGTCTGATCTGACCACTACTGTGCATTTCCCACGGGCTGCGTATTCTCCCGTCTCGCTCGCACCGACTATCGTGCTCTCCGTCCCTCCTGATGGACTGCCGCTCTTTCGTTAAACGAAGCACACCCACACACGGTGTCGGTATTTCAGATTGTTCCATGGAGACCGACATAGATTAGGTACATCAGCCTACAGCTTAGCTGCTAAGATGTACCCCACAAAATTATGTTTAAAGATTGCAAAGGGTTTTTAGCAATGCTAGTGTGCCTACTAGACTTAATGACCGATTATGTAATTATATTAATGTTTTAGTTAAGTCGGTAATACCTTTACATTTTTATTTACGTAGTAAGTAGTATTAAACAATACTTACGGATATTTCAAGTGTATGTCGTCGTCGTCGTCAACCCGTTACTGTCCCAGTGCTAGTTGCTGGACTTCACACACCCTTGAGAACTTTCAGGCAAATAGGATTCCAAGTGATAATTAATTTCTAATAAACACATTCATAGATATAGAATATCAGAGAAATGTACCAAGGACTAATCCTTAGGATTCTAACACCTACTGAATCCGTTCTAACCTAAGACCTCCCGATTGAGAGACCGAGGTTCTGCTAGACTATTTAACTGTAGGTTAATATCCAACAAAAAAGCATAGGTAGTTGGCACAGACTTGTACAGGTCTGTGGTAGTAGGACTACTTGATCCTTGATTTTACATTCACAGGTCTATATTAAATCTTACGTAGATACCCCACAATTTTCGTGCTTAGCTTATTATATCAAAGTCAACTTTCATTGATAAAAACTATACCTAGCTATCCTACACTTACTCTGCTAGATACGTGCCACTCACAGTGACTATGTGCATGGTGTATGTAATAGGTACCGATATGCCAATAGCCAGATTTAATAGCACGTAACTGCCTATAATGAATTGTACTTACCTTCTAGGTATTAATAAATATAGTTAAAAAAACTAAAATTTTATTAATTTTTAGTATTTTTTTGTTATAGCGACCATCATTATGCATCGTCTGTAAAAAAATCAAGCGTCTATCTATTACGGTTTAAGAGATAAAGCCCTGTGACTCACGAACAGACAGCGGAGGGTTTCGTTGTACCCTTTGAGTACGGAATCGTAAAAACCATTACATTATTATTTTTAAAAACTAAAAATCAATCTAGTAACTTTGCCTGAATTGGCCCTAAGGCGCTTTCTCTCGCCTCGAAAATCGTTAATCCTGAGGATGTTGATAAGGACAATGGTACAAAATTATTAAAATCGTGTATTGTCATCGGTTTTTGATAATTCTTAAAAATTTTGAATTAAACTGAACATTCAAAGTGGATAGAAATCGGGTTCAAAGATTCCGTTACTGTTACGTACATACATACATACCTACATACAACCCAAGCTAATAAAAGCGTGTTAAAAACACATGATAAACTGGCAACCTTTATGAACCTACTACTACCTATCTATAATTTAAATGTATCTAAAAATATACTTACATAATTTCCTGACTATCGGCTGCTGCTCCTTATAATAAAATACCTACTTAATAACATAAATGTAGACCAATTATGCCACCTAATCCTTAATCTAGGAAATATAAAACCATAATTCAGGGATTGAGACTGGCCCTCTAATCTTGATGTCAGATTAGATTAGTTTTCAAAAAATACCTTTCAAATTGCCAATAATTTCAAAACTAGCGAATCAACAGCATTTCCCACAGATTTCAGATTGCCACACTGGACAAGGTGCATATACATATGGCAACAGTCAAGCGCCATAAACATCATCCATTGCTTACCTCTAAAACATTATTCGTTCATCTTTCCAGTTCCCGCAGCAATGTATGCTTCCAGCTAAAATGTAGTAATGATAAGTTCAAGATTATTTCTTGGTACAGGGTTGTCTAATTCCCATCTGTCTAGAGAGCGTGCGCTTCGCGTCTCCTGTCAAGCGTAGCCGCGGGCGAAGACTCTATTGCAGCTAATTAGAGCGAAATATTTCGGCCACGACGAACGATTAGTCTGAGCGGGATTAGCTTTCAAAGAAGTAATTGCAACGATTTTTACGTCAATCTTTTTTCGTTCGATCGATTACTTAAGGAATTTTTGAAGTTTCGTTTGCAATCAGACGAAAGGTTAGGCTCAAACACTTGCTTCACCGCCTTTATTTGAAAAATAGATTAATCATATTGAAATAACCCTAATATTATGATTATTGGTAACGACGTATTACCTGAAGTTTACAGTTTCTTATATTTTATACACGTAGCGTTCTAATCTATAGTTAGTAGTAGTATAGTTCGAAATATAGCAAGTCAAATAAAAACGATTAGTCTGACCAATGTTGAAAAAGTTTTTTGTTGTAAAATCTAAATGTGCTATTTTTGGAATAGTATTTGGAACTTACTACGCATAATTATGTTCCTACCTAACTTACAAGATGTAACTTAGTAGGTACGAGTACCGTATTTGAGTTAAAAATGATGGAAGTTTCAGTAATAAGGTACTTAATTATACTTACAGTTAGGATTCTTCTGTAACTACCTATATGATACTCGTATTATTACCAAATTAATTTCGATGAAGTTTTTATGGGATACTGGGACTACTAGAAGACTATTAAAAACGTCAAGTAAATTAAAGAATAAAGTAAGAAAAATAGTTTAATTTTTTACAAAATTTATTACCAAATATTTTTAAAATAAAATTCTTATCTTAAAAAGATATATTCTAATGGAACCTGCTGAAATTTAACAGTGCAATTACTTTTTTAACACTTATAAAAGAAACAATCAACTTAAATTTTCGGTGGAAAATCAATAAAACATAATTATAATAATACAATCAGGCACCTGTCCTTAACATAATAATAATAATTATAAGTACCTACTACCTATCTACCAAAAGGCAGAGATTACTGTTGAGATTGAGCTCTTAAATAAAATCAAATATCAATGAGAAATATAGTAGGTATCGCCTGGATGGATAATTTTCCATAGGTTCCAGATTCTACTAGCGGCCAGAGCAAATCAAAATGTTTCGTCCGTTTATAATTGAAACATCATCTTTTATATTGGTAGTATCTGTAGTACCTACTAAATACTACCCCATATTATAATTTAACACAAATCTATCTTAATCTATAACTAAGCTTAATTCCTATATATTTTGTCACGTTTTAAAAAATAAATGCAATTTTATATGTAGGTATAGTCCGCGCCAATCTGCTAATCTGCTCTGAAGTTGTTGCGAGCAGATGAAGTCATACAATATGCTATGGCGACGCGATTCATTTCTATATTCAGAACAGTTTTACGCGGATTATACCTACATTTATTATGTACAGCGGATAGCTACAACATAAATAGGTATTTGGCGTTTTCACAAGGATTATTTATGAATATAGATTAAGTGGGCCTTTTACCTGTCACTCGTGTTGACGCCAGGACACGTATCTCATCCGCACACACGAGTAATTCGCCGCACAACCCGTGTGCGCATGAAACGATAGGATGCAAGTGGCACGCGTTATCCCGTACGCGTGTGCGAACGTAAACATGCTAGACAGGAAGGGTCCTAACATTAGAAGTGTTAAAAATCTGCCATTTACGTATATTTGATAGAAAACATCAGAATTCCTACGATTTAGAGCACAAGAACTATAATTAAGCTTACAATTAATCACAAAATATTTAAACTCAGAAATTTACTTAGTCACAATAAGCAAACTTGACAAGACTAAAAATAAGCTGAAAAGAGGGCAACAGTATTTATAACCTCATTTTTATGGAATGTCCACATTTTACAGCTAACTTTTAACATGTTACCTGGAGGCATATTGAAATATACACTCAAATATAATTGATCAAGCAGTTCTGGGGAAATTCAGTAATTAGCTTATAAATATAAACTGTCTTTTTAAAAAGGTAAATTTATGAAAATACCTTACAAAGTAACAGTAAAGTAAGTTTTAACATTTATTGTATTTTTTAAGTTAAAATAGAATTAACGTTTTTTTTTATAAAACTGCTTACTTATATGATAACATATACATGAATAAAAAAATTAAGTAATTTTAAATATCATATACCTATAGTTATTTTAATATTAGAAAAATAATATTACTTAACTTATTGATTATAACCATGAAATAGTCAATTTGCGGACTTTAGGTCAACTGGTCCTTATTGTATGAACTTAAAAAGACATGACAAGTAGTGTTTGCCCAGTGGTCGAAATTCGAAAATCATTATAAAATTTTCATACATTTTTAATTAATTAAAAAACTTACAGTTATGAAACAAAAAAAATAAGAAAATTGTATTGATGAACAAAAGAGAAAGAGATTACAGAACTGTATTATTTATTAAATGTTATACTTAAATAATTAAGTCTTTGCGTTCATTGTTATATTTTTTGGTGGTTTTTGGAGTTGTGGTGGTTGAGGTTAGTACGAGTTATTATCACGTAAAGTTGATAACTTACACACGGCGGTGCTCCAATGAACACATGGGTACATTGGATACACCTTCCTATTACCTACTATAAACTAGTAGTCGCATATTTTTCGGTAGAGATTCTCTACTCGGATAGTTTTGCAAGACGCTCTATAATACACAACAAGAATATCATGCATCGTGAAAAGTATCCCATGGCTATTTGCAAAACCATCTCCACTCGCGACGATGTGTGTAAAAAATAGTATCGCCATCTTCGTCTACTCATTGCGAGTTCTTGCATAATATTCTCCTATCGACCATAATGAACTCTTTCAGATAACTCCGCTAGATTTACTTTTATGCGACTTAATTTCCGACTGCACCACGTAACGTTTTTCTAGCATATACATATATGTACTCGTATGTTTCATTATTTAGGATGCCATACAACCCTTTATTTTGCCATTTATAAAAAAAAACTAAAAGGTATGTGGAGTCTACCAATACGCACTTGGCCAGCGCGGTGGTCTATGGCCTAATCCTTCCCATTCTGAGAGGAGACCCGTGCCCAGCAGCACGATGCTTGTTCAGTATTAAGAACTGGTCTTAATACTGATTATAAATAAAAGGAGTAAATTCAAAATTTAAAGGTTGACGTTTCTGTCATAACACACATTGTACAGACAGTCGGTATTCAGATTTCGTCACGGGACGTATAATATAATTTATATTTATTACGGGGGTCCTGGGGACCTATTTGGAGTCGCGAGTGTGTGTGCATCACGGTCGATCGGTCGCCGAAGGGAGCACCGCACAGTTCTACGGTATTTATACATATATTCACCTACACTATCGTCACTAGCGCACAAGGGTTCCAAATTATATATCGGATTAGAAACCAGCGACCTAAAACTCTACATTTTGGTCACTTCGAGTCGGGATTCGGGTTTCCGTGCTCGCAAGTATATTCTTGTGTGTTGGAGAACAGTAGTGTAGACATCGGCACACGTCCACGTCGTTTGTAAATACTTTGCCGGATTATAAGTATTTACAGCGGCTGGACATCAAAAAACGGGTGTACTCTACAATTATTACGTAGGGATACACGTATTTATTTCGGTTACTATTTTATTTATGTACATCGGGTACTACAAGAAACGTCAACGGTTTTAGGCGTTTTTTCGGACTATTATTAGTGTTTCGGTCGGGCTTGTATTGAGCATCCTCCTGTTTCGGGTTGTGTCGGTTGAAGGTGGTAGAACTCTACGTGGTTCGACTCCGGCAGCACCACCGCCACATCTATTTCTGCCATTACAGCAGTGTTTGGAGCTGCTGTATTTTGGTTTGAAAAAGGTGTGGTAAGGGAGATATACTTAATCGAGGCGTTCCAACTTAGTCCTCAAGAGTAACAGCGCACGTGTGGTCATTTACACCAGGTGGAGGTGGACTGCATGGTCGTTGTCTACTCTATTATTTCGGTCGGTTTTATTTCGGTTTGGATTTTTATTATTGCGGATTATAATTTATATTCGGTAATATTTTGTGCTTTCATATTTGTCAAGTCGGTTGACATATAATTTTGTGACAGCGTTCTATCGGTTTAAATTTAATTTAATTTTTTCTTATTTCATTTTTTTGAAATGGCTCCTAAATCTAAACAAAGGTTGAATAAATTAAAATACGATTTAGCAATCCATAATTTGGATTCTATTTACGATCTTTCTCAGCGGGAACCTAAATCTGAAATAGATAAAAATAATTTTAAAATACGGTATCATGATTTGGATCGTAATTATGAAGAGTTTACGTCGATGTTTTTGGAACTGCAATCGGAATTGGATGAAGGCTCTGATGTGGATTATTCGGACGATTTTAAAAAATATAATGGAATATATTATGATATCAAGAGGAAGTTTTTAGAAATATCATCTTCGGAGACTGAACATGGTTCGGAGTTCAGGTCAATGGATGATGGTGACAAGCGGAAGCGGGTGGTTTTACCACGAATACAAATTCCTACATTTTCGGGAAAAATAGAAGAATTTGTTTCATTTATGGATTTATTCAATTCTTTGATATGTGAAGATAATGCTTTATCTGATTCGGAGAAAATGTATTACTTATTAGGTTCATTGGCTGGAGAGCCAAAGGTTTTATTGCAACACTTATCTATTTCGGGAGATAATTTTTCGGTTGCTATGGATCTATTGAACAATAGATATAATAATAAAAGATTGTTAGCAGATAAACTATTTTATAATTTGTTTTATATTTCACATGTCACCAAACATTTAAATTCTATTAAATTATTTTTAAATACATTGCTAGAAAATACGAAAGCGCTAGAAAAGATGAATTTTCCGGTTGATCAGTGGACTCATTTATTGTTTTATATTAATTTTCAAAAATTAGATAATAGTCTAAAAAAAGGTTTTGAAGAACGGTTTACAGGAAAGGACTTTCCGGAATTTAAGGATTTAATAAGGTTTTTGGAAAATGAACTTAGGATTTTGGAGTCAAGTGGTGATTCACATCGGACATGTGGCACTACTAAAACTCATGAGGCATTTCAGGAAAGTAGGCAGGTAGGCTGCAAATGTTGCAAAAAGGGAATACATCATCTTTCCAAATGTAATAAATTTTTATCTTTAAGGTTGGATCTTAGGAAAGATTTTATTAAAGAAAATAAACTATGTTTTAGATGTTTTAACTCTCATAAGATAGCGGACTGTCAATCTTCATGGGTTTGCTTTAAGTGTAAGTCACCTAAACATCATCATCTTATTCATATGGATTTACCTCACTACCAGACAGCATCGGGCAGTGCAAGGTCGGCGGTGACACCTACTGTGACCGGTAACAGTAGGGCACATGCCTCTAATGTTGTCACGGATAGGGTGGAGGATAATCCATATACTGCATCTGTTAGCGGATCTAACAGGGCAAATATTACGGTTTCGAATCAAGGTGGTGCTTCGTTGACTTCTAACATGATTGAAGCTAACATGTTTAATCGTACGGTTCTTTTGTCTACGGCCATGGTGCATATTAAGGATGAACATGGTCACTATCAAGAAGCGCGTGCGTTAATGGACAACGGTAGTCAAGGTACTTTTATTTCGGAGGGTTGTGCCAATAGATTAGGTTTAAGGCGGATAAGGACGAATGCTTCTACAGTCACGGGACTGAGTGGCATAACAGTGGATGGTGGTAGAAATGGAGTTAGTTTAACGATTCGGCCGCGGTTTTCATGTCGACCGTTATTGGTAACTACCGCTACTATTTTAAATAAAATAACTAATCAGTTGCCTAGTTATAATTTACCTCAACATATTTGTAGTCATTACAAAGGTTTGCCTCTTGCGGATGAATATTTTTACCTTAGTCGGGAGGTTGATATTTTAATCGGTGCGGATTTATTAGGAGAGGTTATGCTCGGGGATATTATTAAAATAAACAATGATTTGCCTTGTGCTATGGAAACTATCTTCGGTTATGTATTGTCGGGGCCTTTTTCATACGCGGTAAATAATGATGAAGGTGCCCAGAATATTAATGTTTGCCAAACATTCACAAACGTTAAATCGGATAATTTTGTATATAAAGTTAGGGACACTAACGATAATCCTAGCGTCATTGCGGATCCAAGACATTTGGATCATAAAATTTATAATAAAAATTATCATCACCGGGATGATACACGGCGATATGCGGTAGGTTCGCCATATTTACCAGATACGTTTACGGTAAATAGTTCTTTTTCATCGGTGAGAAAACGGTTCTCTATCATGGATAAACGACATGCGGTAAATAAGTTTCGGAAAAAAGTTGTAAATTTTATTTAGCGGTTTTACGGTTTTAGATATTTTTTTTTATGTTGTTAATTAATTTAATTCTTTTTTATTGGTAAAGGTCTATTATCTTCGTTGTAGGATATTTTGTTTTAATTTTGTTTTTGGTCAAATGGATTGACATAATGGTTTCATTACCTACGGATAGGGTGAATGCCACCGGGCTATTTCAAACGGATTTTGCTTTTCTTTATTTTAAAGATTTTCTTTTATTATTGGGGTTTCGCGGTTAAGGAATCCTAAAGCCTTATGGTGTATATCTTTTTGAGTTTTTGTTTGTTCTTGTGCAAAGGTTATTGTACAATGAACATTAAGTGTCAACGATTTGACGAAGAAAGCCTTTCTTGTAGCATTAACTACATTTACTTCTCGGCGGAGTCTTTCACATGTCATTCGGTTCGACTGTGGGACAAATTATACAGCTGAAAGAAAACAATAGATTGAAGAGATGTTAATTGGCGCAAGCTCTTTATTAAAGATTTCGGAGAAGACTGAGTAGTATATATCTTCACTTGCTTCAAACTAGAAGTAAATGGACTTAACCTGGAGGATCACCTAAAATTGGAGATTTAGTTTTTTAGAAGAAAACTTGCCTTCTTTAAAATGGAAATTAGGTCGGATCTTGGATTTACTGCCTGAGAAAGATGGTATTATTCGGATAGTTAAATTGAAAACAACATCGGTTATATTTATTCGGCCTATGGTTAAGTTTTGTAGGCTGCCTTTTCGGAATAGGGTTGTCACAAACTTGTTTGTGTTAATTTATGTTTATTATATGTTCGGTGTAAGCTTTTATTGTTCGGATTTAGGTTGATAAAGGCTTGGCCTTTCTCGGGCGGGGGTATGTTCAGTATTAAGAACTGGTCTTAATACTGATTATAAATAAAAGGAGTAAATTCAAAATTTAAAGGTTGACGTTTCTGTCATAACACACATTGTACAGACAGTCGGTATTCAGATTTCGTCACGGGACGTATAATATAATTTATATTTATTACGGGGGTCCTGGGGACCTATTTGGAGTCGCGAGTGTGTGTGCATCACGGTCGATCGGTCGCCGAAGGGAGCACCGCACAGTTCTACGGTATTTATACATATATTCACCTACACTATCGTCACTAGCGCACAAGGGTTCCAAATTATATATCGGATTAGAAACCAGCGACCTAAAACTCTACAATGCTGATGCATCATGATGATGATGATGATGATGACAGCCCAAACGACTTGACGAAGTATTTTAACATAATAATATGAGGTGTCGTTGGATTCATCTAAATTGTGGGGATAACTCATAGGCATTTTAAGCATTTACGCTTTTGGGTTTTTTGTTTTTACAAATGCTAGGTAGTATTTGTAATGACTATAAGTATGTACATATATCTATTACAGTTCAAGAGGCAGAGCGCTGTGACAGACAGATAGATCGCGGAGGCTTAGTAATAGGATCCCATTTTTACCCTTTGAATACGGCACCCTAAAACGGAAAATAAGGAAAAAATAAAATGTTTACAAAAATATGTGCTATGTATTTACAAATACAAAACATCACAATTTTTTATATCAACCTAAAATAAAGTAAGCTTACTACCTAAAAAATAAAATGAACAAGTTAGAATCAAATTGTTTTACAAAATAAACAAAGGTGGGCAGATAAGAGCCAAATTACAGTACGATACTTTATAACTTTTCCGACTTAACGCAAGTGGTTTTATGCAAATCTAACGCAAAATTATGTGACGTTTTACATAAAGCTCGTAGCACGTAAACACTTTAGTTAGAGATAAACAAACCCAAATTGACATGAATGCCATGATTTTATCAGTAAGGGCAGATTTCCTGTCACGCAGGTTTGTGTCTGCGTTCGGATGTCAACCGCATGCATATCCCTCGTATTCTATCGTGTCATAGCCTAAAATACATGCCATACCACGCAAAGGGAATTTATGAAAAATAATTTTTAATTCGCAAGAAAAGCTATCATTTATAAAGCTACTTATTTAACTCTTATCACTGCATGTGTCATATACGCGGAAGATCAATGAAAATAGTTGCTGGGTTTTTAACTCAGACCTAATAAGGAAATTGGAAACGTGGGGCAAGATATCTAGGATTCGTAGAAGGGAAACCGAGGCTACTTCCCCGCAGCCTTCACAAGGAAGGAAATTAAGAATTTTTTTTTCACATCTTTACCGAGAATACTTGTACGTATCTATGAATTACTACATTCTTTGTTGAAATAATATTAAAAATATTGTTTCTTTTATTCGGAAAATAATTAGGGGGCCATCGCTTCTTCGGATCTCCGCAGTGTGTAAATATCTTTTTAAGCAAAATGTAACCCTTAACTTTATCCTCTTAAGTATTAAACAAATGTCAAATAAATGTTTTATTATTTATATCCAAAAAGCCAAACAAGTATTTTTTTACAAGGCTTGCATTAAAATTGGCTCATGGTCAAACAAATTTTTAACACCTATAACCCAATAAATGTTGATTTTCCAAAAACTGTGAAATAGATGTTTCAATTTTTCAAATCAGAAAGCCAGACACTAATTTTCATACAATTTTCTTTACATTTGTTGCATTTTTAAATAAACTTTCAACCCCTATTTTACCCCCTTAAGGATTTTCCAAAATCGGTTAAATAGGTATTTCATTATTTCTAATCAGAAAGCGAAATACTGAGTTTTATATAGTTTACTTCAAAATAGGCGGACTGTCAAACATCCTACCCCTATTTTACACATTAAGAGGTTGATTTTCCAAAAAAAAGTGAAATAGCTGATTTGCTTGTTTTTGAGTGTTGCGCGTATAAACACTCAACTCGGTCAAAAATTCTACAAAGTAATAATAATAGTTTTTCTTTAACATATCTAATGTAATAATTAAATAAAAATAATATCGGACCTGTTGTATTAATTTCATAATTCCTACATCTTAAATTGCATGAAAATCGTGTGACATATTCTATGAATGGCCCTCAAGTGTTTAAATATGCGCAATACCGCGTGGCACAGCTATGTATTTAGGCATTTCGAAAAATAATTTTAATTTCTAATTTCACACTCTAATTATTTCTAACTCTAATTTCTTCCAAATATATTTAGTGAAGTTACAGTAGGAAAAGTTATGTTTATGTTCGTACTATATAATACTATTAATTAATTATTTATAGGCTTAAATCAAACAGACTTCAAAAACCAATCTTAATCATTCATACCATTTTACCATGTTATCTTATAGACTAGAAAAATAAAGAAATTATAGATATTTATAGATTTTCAAAAATAATTTTGACACCCGTAGGTAGTCAATAATATTAGCCTGCAAGCACATTCGTCGTGTTTCAACTTAATTTCTGACTAGTAGAATTTAATAATCCCTAGGGTCATTTATGAGTAAGTTTCGTTTTATCATACTAAATCATCGCATTAGCCGCAGTTTTCACAACTCAAACAGATGTACTGTTGTTTCGGCATCAAAGATTAGAATTCTAAAAATAAGGATGCGGCATCTGGCAATTTGAACGAGGTGTGTATACAATGTATTGCAAAACGATAACCTTGAAAGTTTATTCGATTTGATTGACAAGTCCGGTGAGTATTCGATTGATCTGTTTGAGGGCGGTTTGTTTTTTACCATATAGGTAAATAATTAAATCAATTATTTAATACATTTACCCCCCACAAAACATGCAGTATAATTTCGCATGAACCCAAGATTTGTATTTTGATAAAAGATGGATTAATATCTACAAAATAAGTATCGATATTGTATTGATTACGTAATTATTCCTAATGATTACACATTTACTTAAATAAATCAGTAATTTTATTGCTGCCCAAACGAATACCAATACTTTGTGTAAAACACTATTTCTTAATCAACTTAGACATGAAATTGAGCCCTTTTCATTTCCAGCTGGGGAACTTTATTTTCCTACAGTTTCGGATATGAATTTTTTAAGTGTGCGTGGATACCCCACGCACACTTAAAAAATTCTCCCTGCATATTTGATGAAATTAAAAGCAAAATTATATTCATTTTATGAAAATAATAAACTTTAAAATGACAAAAAGTAACTGAGTAATTTTAAAATTATAATTGATTATTACTGGACTCCAATTTATTATTAAAATATCTAAGGTTTGGAAGATGATTATGGGAAGTGCAATTCAGTGGTCTCCGAAATTCAATCATTTTCCATTGCGTAACATTCGCTTATTTAGAATACAGACACACATAAAATTGTAATTTCATTGCAATTTCTATACTTAGTAAGAAGCTAAGTAAGGACACATTATAATGATCTATGCCTTGGACAAGACATAATTGAACAATGAAAATTCCGAAAACACCAATAAAAATGCCTTCTTTGGCTGGGCAAGAGAAATATGTAATAATATACTCTAAAAATGAGTTAAAAAAAAGAATTGAAATCTAAATTAAGCTGAAAGACGCTGAGATAAAAGTCCTTAATATTTAATTGCTTTAAAACTCAACATACTAAGCATATCTTATTTTATTGTACTAATAAAAAAAATGGTACGTGGCTAATGCTACATTCCTTCGGACTTTGATAAGTAAAATAGGTAGATTTATCACTCCTAACAAGAAATTAGTTTTGAGTAATTGTATGCGTAAATAAAATGTTGCCACGTCTCCGTTTTAAAATCTCCCTCCCTAAACTGTTTTAAATACGTATTTACTTATTATTTATACTTAATATTTGGACTGTTGGTATAAAGTTATGAATAAACAATTTATGGTAAGTTAGATAAAACAAAAAATACCCGGATATCCGCCTTTAGTTATTGACGTACGCCAAATTTTGTTATGTATAAATCAGTCTCATCAAAATGATCTGAACAAACCATACAACACCAAGTTGGCTGCCAGTGAGGTTCGACTTAAGTCTTATGGCAGATTCTTTTTTGTCACTTAGCAATACATTTTTTGGAAACCTAAAATAACAACATTGTTAAATAAATAATATACACTACAAAGATTCGATTCAAGAATTTATCTCATTTCAATTTAGAGTAACAGTATATCTACTAAATTGAAATAAACACAAATATCAGTAATGTCCACAGATGTATGCTAATTTTATGGCTTCATTCAATTTCAACGCGTTGAATTATCTACCTATTTTACTTATCAAAGCCTTCAGGTAAGATTTTTTGGTTAGTGTAAACTTAAAGAACTTTTTTAAAATTAACTGGCAGTGGCTGAGGTAGTTAAAAGAAGTCGGAATGTTTTTACTACAAAGTTACCTTGCTATAATTTTCTTATGCAAGATATATTGCGACTAGAACGGACCTCTGGGTCCGCTATAATATCCGTGGTACTGTCGATGTTTGTTGTGTTGCTCTACGAACGCATCTTATTAATAATCAATCTATCCATTGTTTATTGCCTACCAAAGTACGACATTAGGCAACAGACAGATACACAGACGAATACACGAACACCCAGACTCAAAACTGATATATAAATTCATCATTCAGATATCTGCCTGGCCGAGGATCGACCCCGGAACCCTCCGCGCATCAAACCGGTACAGTACCGTGATGCTGATCCTATTTATATTAGTTGTCAAGTTTCTTTGGTAAGTAAAACTTGGATAGATTGATTATTAATAATGAGCGTAAATGACAACTATGTCAGCATTGCTACTTAGTGCAAGTCTAAGGTTCAATTCTTGGTTGATAAGTCATTGTAACACGAAGGAAATATTTTTATATTACTACCCGACGAGGTAACATTATAGTAAAACTATGAATTTTAAATTTTTAACATTAAGTTTACATAATATTATTTTTTGTTACATTCAATGTCGAAACCTGTTATGTTATCACAGATACAGTAGTATATCGATACTGTATTATTACAAACAAACTTAAGAATATTAGATTACTTGTTATTATAATATCATTTGAAAATGCCAAATAGTGATTCTGAACAAATTATTACAATGTATGGGAATAAGTCTGATAACTTTACAACTTGAGGAAATTCCCGCTACCATTATGTTATATTAATACATCAGTATTTTAAGACAGAAATATTCAGTATCATCATAATCAATTCATTATAGTCCGCGTAAAACTGCTAGTCCGCTCTGAATATAGAAATGAATTGCGTCGCCATAACAAATTGTATGACTACACCTTCTCGAAATTTCAGAGCGGACTATAAGTTTGGCGCGGTCTATACCGTCCTAATCCACTCTCGTAATCAGAAGAGTAAACATCATAGTTCACACTAACACTGTGAATTGGTATTAAAGACATTTAAAAAGTAAGTTTTATTTAATTAAATTTTGATTCTTCTTATATTATTAACAAGAACACACAAATATCATCCATCCTAACAAACTTTCGGCTTTATAATATTAGTAGAATGCATTCTGAACTTAGATCAACTACACTAAGATTTTCGTATAACTGGTAAAATCCGTGCGAAACTTCTAACCCGCTCTGAAAATATCTAGATATTAGCGGGACAAAGAAAGTGCGGTAAAACCATCGTGTGGTTATTATGGTTAAGGGTGGAAAAAGGGAGTTAATCCCTAGGCGTAGCAACGCATTTATTCTCGATCTCAGGAAATACTCTAATCCTACTTGGGGTTGATTATAGATATCCATGGAGCACTTACCTTCATTGGATTTCATATTCGTTTGCTCCTTCCATATAAAATAAAAGATCCACCCAAACCATGATAACCATGGTGCAAGCAGAAATTTTACCATCCCTAATGCATATCCCAAATTCTTAGTGTAATTGATCTCAGGTATGAAACTCAACTTTTATTTAACAATCTCTATAACATTCATTAGATTTGGTCAAGAGATTCTATATATATATATAGAAAGTATTTTTTAAATTACGTTATATATTGAAGTTATACCTAATAGTCACATGTGTATTTCACAAGGCTATTTTGTGTAAATTCTTCCTTTGTTACAAAATTCGTTATATAACTCGACAAAGATACTTAAAGTACACTTAAAGGAAATAGTTTTTTTCATATACTGGGTAAATTAAACCCATAAAGAAACCTACAATTTGTAGGACAGCTTATCAATAATAGCAGTCAATGAGACAAAATTAACAATGTAAAGATTTTTTAGAGATCCATAACATTATAATAAAGTAATTGATTCTTTACTTCGTTTTATTCAAAATACAGGTAAAACAATGACTTTGTTTTAGACCTTATATGAAACAGGAAAAATAACCATCTGATTTAGTTACACACTGTTTGTGTACAAAATTTTATGCAAGTCTGTTCAACTGTTTTTATGAGATTCAATAATAAACATCTTGACATACAAACTTTTACGAAACAAGTTAAGTTTCAAAAGGGAATGTGTGTGTGTGACTGAGCACTGAAAACAATGTGGATACCTGGATAATTGTATACATATTAATCTTGCCTCATTGACATACTGTTTAACCGACTTACATAACTATTTACAGGAAGAATAGTTTATCTGCCAGCACTTCGGAGGGCTCTTGGTGTAAGCTCTGTCCCACGAGGAAGGCCAGCTTGTGTGCGTACTGGCAGGGGGCAGGGACCCGCACTGTGCCGGGCCAGTTGTAATACAAGTGGCACATTTTATATGTCAGCCGTTGACAATGATCTGGAGACATTCCACTGTCGTCGTAGATCACTACATAGTGGGTCGGGGTCACAGTACCTTGGTTCACCTTCTGAGACACTATCAGGAAGTCGTACCTGGAAAGTTAATGTTGCTAGATTTAATGTGGTTTCCAAACAAAAAAAAATGTCTAGGTATGGTGCTAGCAAATTTATTGTCTCTTGGCGCAAAGTAAAGTGCATACACAATATTATACGAAAGAGACAGGGTAGACATTATGCTGCCTTATAATATATCCCTTCAAATCTAGACAAAAACGCGACTAATAGGGTCCAAAAGTAATATGTATATTGTTTCAAGATTGAGCGAACTATACATACTCACAAATTTAATTGATATCAACAAAGCTGTTTCGGAGATTGAGCATATACGAAGAGTGACTTGAATTGTCAGAATTAAAATTATAATAATAGTTTTTAGATGACATGTATATTTGTAAGCCACTTAGTGGCAGAATAAGCGACTATGTAACAAAAATGTGTAACAACTAACTATTACCTTATTCACAAATAAACTGATTTGATTCGATTTGATTTGACACATATTTACATATATTACGAAAAAAGCAGTGATAGCCTAGAAACTCGGCTTCTTAATCAAGGGATCAAATCCCAGGGTTGCACTTCTGATTTTTCAAAGTTATGTGTATATAATAACTTAATTATAACTTGCTTAAACGGTGAAGGAAAAAATCGTGAAAAAACCTGCGCATCTGAGAAATCTTAAAAAAAAATGTTTTCAAAAGTTATGTGAAGTCTACCAATTCGCACTTGGACTATGGCCTAATCCTTCTCATTCTGTGAGGAGACCCGTGCCCAGCAGTGGGACAGCAATGGGTTGATGATAAACAAAAAAAGAAATGATTTGAACACTCACCAATCACGCCTCGTAATGGAATGATCTACCACAGTCCCAGGGGCGGGATTCTCATAGTTCCGGCCAGCCTTCAGGAAGATCCTCGTGTTGATGCGCTTCTGCACGACGATATAGGTCAATGTGGGCTCGTATGTCTGCCCCATGAGCGTGAAACACACCTTCAGCTGCGGTATTTCATACTGTTGGAGCAGTTTTAGTTGACCGTCGCCCACACCGTCCCTGTTATTTAGGAAATACAATGTGATTGTACTAAATTAGGTGTATAAACTCAGAATTTCATTCTGAGAGGAGACCCGTGCCCAGCAGTGAGACAGTAAATGATGAAGTGTATAGACATGCTTTCTAAAATGTTAAGACTCCACACTAGCACTCCATATAGGTGAATAGGAATACATATACAGAGTGAATTTTTCAAATGCGCCTTCAGGTCCAAATCCGAATTTAAAAGGATTAGCGAAAAATGCATGAAGCAACAAATGGAGTAATGAGGCCTATTCTGATTAAACTAAAACTGCATCATTTGTCTTTTTTTTTTAATATATCTTCCTAGTCGGAAATCAGGAAATTCATTTTTAAAAAAATACACCCTATATCATTCCATCTTGGGATAGTGTCGCTTATAAAGATCAAATTCTAGGAAGTAATTAAAATATTAACAGTAATTACCTGTAAATGATAATCTTGTCTGGCAATTTCCCATTGGTGCGTAGAAAATGCTTTAGCGCGTCAACCAGGCAGGACTTGAGGCTGTCCACTATTTCCTGGCCCGTCTCTTGAAACACCGCCTTTGAGTACCAACGGGTCATTGTTTGGTCGTATGACGATACGAAGGCTAAAATCAGAATAAAAACGTTTTTGGTTTCAGTTTAAATGAATCAAAATATTATAGCAGTTTAACATCTGACATCAAATATGAGTCCGATCCTGTTTTGGGCTGAATCTCCATAGGTTGTAGTGAATAGTGATCATATGCCATATTTTTTTTTATGATCAAACTTTTTTTTTTGTAATACAAGAGTAGCAGACGAGCATGCAGTCTACCTGATAGTAAGTGGCTACAGCCGCCCATAGACATCTATAATCAACCCCAAATAGGACCACTAGCTAGCTTCCTACTTGAAGTTGGCCACAGATCGCCGCTACCTCTGAGGACTAATCTGGAACGTCTCGGAAAAGAATGTCTCACATACCACACCCTTCATACTAGAACACAGCAGCAATTAACAATACTGTTATGTGACAAATAGGTGTGAAGGTAGAAACTTACAGCACACACTCCGTTTCTTCCTACTACCGTCGTGGTAAGAGTCGATGCCGATGATCATGGCCGTTTTGAAGGGGATGCTGATATTCCACAGCGTGCCGCCCAGCTTGCAGTTGATCTGCAGCAGAATCTTTTGCGTGATCGATCGCACCTTGGCACTGTTCATTAAGGTTCGCGCGTTGATTACCTATAATGAAAAAATAATGTTTTAGATATTAGGTAAAACTATATGATTACAGTTCTGTTGTGTGACTGCGACTTCAACTGAAATGAATCGATAACGAATATGTGTAGAGGCAGTAGCATGGTCCGTCACAATTCATAATTCAAATATACAGAGGGAAATAATAAATGGCTGTCAATTTAATATTTCGTATGAACTTGGCTTTGCTTGGCAAAATATTCGCTATGCCAGTTTAACACAAATGGTTCTGGATTAAATTTCTGCTAAGGGTCTGGGTGTTTCTGTCTTTGTGTGTCTATAGAAACGACGAAAAAGGTAATCCTAGTGTACGACTGTAAATATGAAAACAGTTATATAATCACTATATTATTTTTAGTTACCTGTGAGGGTATAGGATTATCCGCACAGCAAATTTTCTTGATAGCAGAATACCGATCATCCCTGAGGGTTGGACATATGGCCACAACCAGTTGCAGGTTGGGGATTATGGATTTCTTCAGTGCCATAACATACGAGTCTGTTCGATCATTAGGAAGCCGCACCATATCTGGGTTGGACACATTGATACCCATTGGACGGCAACATCTCTTTACCATGTCTACGAAATCCTGAAAAGAAAAAAATCCCAATGTCACATATTGTTCCTCTAAATATAATACAATGTTAGCATGTTTTTTATCATCCTTCAAGGTTGTATGTAAGCATTTTTTTAAGCACACAAATTTCGAACTTATGTTATAACTACTATCATTAATACCCATCCATAAGGAGTATTGACCAATTACCATCAAAAATGCATACTTGTTTCCCACAAAAAAAATTAGGAAGTCCCTCTCTAATGTGCAAGCCACTGTTTAATTTATATTTATATACCATAAACATTAAATATGTCAGCTCCACTCACCGAAGCAATTTGCTTATCACGGTCTGTGAACAAGATGATCCACCTGAGAATGTCCACTCCATGCATAACCGCATTCTTAGTGACATCACCATTCCAATCTGCATTTGGCTTGCCGGGGATCTTCACATTGTTACCAAAGTAAAGAGGCTCTGGGGGTAAGGTCCTGGCTGCGATGTCGATAGTCTCGGGCGCGATGGACAGACCCCAGCCCGCTAATCGAGCCTTTGCTTTATCGTTGTTCATCACGTTTTGTATGTACTGTAAGAATGAAATAGTACGTGAATATAAGGCTGTTCATACAACGAATTACAAATAAAATAGTATAGGAACAGTTGGTCCTCGAAATGATCACAAACAGATGACTGGTACCTTTTAACGTTTTCACCTCACAGAATACATGCTAAGTAACATATCTCAGCTTTCGCAAAAATACAATTGTTATAACTTGCAACAACAATTTCAATTCATTTTGATTATGGAAGAAAATTTTTAGAAAAAATTAATTTCGTGTTCAGATTCGGTATTTTTGTAAAAACCAGTCAGTGTTGGAAGTATTTTGTAGAAACCTTACTTTTTTAAATGCAGCATGGCGTTGATTTGGGGTTATCCTAGTATATGTAGCAACATCCTTCATGAGTCTGAAATTGCTCCTCTGGTCTTCAGTGAGGCCAGTCAGTTGGCAGAGCTCAGGTACGAGGCATATCATAAAATCTGTCTTTTCCTCTGAACCTGGCATGAGTTTAGAGTCCCTGAAATATTCAAGAAGATACATTAAAATTTTTTATAATCAAAATTGTAATATATTTCTTTGCATTCATGCCAATTTTACGGCTTCAAATGTATTAATATCATAATATAGTCCGCTCTGAAGTTGTTGCGCACAGGTTTAGTTAGGATATACTCCGTAACGTAAGAACACGCTAATGCAGCTATGTACCCGTAGACTAGAGCGGGCAGCAAACGGATGCCGGGGTGTCCCGGGCTGTCTTCGTCCCACTAATATCTATAACTTGCTGTTGGCTGTTGCGACGCGACTCGTTACTATATTCGTAGCTAACTAGCAGTTTGGCGCGGACTCTACCTACTATCAATGATGAAAATTTTTACCTGGAAATGAGCATGGGCTGATTCCAATCCTTGATGTCTATACCATAGTTCTTTTTGTAGTAATCGATGTAACTAATTGTGATTAGTTGGCCTTTCTCATTCTTCTCAAAGGTCGATTTTGGCGTCATTGTGTCATCAATACTATCGACTCTAAAACATAATAAATTCCACATTATATAAGCTAAAAACTTAGTTTTGTTAAGTTTAAACTCTAAAACTTCATAAAAAGAGTTTTTCAAAATCCATCATGTTATCTAAATATGTGAAATAAAACATTTTTAGAACATCATTAAAAGTTTCAATAGTAATATTTTCTTTACCATTGCAACAGGTGAAAAGGATTTTCTATTACCCCATTTTTTTGCACCTCTGGCACAGGGGGCCTCCCAATTTAATACCAGTTTGTCAGCTTAGATTCAATTTAAATAGTAAAACTTACCTAAACAGCTTGTTATTATACGTAGTCATGACCGAGCATCCAATAAGTTTCTCTGCCAAGGCTCGCTTCCAATTGGCGCCGTCAGTCTGCACAACGTGTTTGATGAATGTGAGCACACACTCCGTACGGAGAACGCGGTGTGTGGAATCCAAAGTCAACATCAGACCACCTTCGTACTCGTCCACCGCTGTTACGTATCTAAAAAGAAAATGTTATTAAGCCGATTAAACAATTATAATACAAATAAACAATGAAAGCCTTAAGAAACTTGGCCTCTTGATCCGAAGGGACCGAGGCCCAAATCCCAGGCCTTAGCGAATTAGAAATTAATTATCACTAGCTTAGATGGTGAAGGAAAACATCGTAAAGAAACCTGAGAAACCTAAAAAAATTGATTTCAAAGGTATGTGAAGTCTACCAATTCGCACTTGGCCAGCGCGGTGCACTATGGCCTAATCTTTCGCATTCAGAGAGCAGACCCGTGCCCAGGAGTGGGACAGTAACTGGTTGATGATGAATACAAATAAGGAAGGTTGCTTCTGCCAGACATGTTGTAAACGAGTGTGAAAGAAAGAAATATGTATATTCAAAAATTGCAAAGCTTAAGCCAATAGTTCTACAAGGATCCAATTCGCATAGGCATTCCTTATACAATATAGATTTGCAGTAATGAAGGATTTTTGTAATCAATAAAAGTAGATATTAAGGAAACAAATGTGATTGAACTTAAACTTATAAATAAAATATGTTTGTAAAAACATTTGAAGCTCTCAATTTCAAGGAGTCTAACGAATTAGACGTTTGATAAAGCAGACTAGCTTAACCAAAACTTAAACATCACTATACACTACCCAGGCCAAACTTCCAACTTGTGCTGCGGTATTTGTATGGCAGACTGCTGGCTGAAGTGCTGCCGGCCGAAGCGGACCAACTGTAGGTCCTTCATAATATGCTTGAACAGCAGGTTGTATATATGTATCATTTCGCTTAGCCGACGTGTCCGCCGTAAAATAATCTGTAAAAGTAATCAAATAAAAAATTATATAAAAACTTTCTGTTGTGTCATTAAAACAATAATAGACCCCGCGCCAAACTGCTAGTCCGCTCTGAATACATGATATAGAAACGAGTCGCGTCGCAACAAAAAATTGTAGATATCAATGGGACGAAGATAGCGCGGAACCCCCCGGCACCCTCCGCTGCCCGCTCTGGCCCGCGGATACATAACTGCGTTAGTGTGCCCTTACTGTTGCTACGGAGTATAAGCTTGTAGTTGTGTTGGAACGCATTGGCTTTCTGCGCGCAAAAACTTTAGAGCGGACTATACTAATAATTAGCATATATAAAATAAGAAGATATTATCAATTGTACGGTTGTAATTTAAAATACATGATTTGGTTTAGAATTCCTTGCAAACTATGCCCCTTAAAGTTTGTACTTTTTATTAGTAAAAAAAAATCCCATTGGTTACATCAAACTTAACTCTTTCCTAAATAAAAAACTAGACTACACTAGAAACGACAAATAAAATAAACTGTTACAGGTAGAAATGAAATATTCTTATATATCTTGGAATGCATCCATAAAAATAATGGTAATACATAGACAAACTATGATTTGCAATAAGTTTATACTTACAGTTATATTCACTTTGCTGTTATCAAATTCATTTGTTGATACCAAATTTGTGGCCTCCGGTGGCAACAGATGTGGCACATACAGGGTGGTGCCATCAAATGCCTTCACGTTAAAATATTTTTGATGTTCTAAAATTGTTTTAAAGTTGTTAACCATTAGAATATGTTGAACATGAAAAAAAGACAGATTGCTTAAAACAAACTATTTCAAAAAGGGGTATAAATATCAATAAATCTGCAGTAGATCCAGAAAGGATTTCACTCCTATTTCTGTCTTATAATTGTAGTACTAATCACTGTGTTCTGGTTTAAAGGGTGTGGTGAAGCAGAAGAAATATTACAGGCATTCCAAATTATTCCTCTAAGCAACACAGCCATGCCTGACTTCAGGTAAGAATCCTATGCTGTGTTGAATAATCAACCCCAGCAGTGACAACTTACCTCCATTTGTCTCTTTCGGTACCTATATTTCATAAAAAAAGGAGTAACAGACAAGCATGCAGTCCACCTGATGGTAAGTTTCTGCCGCCCATGGACATCTGTAATCAACCCCAGATAGGATTAGATATTCCTACCTGAGGTCGGCCACAGATTCGCCGCTACCCCTACTAAGTTGGAATGCCTTGGAAAAGTATGTCTCCCTTACCACACCCTTCAGATCAGAACACAGCGTTTCACACTGCGGTTATGAGTAGAGATGGGCAAAACACCCGGTTTAAACCCAGTACTGGGTTTAAACCCGATAAATACCCGTTTATACCCTCCCACAGGGTATTTATTCGGGTATTTAAAAATGATTTCATAAAATCTGTAGACAGTTTTTAAAATAGTTCAAATATTTATTGAATAGATGTACTAGAAGTTTCTACGGTATTTTCATCGTTATTACATTTTTTAATGTTATTTTTGAGGTTTTACCTACTTTTTTACCCGACTGCCACGGAACGGTTATGTTTTTTGCGCATATTTTGTATGTTTGTAAATCTATTTAATACATTCGGATCTGGTTAGATAAATTTCGTCAGTTAAAGTGTCGTTATATTTGTCTAAAATACCTAAGTGTCATTTTTTCATAGATAGGAGTTTGAAAAAAACTGAAAGGAGTTACGAGGTAAATTGTGATAAAAACTAAAACTGCATCATTAGATTTTTTCGAAAATCGGGGAATCGAACGAGTTCATTTAAAAAAAATCACACCCTGTATTATTTCATCATCGCACAGTGTCGCTTACAAGGGTCAAATTCTAGAAAGTAGTGTGTAGTATGAGAAACTAAAGGAAAAGTGATATTTTGAAAAACTAATCCAGTTTAGTTTAGTTTAGTGAAAACACAATATCGGCCTCGTAACTCTCTTCAGCTTTTTTAGCTGATCCTTATAGTTTAGGATTTGATCTTGAAGGCTCACTTCAAAATTTCACCCTATAATAAATATTTTGTATACTGTAGTCAGAGGACGACATATATTACCTACTTTTTATCAAGGAAACATACACGTTTCCTGATACAAGTCGAACTCACACAAGGAGGGTTCCGTACCACCCAATTGTCATATATTTTTTCATAGCAACCATAGAAGTAAATGTCTTGTGAAAATTTGAACTGTCTACGTATTACGGTTCAATAGATAAAGCGAAATATGCTGAAAAAAGCGGGTCCTTGTATAGCGTCTCCCATTTATTTGATGTTTTTTTTATTATTAGTATTTGTTGTTGGTCACAGGATACTATATTCTAGAATAACAACGGGACGTGGACATTGTTTGAAATTTGCATCAAAAGCATACGCTTCTTAAGTCTGCATATAGATGCAATGATGGCGTGATAAAATGGAATTTTGGGGCTGTAAATGTCTTTTTACAGTCCATATTTAGTACAGTATCATCATCAAAGTAATAATTGCGCTTAAAAAAGGATAGATATGCGTGAAAATAGTAAATACCCGAATAAAAACCCATTTTCGGGTTTAAACCCTATTTCTTCCCAACGTCCGGGTAAAAACCCGGTTTATTCCCGATGGGTTTAAACCCTCTGCCCATCTCTAGTTATGAGGTAGAAATCGGTGTGGCGGTGGTGCCGCCGGAGTCGAAACGCAAACTGTTTACCTTAACTTTCTGTAAAATATAAATTACTTGCTCACCATTAAGAAGTTTGAATCTCAAGTGTTTATAATCTTGATCGGGTTCATATCTCACTTCATACTCAAAAACATTGTTTTCCTCAAAGTTCAAACGTATGAAGTTGGATGTCACATCACACACGGTGCCAGTCTCTCCTTTCATAACCACCGGAGGAGTCTCTTTAACTTCTCTCTGAAAGCAAACATACCTATATAGCTTTCATTTTTATCAATAACTAATAAAAATAATACTTCATTATAATGTCTATTTATAACTCTTTTCATTGTTTTAAAATATATAAAATAAGGCTTTAAACAAGGTTACATCATAGTAAAAAAATGTTCTACGAGGTAATCTTAAAGATAGAACTCTGTAAGGTACTCTGTATATACTTTAAGTATGAATGTGATATTGTTTTTTTCATTCATATTAATTTTCTCCAGCTTATACAGGTAATGTAATCAATAATTATACATATAATGTAGTATACAATTAATAATTTAATTTACTTGTAAAACAGAATCATAACTTGTATATGATATGTTACTTATTAGTTCAGGAAAACCCAAAATAATAAATATGAAAATCCTATCCCATACTGCAATTAAGTATTAAAAAAAAATCTTACATAATACTTATTTTTCGGCACCATGGAGGACTGTACCGATGATATTGTACTGGCTGCCATTGTTTCTGTCACAGACTGTACATCTGCACTTGCAGAAACTGGCTTTGCAGTGTGTGCTTTACTGTGGATTTTACAAAATTTAATTTAATATATTGAAGGTACATCATACTTCTTTGTTTTTGTATAACATTAAAGTAAAAAATAAGCATGCCGTCCATCTGATGATACATGACTACTGCCGCCCATGGACATCTGTAATTAATACCAGATAAGATAAGAGTCCTATCTATAATTGGGAATTGACGCATTGCTACACCAAAGGACTTGGACTGATAGCCTGAAATGGTAACTATTTTAATGGATAAGGGTACCACAGCCATTAAAAGCCAAAATAGTACTTAACATTGTTGTTAGTAGGTAGAAATATGTGGCGGTGGTGCCTAAGAATAAAACCACAAAGGATTCATGGATATCCAAATGTAAGTATTATTATGTTTATTATTTAAATTCATAAAAAGCATTTATACATATAATAAGGTTTCAAAGTGAAAATTTACAAATTTGCAAAAAGGATATCCAGCTAACAAATTGGTATGATTTGAAAACAAATATGATATCCATTACTTACAGACTTTGCAAAATCTTAATTCCTCTTCCCACACCTCTCTCAACAGGAGGCATGGTAGGAGCAACATCAGAAGATGGACCACGAATTGAACCTAGAGATATCATTGGAAATATCAGAGAAGTTTTATTACAAACAATGTGACATGAAAATTTTATATATGAGATAAGGCTTACCTCCGCCAGGTCTCTGTTGCATTTTTGCCAGCATCAATGCAGCAACCCTCCCCCTTCCACCCAAAGTAGTTGATGGGGCATCTGTGCTTGCCTGTACAATACAATACGAAACTCTTCATTGTACACCAAATTGAAAATAAAAAAAAATACAAAATTATAAAAATAAAGTAATGTACAATTGGCGGCCTTATCACTAAAATAGCAATCTCTTCCAGGCAACCATTTACTTGTTGTTATAACTTGGTATTTCGACAAAAACACATTTAATTGCAGGAATTAACAACATTTATTACGAATGACATATTAGTACAAAAGTAAATCAGTGTACCCACACTACATTCATTCATCGCTACCAACATAGATAACACTTGTTGCACAAGAAATATAAAATAAAAGAGATTCAGGGTAGGGGTGTACAAAGGTAAACCTATAATGAAGCAAGAGTCATACTTTAAGTATATCAGCAGGTAGAGTGGAAGACAGAGTACTTAAGAATAAGATAAGGAGTAAAAAAGAAAGGAGAATACATAAACAAGAAAATAATAGTACAATATAAAATAACAGTTTAAATAGGAAGCAAATCACAATGATAGGTACAATTCCTTTACTCGAGTTTTAAAGGAATCCAATGACTGCGCACGTCGGATAATAAGCGGCAAAGCATTCCATAAGCGCACAGCCACTGCAGTAAAGGATTTACTATTGAATAAGAAGGCATTAAGAGGGAAAAGTTTTCATTAGAGCGCAGTAAATGTGTATAATGAGAAAGATGTAAATACTGAAAGCGCTCTTTTAAATAATTAGGGGTGTTAGCGTTAATCAAGATGCAGTACAATCAGAAATTATGTGAGTATTCTGACGATATGCCTATATAGGAGATAAATGAAATAATTATTCACAATACTGCTTACATCACCTATCGAACAATATGTTTTATACAAAATATTCTCTAATGATTAAAAGGTAAGCTTAGATTTGAATACATTGAATCCAAGCTAAAATTAAAAAAAAAATTAAATTCTCGTATAAACTTGCCACTATTGATACCTATGCCTTAAAAATAATAGAAGTCTACTACCGCTTCTCAAAATAAGATGTTTTAATTGACCTGTGGCTAGAAGTAAAACAGTAGGACATTAAAACTTACAACACTAGGTGCCATGCTAGGCGTCGTACTTGGTGGAGGTGTGGGTTCTGGACTATCGGCATTCGAAGAAGACGAAGACCCCGCCATTTGCGCCTTCAAAGCCTGGAGCAACGGCAGCCCTCGGCCCCGACCCCTACCACCCTCAGCCATGATCTAAAATCTATAAATTATACAATTTTAGCTGATATTGTCCGTGTTGCGTAGAGATGCGTTGTGGTTGATTTACGTTAACTGTCCCTACATAATATTTAATACATTAATTTCAAAAAAATTACAATAAAAAATAATGGTGGTAGTTGTTGAAGGTAGATTCAAATATCAAGGTCTAAAAACAATCAAGAATCGCTGCGTTTGCAATAAAATTTTACAACAGCCAACTATTTTGAAAGGTATCCAATTAAATTGATGGATTGCGTTTGATTTTCGCTATCGTCTTTAATACACAATTTTGTTAAAATCACCTTTTCCTGCAATGTTAAATAACAAACAAGAAGGAACAAGTTTATCCCGCTCTTCAAGAATCACAAATGTAAGAATGTGACAACAATATAAACATAGATAAACCAAAAATATAAAGGGAAATGTAAATTTGTACAGACTACATCAAAATCTGAAATATTGTACAGATAATAATTATTAAAACGTAACCTTGGTCTGGTACTATTATAAATAAATACTTTAAACTCGTAATCAAAGACTATAGTAACCTACTGGTAACTCATAAACTTTAATGTTCATTGAATATCAATTTAACGAAGTTTTAATTCATAATAGTTTAATATTTTTAATCAATAACTTTTTTGTGACATTATACAATGCGAAACAACTGTCATTATTATACTGTTTAAGAAATTACAAAACTTGCGTCTGACGTTAAAATTGATCATGCACATCATGATCGAAGGCGATTTCATCGGTCTAAGAAAATAAAATTAAAATTTTGAAATATTGGACCTTAAACAGGTCCAATATTTCAATAAAAAGTGTCAATAAGTAGCCCATTGGTACGACCAAGTTTTAGCTTTGGTTCTACGACTAACTCACTGTCATATTTTTCCTGACCCGTGTATTTATACTCTGCGGCGTAGAGTTGCTTATATTCATTGCTGTACGTTGTCTGTGCAAATTTGTGTTTTTTTTATCTTTTTATTCTATTTGTATTACCCTATAAATAAAAAAAATGTTAAGGTTGAACAACCCTTATCACTTAGGCGTATGAAAAATAGATAGTAGCCGATTCTCAGACCTGCTGAATATGCATACAAAATTTGGTGAAAATTGGTTAAGCCGTTTCAGAGGAATACGGTAACTGACATTGTGACACGAGAATTTTATATATAAGATATATATTACACTAAATAAAAGTTATCTGTATCAGTATGAAATGCTTCCGCGAAAATTTTTTAATAAAAACTTACAAGCAGACAAAGTAAATGAGATTTAAACCTTTACTAATCTATGATTTAAACTGTTTTTTTTTTTTAAATTGCTGGTTGCTGTCCTACTAAGAGTCAGAGCGACAAACAAAAAAACTACTTGTATATCAATGATTTTCCAATTTTATTTCATAGTATGTGTCTGATATTTAAGATCTACAATACATATTTTACATTATATTGAAATAAAAAAATAATAAAATAAGATATACATTTTAATATCTATAGCTATATTAATTGATGATTCTTATCACAAATTGATTATTGTACTTCATTCCTTTTTTTCTTTTGCTTTCAGTTGTTCAAATTCTTTGAAGATTTTTTCACTCAATTTGTCACCTTCATCGTCAATTTGCTCAACAGCTAACACTTCTGGGATGTAAAACTGCATCATATTTTGTACCTGTAAGGATTTTTTATGTATTTTAAAATAAGACATTTCATTCACATTGCATTCAAAATAGTGTAAAATAGTAGTATTTTTCGGTTAAAATAAACTACAACTTCATTACAATTTAGCATAGTATGGGTTTCATACAAGTATGTAGTATAAGTAATAGATATACAACACATATATTTTCATCAGTTTTGCCATAATTGAGGTGGAATATTGACATTATTGGTGAAATATTGTGCCTTTCTTAAAAAAATAGTTTTAATCATTTAGGAACACTTTTCTTCTAACAATCAGTTACTGTTTAATAAGACAATACATACTCCATTCTTCAATGTGACGATGGAGCTTGGGCAAGAAGAGCAAGACCCTTGCATCTTCAGCCTGAGGACTCCATCCTTAAAATCTACAAACAGTACATCACCACCATCTTCTTGCACGGTCGGCCTGATTCTAGTGTCCAAGAGCTCTTTTATCATTTGAACTATTTCATCATCGTCTTCGTGAATTTCTGTAGTAACCAAAGTTTATTAAAATACAATCAGTGTAAAATAGGGGAAATGAGCTTTTAAAAAACATTTTTAACTAATTCCTAATAAAAATGAAATGTTATGTCTCAAAATTATTACAGGAGCAAATAAAGTGGTACAACTCTACAAAAGTACAAAAGAGATATAAATTAATTCTTATTATAATGATAATATTTATCACTAATAAAATCAATCATTTTCAATCAATAAATTAAATTAGTTAAAATACACATATCATATAATAATATTATAGATGAATATAGTGTATTTTGAATGTTTGTAGTAAATAATTGTTATGTAATACTGAGTCATCCTTGGAATAATTTCAAGATTTGTAGAGTCAAATCAAATCAAATCTCTTTATTTGTGAATATAGGTCTTACAAGATCCAATGTATAGGATTACCTACAACCAACAGTCAAGACATATTTTGTTAACAATGTACATAATATTATTCTAATTATATTTATTACAATGATGGATAATGTTTGCATTATGATAAAACGTTTTTTTAATGTACTACTTGAAAAAGGCTTAACAGTATGTAAAAGTCTTACGCGTATCTCCAGAAGGTTTTGCATCAGTCACAATTGGTAATCCACTAGCAAAAAAATCCATAATTGTTGCAAATATGTCTGGTTTCAACAATCTCCATTCAACATCATCATCCTGTTTGGTGACTGTGATAAAGTCTGAACCAAAAAAGACTGCTTTCACTCCTTCAATGCGAAATAACATTTTTGCTGAAAACATAAAATTTGTTTTATATCACGGCGTGCGTAAATTGACGTTTTACGCACGCTTCGCGTGCGCAAAACCCCCATTTCCGACCCCGTAATATAAAATTTTATACAACACGCGGACGAAAAATGTTTTTCTGACTCGTGTGATTGCAGTCCTCGCCTGCGGCTCGGCCTGCAAACTCACACTTGTCAGAAAAAAATTTTTCGTCCTCGTATTGTAATGTACTATTAAAAGATAGAATAGTACATTACGATACGCGTGGCCAAAGTAGCCTATTTTTGCACGGCGTGAAGTTACGCCGTGCACATAATAGGCTACTTATGTCACAAGTATTGTATACTATTTTATAGCTCGTGTGACATAAACTCGCTTATACTTGTGAAGTAATATGAAAAAATATGATAATTATTTTGAAACTTATAAATGATTGAAGCTAAAAATTATGAATTAATAAAACAATAAAAATGTGACACAAACAAAACCATTGAAATTTGATGTGAAGAAGTCTTGATTTAGAAAATTTAGTAATTATTCTGCTCTAGTGATAAAGACAAATCTAACACCACACATACGTCGAAATCTATCAAGCCATTTAGGCTACATACAGGCGTCTAGACCAATGACTTATAATGGGAACTCCACCTAAACGTATTAAAGAAACATATGATAAGCAATCACATAATGTACTAATACATGACTAATACTAGTGATACAGTAGAAAATCGATTATCCGGACCTCAGTTATAAGTATTCGCGATTATACGGATTGACAAACGTGAACAAGTAACTTTGTAATAACCCTTGCAAATCAGCCACATTTTGTGTGACATGTGCATTTAATTTCCGGAAAGTCGCCAAATCGCAACTAAAAAGTTACTATAAAAAACAAAAACCCGATTGCTAAAAATATAGCCTATGTTATCTCCACAATTTAGACAAATCCAACAACACATCATATGTCAAAATTAGTGATGTTGTTTGAGTTTGCCAAAGAATGAAAAATACATACGTAATAAACATATAGTCGAAAAACATTACCTTCCTAAATAGGTTTAAATAGTTTTTCTTCATAAACTCAACTATCCAAATTTTCGATAATCCGAATGCCACAAATACGACAACAAATAGGTCGCTTAGTCGAGATTCTACTGGAGTAGTATTCTGGCTAATTTTGATAATGATTCCTAATTTAAATATCTCCTACTATGATGTGTAGCGAAAATACACAGTCAAAACAAACAATAAAACTCGATAAAGCCCAACAGTTAGTCTTATAGTGATTGCTTAGTATATACATAATGCCAAAAACATTTATAAATACGTCCAAAATAAAATATTAACATAATTATAGCTTTAAACTAAATACTCATTACTCACTTTTAATTTTTAAATGGCATCTAAAAGTATGAAACGTTCATAGCTATGTTTATTTTTTACAAATGTGAGGGTAGTGTATTAATATTCTTACGGTGTAAAAATCGACTACTTTGGACACAAAAATGCGTGGCTAAAATGCGCGTTTAGGTCTCAGAGTGCTATAATAGTACATTACAATACGAGGACGAAAAATTTTTTTCTGACAAGTGTGAGTTTGCAGGCCGAGCCGCAGGCGAGGACTGCAATCACACGAGTCAGAAAAGCATTTTTCGTCCGCGTGTTGTATAAAATTTTATATTACGGGGTCGGAAATGGGGGTTTTGCGCACGCGAAGCGTGCGTAAAACGTCAATTTACGCACGCCGTGATATAAAAAATCTTATATTTACTTTTCTTAGATTTACTGCAGCAAGCTTAAATCTAAGGAAAATGTGTTATAAATTTTAGTTTGTCATCACATGAAACATTACATAATTCATCAAAATGCTTTATTTTATCTTGTTAGACTGGTACAATACTATATATTATTCTTTCAAGCACACCAACTCCATGAAAAGTTCATTAATCATAAAAATCAATAAACAGCATTTCTTTCAAATGAAAATAGAAATTATAATAAATAATTTGCCTCCAAACGAAACCTTACCTAAAGGGCTACATTGGGAGGCACCTATATTTGGAAAATCCAAAGTTTGTCCAGGTTCCAGTACTTTGGTCCCCGGCAAGAACTTCAAACTGTTCGGGTTCGGCGTTTCTTGGGTTTGAACAAACATTGTGCGACAATTGCAAGTATTTAACAGTGGCCTCTTTTTAAGCGATTTAACATAGTCTGGCTGCATTTGCGACAGCCCGCTAAATTGTTTGACATCATTGTACCTGAAGAATAAAACTTAACGATATATTCTTATAGTGCGACGTTCAAATAATAAATTGTAAGTCAATCAATATTAATACCTGTGCAATGTTGACGCGCAAATACGTGAGCACTGATTCCCTACTCGAAGGTATCGTATAGGATTTCGAAGCATATTTTCTTATTAACTAACACTAAATAAGACGTAGTTATATGTGAAATAATTTGCCCGCAAACGAAGAAATGAAAATGTTTTGACGTTTAAAAATAATTGATTGTACAAATCAAAGATGTCAAATGACAGTTGACAATGTCATTTTGTAAACTGAGTGTAGTAGCATCGGATTCCCTCTATTTGGCCTTTATTTTTAATGGATTTAATATTATAAAGAGCTTTCACACGGATGAACGTTGTTGTAACGAATTATGGCGACAGTATGAAGTGGGAAAGCGGAGATTAATATAGCCAATGCAATATAGGCTATCCGCCTGGCCTGGTCAATACAAAATTAAAGCTATATAGATTTTTCCTAATATTGATTTATAGTTAAATCTCCTTATAGTCATTGGCGTAACCAGAAGGAATTTTGTAGGGGTTCAAAGTTCCGTCGCTGTAGTTCCGGGAGTAGAATAGGACTACGGTATCTCCTGCCAGTCGTAAGAGGCGACTAAAAGGGGCTTCCGGGGTTGCGGGTCGCAAGAGTGGGAGCTCGAACCACCCGTCAGCGACCCCTGGAAGGACAGCTGTATGTGTGGTCGCGTACCGTTGTACACACCAGACGGTGTAGTGGCGAGCGCAGAGCTCACCTGGGCGAAGCCCGATGGGGCTATGCGCCAAAAGGACTCCGGATGCGTTCCTTTGGAGGTCCCGGGTCCCCTACGCAGCGCCGAGGACGGCCACCGGAGGGGTTTTAGTGCGGTAAAAGTCCCACATAACCCGGCGTCACTCCCATAACGTCGAGTACCTTTTGAAGGTTTCTCCCTCGTAAAAAAAAGGGTTTCAAAGTTCAAAGCCCTTACGAAAACAGTTCTTGCGTCATGTTGGCCATGTCCGGATTTACCTACTGGACCTTATTACTATATTACTATAGGTAACCTTATTAATATAGGTAAGGATTTTATGGCTTATTAAGTAATGACATTACCGATCACGCACTAAAGAGTAGGTATAGTACGAACAATCAAGCAATAGTACAGAATAAGTATTCTTTGTGAATACCGAGTACGCCCGAATAAGTAATTTGGAACTACCGCCTTATTTGCGCCTATTCGTCGGTACTCGGCGTGTATCTATTTTTGCATGAAATTGGACACAGAAGTGTTCTCGTGTTCGTGAAGGCAAAGATAAATAAAATAAAGTTTGTATTTTGAATATGAGAACTTTATTACAGTAAGTATTTTATATCCAAATTTACATAGGCAACGGGTTTACATATAGTGTAGATACAATTTTAATGGTTTTCAATCAAGTTATGGCTAATCTGAAAAGTATAATTATCAATTAACTTCACAAATTACTAGGTTACCTTCGATCGCTAATAAGTAATTACTGATAAAAAGAATAAAATACATATTTTATGTCATTTCTATAATAATAAAATTATGTACAAATAAAAATAGTAAGTACTTAAAGGTACTCATTTATATTCATAATTATTTATTTATTAATAAGTACACAAATTTATAATTAAAACGTCCTTAAATGTAATAGCCAACAAGTAAGAAGCAGTAATTATTAAAAAATAGTAAACTTTATAAGCGCTCATGTACCTATATTGTAATGCTTTTTTATTTGCGGGGGATATAAACTCAAATTATGTATACCTACTTATGGAATATTCCAAATGTATAAAATAGTTTTCCTTAGACGATTAATTGTTATGACCAAATCACAAATTAACAACAAACAATCAATGGACCCGCGAATAAAGAGCTTAGACTATATGTATGCCTCAAACTGAACATTTTCATTAAGTATTTAAATTAAGTCTAGGGATTGGAATAAGATGATTCACAATACCGACTATTTATTTCTATTTTATAGACAGTGCATATAACTAATTGTAATTATTCGTCTATATAAAAATAAAAGTTTCTGTCATTTAAATTAATTGCTCAATACCAGTTATTAGTTATTATTCCAGTTATTCGTTGTGCAATATTCTTAACAATCCGATGACTTGATATCTTCAATATTTCGTTATAACTAAAATAAGTATAGCACTAAGTACATAGAAGGTGAATACAGCACGTGATTCGATATACCTACATCTTAATTTATAGGAAAATAGCGCTGCATAGCATTAACTAACGAATATTAACATTATGATAACGTAATCGAGACAATAACACATGATTCTTTACAAGGATACGTTGGAACAATGAAATTAATATTGCACTTGCAACGAAAGAAATTGGTTTATGTTATTATCTGAGATTCAGTGCTGGAACAGTTGTAAGTTTGCCAAAAATAAGGGCCCCAGCTGAAAGGGGCCCAAGGCCATCCAAGGATCTAATTTTACTTTCCGTTGTAATAAGAAAGTTTGATGAAGAAAAATAAAGTTATTGAGAGCCCATTTGAAAATTCTATGAACCCCATTTTATGTTACGCCAATAGCGAGCGCATCTACAAGAATAATCGCTAATTTTTGCAACACGCATATTACATCGGTATTTAAATTATGGATTGCATCGACAGACACAACACGATGGGAATAAAAACCAGTCCATGAATATGCCGGCGCAATCGTCGTTGGGGTCATAGGCCAGTAGTCGGTGCCATTTGTATTTCTGCTCGCATCCACAATCGCCGGAACACCGCGAAGTTGATTTCTTGCTGAAAATAAAACACGATTTTTATTAGCTTCTCGTATGAGTGCTATTATAGATGTCTGGCTACTATTTTATCTATGATATTGGTAATAAATGAGTAAGTAGACATCATAGCGATTGGTAGGTATTTTTGTAATAATAATTTAATTACGTGGCACAATTATAAATAATATTAAAGTTTCGGTTTGTGTTTTAGTAATTTGAACGTTTATAGGTTCCGTATCAAGCTTATGATTGCAATACCAAAACATGCTAACTTTTAAAAATATGGCATCAATTTTGACCAAATTCTTACAAAAAATCGTTTTTTCTTGTTTAACATACTGCAATATAATATTGTGATTAGGTACATATCGCACACTTCGAACCCGAATATTTTTGAGGGTGTGCTCTACTTTCGGAAAATAAACACGATTTTTGCAGCTCCACTTATCTCCAGGAATTTTCTAAACAACTTAGGTATATGGAAAAAATATGACTAATAAAGAAAGTAACTTCTAATTTAATAATACTAAAAAAATAATTATTATGAAAAAAATATGTTTTGTGGAGGTCAGCTAGTCTTATGAAAAATACGGTTAATATTTAATCGGTTCATTGTTTTACCTTATTTAAGTTTTTCATAAATATACAGAGGTCCCGCCTTGATCGAACCACAAGTGAATGTACCCAATTTATTACCTGCAAACCTCCTGATGTATGGCTTGCTCGAAGTGCATGGTGTTGACGATGGCGCGCAGCTTCCTCGCCGAGTTCAGCGCCCAGTACGGCGTCATTATTTCAGTTTTGCTTTCGCACGCGTCTATTCTGAAAACAGCAGTGATTTATTATAAGTTTATTTAGGTAATTTATTTTATTGTACTTATTAATTAACAACAAATAGTGATAGTTCAGTGGTTTGAAATCGGCCTTACACCCCGAGGCTCCGGATTGAATTCCCAGATATTTGGTTGTACGATGTTATGAGTGTAAAAGTCATTAAATATTAATTGTCATTTACATTAATGATGAAGGAAAAACATCGTGAATAAAGTTCTGTAAAAAAAACCTCAAGGCGTGTAAAGTCCAATCCGTAATAAGTCTGCGTGAAAGAATACGGCATCGTTACAAGAAGAAGCCTATGCATAGGAATGGGACACCTTCAATATATTAAGAAATAATATAATAAATTGTATATTATTAGCTTTAAAGACTAGTTTTTTAATTTTCTGTCCTTCTAACTGTCTTTCTAACCATGAACTACGGTCCTTCTCCTAAACCTTTTCATTATAATACCAATGTAGACATAACTCACCTGCCAGTATTATTAACCGACTGCGCGTCCGGTAGAGGTGGTTTCGACGCTTGCCTCACATGGCGGAAGTACGAATCCCCCGTGTGCATGTCAGGTACCCCCGGCGCGCGCCGCACCCTGCTCCCGCCGGGGGTCGTGAACGAACCGTACATCCGTTTTATTAAAGCCTTGTTCTCATCTATGAACGTCTCGATTTTGTCTCTGGAAAACATGGTAGAGCGATGTTAGCAAGTTGTTTATAGACATACAAAAGTTATTGGTTGAAAATCTGCGTTTGGCTAATAACAGTATTATAATGCTGCTGTGCTTCAAAATAATACTAGTATGAGGTGTTTCAATTTAGTTTTAAGGTTAGTAACACATCTGTTATAGGCCTCGGGTAGGATTATAGGTAAACATAAATACATAATAATTAAGTCGTTGAAAGATGTCAATGATCTGTAGATACCATTTTACATCATTTCCGTTATTTTTTTGCTTTATTTTTTTTTTAAATACCTAAAAAACAAGATAATACGTGTTTCAAATTATAACATAATAACCGGTCAACATTTAACTTTACTTAGTTAGGTACTTACTCGTGCCTACTCTTGTAATGCAAAATAGATTAAAACTAAACGTCAATACCTACCGGTTAGTAAAAAAATTACTGCGTAACGAGTAAAGACACTATGATTGAATTTACTGATAAAACAACCAGGACATGACTGCCATGAGGTAAAAAAAATGTAACATTATAGGTACGTAATTACTTGCGACTTTTAGTTCTTCGAACCAATCTATTTTCCCTTCCCTTGGCATATTTTTTTATTCTTTTGTTTGGGGCCCATGTTACAGAGGCAGGGAGGACCGGACTCCCTAACCCCTTCCTCCATTATATCGATATATCCTCTTAACACCTATAATATAAAATTACTTAAGTTCAATTACATGACGTGACATAATACTTACAAAGGATAGGTATTGCCGGCTGTTGGACAATACAATTGAAAGTTTCGCTTGACACAGGGCACTCCCCTGATAATTTGACCTTGGAGCTCGTAGCCCAAAGCCAACGACAGCGCTGTCCACAAGATCTGTGATATAAAACAAAGACGATAAGGTAAATTTCGCAGCAACGCAAATCCTATACAAACTCCATTCAAGATATTTCATACAATAAATGAAGTACCTATTGATCTTATGAGACCTGATGTTAACAACTGTGTGATATTTTAAAATCAGAATATGTTATTACTAATAAACATTATATTAAGAAAATTACGAATATCTAGAACGCCAGGTTTCTATGTATCAAACCACCTGTATTACTAACCAGCTGCAGTTTTTAAAAGATTGAAATTTAATTTACGTTACTGCACATACAGGTAATACGCATTATCTATTCACAAGATAATCTCACAAAAACAATAGTTTAAGTCAAAATTTAACTACAGTATACACATTTAAACAAAAACAAAATCAAAGAAAACGAAAGTAACAAACTTACACCGTGTAGACGCCAGCCAAATAAATCCATATTAGCTACCGGATTTCGTTTAATTACACGTCCTGCACCTTAAGAGTGCGCTAATTATCTAAATGAATCTAAAACAAGTCGGCTGTTAGCCGCTACCGTAAAAAAGACGTGATTCTGGCTACACCATTGTACACAACTAGTAATCTTATGATACGTCCGGCGATACAGTGACGCATCAAACTAACTATTATTCACGCTCAGGTTCTCTTTCATAATATTAAGTGCGAAGCTTTATATCGCGGCTTCGCTCACGTACCACGTTTTTTAATATTTTTTCCTAAGTGCTTTAGAAACAACCTTCTGGGGGCAAGATGAATCATAATAACTTCAAAAAAAGTCTTCAAACTTTGAGTGACTTTCTTAATTTTTCAATAGTGTAAGTTAACTAATCAATATACGAAGACAAACTGTAAAAAAAATCTTTTATTTTGTTATATCATGTTAAGCTTAGAGATAGTCAGTTATTTAGAAATCACATATAGACACTTCATTTTTATTTATACTTATATAACAGATAGAATACCGTGGGTAGGTATTGCAGAAGCAGGCTTTGCCGGCGTCGGTGCGAGCGACAGACATAATAGCAATTGAAATTCTAAATAGCAACCGCTTATAAACATGCTTCAGAACAGGGACTTTATTGTTGTGATTCTGAAGCGAAATCGTACGATATTGACTTGATGCAGATCTTATACAGATTAAAATTCGTAATATAATGATTTATGACACTTACACAATATATAAGATGGGAAAACTGGATCGGTCATTAATTTGGCAAGCGCTCGTTATTTAGCAATTCAAAACTAATTCTCTATATTTGAGACGCGAAGTGTGTCAATAACCTTGCGTGGCTCGAAATACATTTACATACATTTGTAAGCACATCAACACAGGATTGTATAGTATAGTTTTACTTTATCCAAGATATTTTATATCTAGATTAACTACGGTAGTTGGAAAAACCACAAAAATCTGACTGAGATTATATTGCGTACGTTCATGGCGCCAACGCACGCTTGTCATACACACGTCAATAAAAAATTAAGTTATGCTTCTAGCTATAGACATTGAGGTATGGACATGGACAGTGAGCGTGCCAGACACGGGCCGTAGCACTCGTAACAGATAAAATAATATTTGCCTATAAATGTTTAACGTATTTATATCTAGTGTAACACGGCCTCGTAGACGTCAACAATCTTGTATGGGAAAATAAACAATTCAATTTAATTTTTTTTACCAGACTGCGGAGAGTAATGTTTGTCGAGCGTATGTATGTCTCATTCTAGGGCACACCCTGCAGTCTAAACATCTTGACGGATTTTAAATTAATTGAGGTGTTGGTGGATTCGTTTAAATTGTGGGAGTGGCATATACTATGTTTTTAAAGTAGTGGGTTTTATGGCGTCAACAGGTGCATCGCTACCCTTGAAGCATAATTTAGACCATGATTAATGAAAGTTAAAATTATAAATATTTAAAAAATATCCAAAATGTTTATTAATGTATTTAGTATTTACTCAATTATTTCTATTTAAAAGAAGTGATTTCTTTAAATCATCGCCATGAATGAAACCTTGTCTTGTAATACCTGCTTAATTAAAAATGCACACCTCATTATAACTTGTTTTCTGAGCACTTAGCAACCGACCGAATAATCGTTTCTTGATTAGCGCCAGTCAAGCGTATTAAGTGACATGTGAGTAAAAAATGACGTGCAACATGTATTCTATTGTATAATCACATATTATTAACAAATCAATGGAACATAACATGGTGTAAGAACACACACATGTGTGATGATTGTCTCACCACTACCAGTAGTACCACTCCCTTTTCCCGTAAATATAGCATGGGGCAATTAATGTCTATCCTCTTCATCACGAACCCATTACTGTCTCCTACCTAGGCAAGTATCTCTTTCCAGATCGAGAAGGATTTTGGCCACAGCTTTCACGCTGGCAAAATGCAGTTGGGTAAGAAAAGCTCACAAAAATATGTGAAATCTTGGGAGAATTATGCAGGATGTTTCTTTATTAGAGAACTTGGAGACAGAGAAAAACTTAGGAAATTATTTTAAATTACGTAGTTAGTTCTATGAACTCACGGACGAAAGGTCCTTGAATGGCGACCTCGTTGAGCAAAAGGAATACTGGATCCAAAGGAACGGCACCAGTTGGATTAGAAGCCAATTAGGAGAGGCCTATGACCAGCAGTGGACCTTAAGGGGCTGACAGATACAGCGCACTTCACTCTATCTACAACTGCTAAGTACATTTCGTATTCTTTTACTATACTAGGACAGATCCCTCTTAGGAGACAGTACTCCTAACCTCTACACTCTATACTTTACACATTTTTGAGAACTTTTCTTTCTTGGAGAACTTACGCGGTGGCGGCGGTTCGAAATACAAACAGACACATCGAATTTTGTTACATGTTACGGTATATTTATGCATTAATTACATAGTACAGAGCTTGTTATATTAGTCATGTTTTGATTATTGTATAATTAATAACAAACTTTCAGCTCTAAGTCTAACAAACATGCTAGATGCTTAGGTACCAATACATTTTTATGTTAATTTTCAAGTCGTAGTAACAATTACATTCATTTTATTATTCTAATGTTATACTGCGCGCCTATTTAATTTATACCTACTGCTATAAATGCCTAAAACTATTGTAGATTCTAAATGTACGCATTATTAGTACCTAAGGCTATTATTACTGAGGTTAAGGTGCCTTAAGGTGAATGATCCTAGTTCTTCGACCTCATGAGGTTTATAAATATGTCAGGTAAACTAAATTACACACGATATACTACATGCATTTGCGTTTAAATTAACGTGTATTTAACTTTTAAGAGTCCGCTGAAGTTGCAAGATTTGAAACAAATTTGGTTTATTAAACCGAGTTATTTGAAATGAAATATTGATTTGTATATTTTGTGTTTGAATGGCTTAAAGGAAATGTAAACTAATATTATACCAAATAATTATGAGGCAATAATACAATATAATTAAGCTAGAGTGTGGATTAATTTTTACATATAGGAGATATTAGCGACCAAGTTGGAACACCTAAAGTATAGACAGTAAAGTTAGTAGAGTTTTAAGCAAGCGCAGCCATGAAAAATGTTTCGAAAACTACGACAACAATTCTAGCAAATCACTTTATGTCTGTTATTAATAATCAGTCTATCCAATGTATTGCCTTCCGACGTATTTACATTTTAGACAATTCCTGTATTATCTAATTTTATATTGTCTAATTTTGATCTTTAGTAGGCAAACGTGGGATAAACTGTTACTGGTTAAAGGTACTGTTAAATAACAGCTTCCGTGAGTTGGAACGCCTATAAAAAGTTAACACTAAGCTTGAGTGCTTGGCAGGTAATCTAAGCAAATTGCATCAGAGAAAAAAAACAGCTGACAGCTGAATAATTATTACTACCTACTACCGTTAAAATTAAGAGACCTTATGTCACATTGAAGACGTCGGTAGAAAGTTAGATGAGTCAGTAACCCTGGCACAATTAACATATCTGTTGACGAATCAAAAACAGTTTCGTATCTCTTGTGGTAGGCCGAAGGATACTCTTCAAGGGAAGACTTTTAGGTGTAACTTTTTTAAAAGATTGAAGTTGCAAACGAGCATAGAGTCCACCTTATGATAAGTGGTCACTTAGGTGATCACTGCCACCTATGGACAGGGACACCTGTAATTCCATATAGATATAGGTATCCAACCGAAGCCGATTATTTATAATTGCTTCTGAAATATTTTCGCAATAATTTTAGCCTATGTTAATCGTTGTAACATTATTTGCCTTAATGTAGCAATGTAGCGCTGCTGTGTTCTACTCTGTAGGGCACGGTTAATAAGAAATATTTTTTCAAACCGTTCTATCTAAATACTTACTATATACTTTAGAGTAGCAATACAGCTGTAAGAAATTCCAGGTAGAACTCGTACGTTTCGTACTCAATGGATTTGATTAGTGGACTCACTTATATGATTGACCACTTCAGTCAGTGGACTCATTTGCTATTCCCATTAGGTACAGATAAAATTACTCGTCTCAACTGTTTAAAAGTATTTACGAGCTATCATGTATTCCAGAACTCGGCTTAAGTGCATATACCGATTACATCGAACAAAAAACCGCGTATCATCAAACATAAACTTCTGTTTGCCGATCTAACGCGGAATACCTAATTAACTCACGCAGATGTGTACGCTTCGGGTCGGTCATTTGATAGGTAAGTGGTCGATTGAAATGCCGGTCGCGACTTGTGGTTGTTCGCAGTAGTCGCAGGGTTGGCTGGTACAGTTACGAGTATTTTTGTTAAACAGTTTCCTGTTATTTTAAACCACATTTTTAACTGCATCAGCTAGCGCCATTTTAACTTAGGTATTTTTGTTTTGTGGTTAGCGACTTTGACTCATTTGCCCACAATAAGCAACAAGATGACTTTAATGACACATATCTCATGATATTGGACGCTATAATAGCAGAATTTCTTTGAGTTTGGTTTTATTCGCACTAGCCGTGGATACTGTGATGTGACTTTGACTTTGATTGTGACTTTAAGACAGATGTAAACTACTTGTAGCATATACCTAGTATGCTGCCTTGCAAACCCTAAGTACCTATCTATCAGGTCCAGAAAAGCGTCAATTCAATACACGTAAATGCTCTTGAACGTGACCCAACCGTGTGTCACGTGTTCTAAGTTCGTTTACTTTGTTTTTAGAAAATGAACCTCAATATTCACTTTGTAGTGAACACTTATTCACATGATTGTTTGTGAGTTTTTAAGAAACTTACAAATACAGTAGGATTCCCATAATAGTCATAAATATTACTGAGTCAATTTGAACCTTTTTTGTCCGTGTAGTAGTGTGTATCAATGTCGATTGTAATCTCGATGAAGATAAAGTTAAACAATAGGAAGGCGCCTCGTCGGTTCACTTACAGAGGAGACTACGATATGCATTGCGTACAAAATATTTGCTATAATTAGGTATTCGAAATAAATATGTATGGACGTTTTTGAACAAAAAAGGAGAGAAGTAAATCACTCCTTTGTAAATGACTTCGATTAGAAGGTTATAATTTGTATTCGACGCGTTTTAAAATTTGTGTGTTTTTTCCCCCAAATTTTTGGACTGATCTTGAGTTTTTAACTCGAAGTCCCTATTTGCATTAGTATCTATTAGCGTAATTCATGATGTATGGAGAAGATAAGATGAAGTATTCAATTCTCTAAATAGCTGCATTATTTTGATGTGGTTTGGACTTGTAATTTTCTTCACGTATTTCATATTGAAATATAGCAATAGTGATATATCGAAGGTGATATACAAACAAAATCATTGACTTTGGCAGCCCCGTTACTCTTGTAACAACGTAAAATGACTAGTTAAATTGTATCAATGACAATAGTAACTAAATAGAAATCAATTTATTTATTCTAGGGAACGCCTATATTATGACAGAGCGGATATTGACACCCACGTTGTATTGACTATTTGTTATAAATGATATTAATAACAAGGATATTGTTTCAGGCGTGGGTACAATGACACGATGACTAGGTTTGATAAGCGAATTAATTCTAATGAAATTCGTTCATGTAAATGTACATAGCAAATGTTTTTTTAATTATACATCCACGATTACCTAACAAAAGCGAATGCAAAGCGAGGCATTACTAACGTGACGTGTTGTTGATAGAACATCAAAAATATACTTTTTTTATATCCTACAACAAAATGTTTTAATGTAATTTATGGATCAGCATCATATTTCCTCGAAATATTTCGAAGCTTCGAAATATCCAATAATAGGAATGCAATCGACAATTACCCAAATGTTCAGTTAAGTTTTCTAAATCTAATCTAGCATTGATGTTCAGACGAATCATACAAAGTAATCATTTCTTTCCTTTTGGAAGTCGGTTAAAATGAGCTTGTATATATGTACATCTGTACCCTTAGTTATGAGCTTTTACGTTTTTACAAAAATGACTGTCTTTGAATTTTTTTACGTATTTGCCCATACATTTCCAATCAGCGCCCCTAGCGGACTGTATCAGAACTAATTTCAAAAAATATTCAAAAACAGTCATTTTTATAAAAAACGTAAAAACTCATACTAAGGGCACAGTACTAACTCACCAAAAATAAAGGTGTCCATACATACACTCCATAAAGTTGCATACATGATAAGGTTGATGGTTGTTTAGATAGCAAGTTATAAATCAGAACTAGATGACGTTTATGCAAAGGTTAGCGCCTTGACTTCTCGAGCAAGGTGAACGGTCGCTTTCAGTCAAATAAGGATAAGAATAAGTTAGGGCGAAGATATGATGTCACTTTCAAACGACGATTTTGCGATTGAGATCTTATTTGGAGTTTTCTTTAAATTTCGTTAGCCGAATATTGCAACCATGAATATATTAGTGTGTAAATGTTATTAGAAAAGTTTAGGTTTCATTTTAGCGGCGAATCTGCAAACGATGATATAAACAAAAAAAGGAAAGTTCTTAAGTTTTACTGCTTACATAATAATTATGTTATTAGAAAACAACACGGATTTTTTTGTACTGAGGAATGTTAGCAAGTCTTTGGCAAACATACCTATAAGGTGTCGTTGGATTCGTCTACTCTGGGAGAGTATGGGATATGTAGACCAAGCTTTTTGTTTTTATAGTAATTCTCAGGTTAAAAAGATATATTGTTAAATGTCATGTCTGCTTTTACCCTACAGTGGCATATCTCATAAATCGCTCACGTATGCTTTATCAGCCGGTGCCCACGCTTGAGTGACTAACGCGTGGTGGACGTACGTTTCCTGCGATCCTACGCCGTCGCAATTCTAATAAGCCAGCGGCGTGAACTAAGATGTTGGTCTAGTTATGTTTCTTAATCCCCGTAATAGAGGAAATGGTATGCGGTTCGCACCTTCCTGGCTTGTACAGAGGTGTGTTAATGAAAAGTAATAGCTTTATTGTTTGTGATGTGACCACGATTATTAATTACGTGTTACACGCGGTTTTAATAAATCGTATGCATAGTTTGTTTGCAAAATATATTTATAAAAAATAATTTATGGCTGCTGAAGTAAGTTTCGAGATTTTATGTAGATTAATAATAGGTACTACGAGCAATAAATAGATTATTGTGCGTAAATTGAAAATAATATTTATGCTGCTACAATTGAAATCGATTGTATTATTTGGTTTTCCTGATTCGTGGAGCGCATTCATAATGCATAATCCTTGAAACAATCGTTGATTTGGAAAAATAATAAACTTATTCGTAAACGTAGATCCCCAGACAGACACATAAACAGTTATGTAGACACTTTTTGAAACCGGTTTATCTATAGTTTGGTATCGTAGAAATAAACGTAGGTAGTGATATATGAGGTTAAAAATTGCTTATCTATTATGAAATCGCAGACTTTAATAATAATTAATAAAATTATGTAATTCACAAATTATGAATAATCTCACTTAACTTCTTGCTTTTTCGTGGATATTAAGCAGAGTAAGGGATTGAATTAAATGTAGGAGATGAGCAGTGTCTCCTTTTTAATTTGTTTTTTATTGTATTTCTTTATAATATTTAAATTTGTGTGTCAACAAAGTGACTACAGCAATATCCTCTTCTTGAGATGCCAACGTTCAACAGTGGACTTCTATCGACAGATGATAGATGAGTAGATAACTTAATAGAGAGACTCCATAAAAACAGCAATCATTTAAGATTCCATCCAGTAATCTCTGCATTTTATCTCAGACTGTTTTCCATATGAGAACATAAACGTATCAATTAAAACGTATAAGGAACCTAAAAGGATTTAAATCATGGAAATAACGAACGTGTGTGGTTTCATGTATGTGGCCATAATGTAATACACTAAAATATACACAATACACCTCTCTTTGTACATTTTTAACAAATGAAGCAGGTAAAGGTATAAATAAGGATACGGATAAGGACGTGTCGGAAGGTTTTTTTATAATATATCTAGTAGTAGCAGACGAGTATGCAGGCCACCTGATGGTAAGTGGCTACTGCCGCCCATCGATATCTGTAATCAACCCCAGATAGGATTAGATATTTCTACCTGAGTCACAGATCGGTCACAGATGCGTGGCTACCCCTGCGGACTAATCTGGAACGCATCGGAAAAGTATGCCACCCTGACCAACCCTTCACACCAGTAAACAACGGCGCTTAACACTGTTGTTATTAGGTAGAACTAGGTGTGGCGGTGATGCCGCTGTGTCGAACCACAAAGAGTTCTACCACCTTCGAGAAAGGTATCATATTGATACACTGAATCAAACCACAGAAAATTCTGCGACCGATAATACTTTCTATTATTTCCCGCCATTCCACGTGACATTCCACCTAATGTAATCGTAGAAATAACTAATGCCATCTATTAAATAACAAGAATTTTAAGTTCAATTAAAGATGTTTCGTAATTATTGTACATCGAATTCGTAATTGAACCTTGGTCTTAATCATTATGTAAAATTGCAAAACATTTCGGTAGAATGTGTCTAAATAGATATAACGATATTTCAATGACATTATATTAAGTTTTAAACATTTTAAATAAAAAACAAAGAACATTATGACGTCACTGTTCAATCTTTTCATTGTTATTTTCAGTGCTTCAGATAAGATAAATTAGAACATTTTTAAAATTCTTGTATGTTTGATTAACCTTTATACTATGTATACCAATACCAATGGAACCTTTAAACGGCGAAGCTTATGGTCACGTATGCACGTTGAAGTAGTCACAGGCGCCACTTGGAATGAAGGGCCTTGAGTAGAGTAGTTTGTACTTGTCAAATAATATGTACAGTGGTACAACGTACACTATAACAAGGAGTTAACAAGTTTATGTTTTTAATTTTTTGAACATTTTCAATAGGAATTTCAAGTAGAAGAAAGTTCAATTCCTCGTATTTCTAGCAAGAAAATCACTTTTGGTAGAGTTTTTAAAATTATATGATTTTAGACTAAAATTATCGCGGAATTGAGACATTTTATTATGTAACGGGTAATCACGATATGCCGTTTTTTTTTTATTGCCGATATATTTAAAATTAATCTGTAGACAGTTTGTCTAAGTTTTAGAATTCTGCAAAATATATAAGAAAAACATAGGATGATCTCAGCCATGGTTTATTTTGTAACGATGTATGTTACCGACCATCGTGCATGATTTTCTGATAGGTAACATGCAGGTAGTATGTCACGCCCACGTTAAGCGCATGACCTGTATTTGCCCTGTGATAGTTGCACCATTACGTAGTAGTTTGAGATAAAGCAACTGGAATTTCTATTAAATATAATAAGTGTACAATATTCGTGTGAAGGAACAAACAATGTTGCCTAACTAAGTTTAATAGTCATAGTCCGTCATAGAGTATTATAGGTCATATTCCCGATTTTGATTAGTATATTACTGGTGGCCCTAGCAGTCTCCCCAGCGTCACCGGTCGCCATTGCCGGTTTCCTAGACCGTCCGCCTTCGCCAGAGGGAGAGAAGGTTGCTGGCGCTGCCGGAGTCCTGACCATCCGCCTCTTGACGTAATCAAATAGAACAAGTGTCATACTTTAAGTCCATCGCGAGGCATAGACGCTCCTGACAACTATGTACATTTCATTATTACTAAATTATGCATTGTAAATATTTCTAACCTTGTCCATTTATGTACGTGAATAAAAGATAAAGATCAAGTGATGCAAGTTGTGATCTAGAGCCGAGCGTAGGTCGCGAAACTTCCGCTACTAGACCCTAGCAGCGCCAGTATCGAAAATACCGTGGTTTTCTCACGAGCGTCTAATGTAAAGGGTAATCGTATAGGGACCTAGGTTACTTAGCATTTAGCTAATTGGTCTGTTAAGTTTCAGATTGGTTCAGATTTGGAAATAGTTCTAAAAGGTTTGTGTTAATTTTCTCATGAATACCCAAGAAACTTGCAAAAAAATACAATCAACATAAAACCAGTCCGAAATCCTGTAGCAAACGAATATGCGATTTAATTCCGGATTAAAGGTAAAAAAATAAAAATAATTGAAATGTACAAAAATGCGAATCGTTATTAATAATAATGCAAAAGCATGGTGACCTGTTAATTGTTGTAAACGGCATTAAGATCAGTACCTCTCGGTAGGTATTCATTAAACATTGAAAGCAGTAATTACAGAACGCAAATTTGTATAGCAATCAGGGCTGTCATTTCGTTGCAAGAAAAACATCCTATAATTAAATTGTCGGATGTTTACATAAAATTGTAAGGTATAGTGTTAAAATAACGAGATATAAATATCATAATTAAAAGTACATAAACTGAAGTTCCGTATTACAATTATAATAATATGTTACTATTATGTTTTCACTTTTATTATTTGTAATCACACCAGTATTTAAAAAACGAGTGTCGTAACCAACATTGAAAAATCAGGATTTTCGTATCTGATTCTCCATTATTTCTGGCCTCTTGTACAAGCTTTTATTTACTTTAAAGAATATCTATACTAAAGGCAATCCACCAAAATTCTTAAGATGCAGTCCTGATCGATGGCGAACAGCTCTGTAATATTTTGTACACAAATCCTTAAAAATAACTTAAAGTTTAAGAGCTCATATGCAAAAATTCTATACAAGCAAGGTTAGCGTCATTGGAGTTCACTACTCCGATAAAGTAATATAATTATTATGTAAACAGATGCGGGCTAATGTTTCCTACAACCAGTATGAGTAGCCCTACAGATCTCCTTAATAGATAAAGTCATAAACATCTCTCGCATAACTACATGTAGGCCAGTCTCAGGCCTTATTCATGTTGTGTAATCTACTACGTTAATAAATAAGCATAATTGTTGGTTACCGTGAAACGTATATTGACCCAGTTGACACTAATACTATGAATCATCATCATCATCGACCCATTACTGTCCCACTGTTGGGCACGGGTCTCCTCTCATAATGAGAAAGATTTCGCCATAGTCCACCGCGCTGGCCAAGTGCATATTGGTAGACTTCACATACTTTTGAGATTTTTTTTTAATAAATCTCTCAGGTATGCAGGTTTCCTCACGATGTTTTCCTTCACCGTTTAGCAATTGATCATTAATTTCTAATACGCATATAACTTTGGAAAATAGAGGTGCGTGCCTGGGATTTGAACCTCGGACCCCTCGATCAAGAGGCGTAGGTTTCTTAACCACTAGGCTATCACTGACTTATACTATGAATGCACTATGTTATTGACTGTTATTAATAACACTTTAGTAATGACTTGTACCGTCATATGGTGATGGGCTTGTTATGCAGCTTCTACTCGTAAATTTGTTCACGTTTCCATGAAATATGTAAATAAGTACGAAATATGTAAATACGTGTGACTCAGGCTATTTAGCCATATATAATAGAGTAAATAGCTTATATTGGTAATCGAAATGTACTTTAGTCATATTTCAAATATTGCGTTTGTAAAGTAACAGATTTTATAATAAAATTTGAAGTAGTAAGTGGTTACTGCCGCACGTACTTACACTTGTAAGCAAAACAGGAATTTATTCCTTCCTGATTTTCACTAATTGGATTGCTAAAGGATTAACTTGATATGATTCGTGTTCTGTTATATTTCAAGCACTCTCCAACAAACACTGTTTATATTGCAGAAATACCAAAAGGATCTACTGGATATTATTTATTATTCTCATAATCAGTACTTATCTCCTGATGGAAACTGTACCCTTAGTACGTTTTTGCAAAAATGACTGTTTTCCGTATTTGTTTACGTATTTTCACATAAATTTTCAATCAGCGCGCCTAGCGGACTGTATCAGAACTGATAGGAAATACGTAAACAAATACAAAAACAGCCATTTTTGTAAAAACGTAAAATCTCATACTAGGGGTCCCGATGTTGATGATCTTAACTAAGATCCATCGTATTGCCCATAGACTTAGAATTTTTTCGCTACGCTAGTATTGCCACACATCGCTTTACAAACGTCATTTCCACGCAAAACACTTAAGGACATGTATTTAATGTGATAATTATTTTGTACATACAAATTATGCAAGTGTTTACGAAAGTTGGTTAACGTGTTGGCTGTTCATTTGTTTTGTGTTTAGACAAACACCGCGTGTTTGTTTGACCTGCTTTGACCAATTTTCATTTGCTTTAATGATTCTGCGAATAAGTTAGGCATATACCCTCGGCCTATGGCCCTCTGCTCAAATAAGTATGATTTGTTAATTAGTAGAAATCAAGTAGTACGTCCAGATATCTTGCAAAATTATTTTTATGTCCCAAACATACATGCAGCCCATTTGATGGTAGATCACTGCTATAGGTTAGAAGTGTTACTTGAGATCAGTCACAGTTATTGAAACTAATTTGGAATTAAGTTTGTCTAATCACACTCTTCAAACTAAAATACAGGACAAGTTATTAGTTAACTTTACTGTTAAAAAGCAGCCACGAAAGTAGTGGAAGATCTGCCATAGCAAAACTAATTCTTCGTATAAAATTTCGTATGCATCATCTTCGGATATTATCACTTTCCATATAACAGGTAAGTATGTACTTTAGTACCACGAGTAATTAATATGTAGAGTTAAATACGTAACAAAATCCACTTAACTTGTTTAGACGTTAATAGAGTAACTTAACATATATTGAATAAATTTTGGTATAATATATGTGAAATCTGAAAAATAAATGACGAAATGTAATGCTCACAGGTATTTGGTAGAAGGATCCATTATTGACCGTGTGGTAGGATGTGAGTGGTACGACCGGCACCGACCCATTGCGTAGGAGGATAGGGCCCTGTAGCGGCGTGACTGCTGGCTGGCCCAAATCTGAAATTATTACGAGATACTTTATTTATAATCTTAGTATTCTTATAATTAATTATTCCAAAAGCTATCGGACAAAGCACAGTCTTACACTGTCGGTCTACAATTATGATTGCGTATGCAAAAATAATTAGAGTAACTTAGTACGAGTAGACGAGCACTAACAAAGGATTTAAGAAAATTTATTTTTCAAATGTTCTCTAGAGACACATCTTTTGTGATTTCTCTTGTGTGTAACGGTGGTAGCGCCATACTCGAATGAAGAGTTCGAACTATCGTTGGACATACAAGAACAATAGATTTCTTTAGTTTTTTTTTAAATATAGTATAGGAGTAGTAGACTAGAGCATGCAGTCCATCTGATGGTAAGTGGCTACTGCCGCCCATAGACATCTGTAATCAAACCCCAGATAGGATTAGATATTCTCGCTCGGAAAGTCTGTCTCCTTTACCACACCCTTCAAACCGGAACACAGCAGCGCCTAACACTTCTGTTATTAGGTAGAAATAGGTGTGGCGGTGGTGCCGCCGGAGTCGAACCACAAAGGGTTCTACCACCTTCAAACAGTAGTATACTAACAGTTGTAAAATAATCCAGTTGTAATAAATGATATTGCTACGTAGACAAAAATCACAGCTTTATTGACTGTAGCTTTAGCGACAAAGCCGTATGTCATCAAAAGGTTGTATAAAAATGATTTATATTCTATGCATATTTCCCATTGCAAAAAATAAACAGGTGCGGCACAAAAGCGTATCACAGTCGCTTAAATAGCAATTTAATCACAAAATACACGACATTAACATATATTAATTTTAACAAGGGTCACGAGACATCATCCATATACGGTAATGTTCTTAAAAGTATCTGTTTGTCAAGAGATAAAATGTCAACCATTAGAATGACAGAAAAATAAAAATGCAATAATTATGCACTCATTAATTTATATTGCTGTTGCTGCTAGCAACTCTCTTCACGCCTATATTTGATAAATATTCGTCTGAGGTTAACACATTATAGATATTTGTTGGTTTACGGCTCACATTTATTATGTGACATAATCTTTTACTATTCTACTCTCATCGCCTAAATTCATACCTAATCGCTGTCTTAGCATAGAAAACTATGAACCAAATCCTTTTTATACTACCAAAACAGTTTATATACCAATCCATGGCTCCCATGACACAAAGGATGAAAGTGGGATTATGGTTTGAATTTATACTAGAAATAAGCACATTTATGTTTCCCGAATGTTCAGCAGTAGAACATTAATGAGTCGTTGATTTTAATACAAACCTAATTTATTAAAAAATCTGATCACTATAACGTTTGGTCCTTGAAATAAAGTTAAAAAACTGCAACCAATTCGATCATACGTTAACGTAACAATGATCTAACTTATTGCTTTGAAACACACATACATCCAGATTTTATACAGTATAGATAAAGTTGATCTGTGAAACCAAATGCACCTGAGGTCGTTGCTTGTGTGCGTGATGTGTCATCGACTCATCTCGATATTAGTGGAAATACGATGCGATTTCGTCATTTTGTGGGTGCGTCATATTCAGGTCAGAGGTTACGAAATTGTTAAGTAGTTTACGCTTAGGATTAGTCTTATAGCTTCCGTACCGCGGTGTTGTCTGTAACTAATTAATCTTGATCGTAGTAATTAGGAAGAGAGAAATCTCTACATGCCTTATGCTAAACTAGCAAAACATTTTCTATCATATAACTTATGTTTACGATAATGCTATAAGCTGAACGGGTTTGCTTGTAAGGCAGAGTTACTTATATGAGCTATTTAAATATTTTCTTGGATTTAAATCAAAGGTTAGTCTGATTAAAAGTAATATTTTATTTGTATTCATCCGCACTGCTGCTGACTTATGAAGTATTTTGTTTATATTTAAATAAGAAACAGACAGACAACTTAATTTTATTATTATAGGTAACATTAATAAAAACTCGATCCAATTATGGTAATATGAACAAGCATTCATTGACCTATAATGAGCATAATTAGTTAAAAAACCGATATATGCGATATGATGCAATAAATTAATTTTAAATTAATTCTAATATACAATGTCAACAATTTATTATCACTATGTCGTGTCGTGAGATTTGTTTCAATTTGAACTACATTTTCTTGAATATTGTTACCACAAAAGTGACAAGAAGAATTGTACATAATTGCACATTAAATATTAAATAGTAATCGTTCATAACAATTGGGCAAATGCAGAGAGAGTGTGTAATTTTATGTCTCATTCCTGAGCACGGGTTCTCATAACTGAAGGAGGCGTACACATGCTCCACCACGCTGCTTCCGTACAGATTAGGGGACAATACGGGTTAGAGGCCAACCGGTGTCGGATGTATTTGAACCCCTCATAACACCTCCGGTAAGGTTTATCGACTACTGTCTATTACAACAATAAGGAACGACGGTTTAACTTGACCTCTAAAGCACAGAAGCACGCATGTTATGCCAACTCCCGACTGCGCCCGACGTTTCTTAACTTTATGGGTAGGTTGTGGTTGAAAAAATTAGGGAGGCTACACGCGTAGTATCGCCATTTTAAACTAAGGCCAAATGTGAAAATAAAAAGGAAGTTACCGAAAAAAAAAGTAGTGATTATATCGGAAAATATTCTTATTATTTAACCCTGTGTCTACATCGACGGCATCCTTATACATTTTCTCTTCCAGTTTATACTATGCTTATTTAATCAATTTCTTAAAATCGCAAATGCATTCGAATTGTAAATCTAATTTTAGATATATAAGAAACTATGATCAAACGTATGTTGCATTAATAATCAATAAATACCCATAAGTAAACAAATTGACTGACAAACACCCATTGTTATCTCGCTAAATTGTCTCTACATCGTTCATGTTTATTAATATTGATATTTGATGCAGAAACAATAATGTGACACCGTTTGTTGTGCTTGACATACCTTCCGACATGCTTATTTATTCGATATGCATAATTTATAGTGGGCAGGTCTCTGTGCTATCTTGGGTATGATATCTGTCTTATTTGAGATTAGTAGTATTGTCCGTGTGATCGATGGGATAACTTACGGCATTGTTTAAAAAAGGTTTTATACAAATAAACAGTTACTAATTATCACCATTAGACGTAAATAATAAGATGGGAAGTAAGAAAAATTGTGATAATTCATGCAAAAGATAAAGATAAAGCCGCGTAGACAAAACCGCTGCTTTGTTCAAAAGCCTTCATAAACTTATGGCAAAAGAATAAATATTTTAGAAGTAAAATACAGTAAGTAACAAGTAGAAGTAAAGTAAAGTAAGTATACTGTGTATTTATATGTATTGAACTGTATTAATAACAGAAGTGCTATAAGACCACCTGAGTTACATGCGCTTACATTATACCTTAAGACGTAAGTTTATTAGTAAACCTTATCCAATTTAGATTCTTGCTCAATTACATGTAGAAGTCAAAGTACTATTATCATTAAAGTTAACGACACTTAACATGCAAATAAATGATTAACAGAAGCGTTAGAATTCAATTACTCCTTGAGCGATAATTTAAACTTTAGAAGTCATCCATGTTAAGCATATGATTTTCATAAATTTGTACTTGTTTAGTTGGAAGCCCATTTCTGGACACGGGTGGCCTCTCAGAATGACAAGGTGACATAATAATATGCTCGTATCTGCAGCTTTAGAACGTTTTTGTGAAGAGTTTTTTTGGTGACTAAGGGTGCTTGCCTGGGACCCCTAGATTGAGAGGCTCAGTTTCAACCGCCTATCACGGCTATGTTTTGATTCGTGGTCATAATTCATCTATTTCAGCCCCATTGCATTCTAACAACGTATCTACAACACTGATAAATGAAATTAGGTATAATTAACACACATTAAATGTATCTACTTTTTACCCGACTGCCAAGGAAGGGTTATGTTTTTCGCGGGTATCTTGTATGTTTGTCTTTCTTTATTTGATCCGATCTAACAAACAGCTGGATGAATTTCAACAGTTAAGGTATTATTATACTTGTCTCAATGACCCGAATGTCCTTAAATAGGTGTTAGTAAAAAAAAATCAAAATGGCGGATATTTGGCGCGAAATAGTAACACATTTAAAAAAAAAAGTTAACCGAACCTATCGAGTAGGGTATCAAATGAAAGGAAATTAAACGGAGATTATAAAAACATATTTGTAAATATATAAAACAGCAAGTTGACTGACTGACTGACTAACTAAATTACTTTTTCATTTTTCAGAAATCAACGTACAGCCTAAACCAAGAACCTTACAGTTCTGAAATTTTGCACATAGGTTCTCTATGTAGCGTGAATAAGTACTAAGAAAGGTCTTTTGGAAATTCTACCCTTAAGAGGGTAAATAGGGGAAAACATTTTTTTTAAATCCTTTAATTTGAAGCAACTACTATAAAATTTTGTATTTGGCTTTCTGGATAAGAACAAGGACGTACTTATTTATCCTCCTCCGAAAAATCAACCCCGTAGAGAGTAAAATAAGGGTTAAAAGTTCATTTGAACAATCGTCAATTTTGAAGCAAACACTATGAAATTTTGCATCAGGCTTGTTGGATAAAAATAATGAAATTCTACCCCTAACGAGGTAAAATAATGACTGGAACTTTAAATTACTGAAGTTATATATTTGATAGAGCGTAAAGGGTGGACTTTTTCCAAAATAGTAACACGTCTTAAAAAAAGTTAACCAAACCTATCGAGTAGGGTGTCAAAATAAAGGAAATTAAGAGGAGATTACACATACATTATATAATATATCTTATATATAAAATTCTCGTCTTAGTTACCGTACTCCTTCGAAACGGCTTCACCGATTTTCACCAAATTTTATATACATATTCAGTAGGTCTGAGAATCGGCCACTATCTATTTTTTTTAACCCTAAGTGATAAGGGTTGTTCACCCTTAACATTTTTTTATTTATATGGCAACACAACCTTTGCCGGGTCAGCTAGTACATATATACTCGAATATACTCATCGAGATGACTGTCTGACTAATATAGCGTATATGACTTTATGTAGCTTAAATGAGCACTACGAGGATAAAATAGGATAATATTGTTTGAACATCGTTTTGTTTTAGAAGCAGACACCTACTATGAAACTTTGTATTTGGCTTTCTGGATAAAAATAATGAAAAGCCTATTTCACTGCTTTTGGAAATTCTACTTCGCCTTTTTGGTGCAGTCGGGTTTTTGATTTTTTAAATTAATTAGATGAAGTTGTATTCTCTAATTGCCCTATGTTGATAGAGAAATTGATATTTATTTTATTATAAGGTATAAATTGCCTTAAATTTAATGCGAGTTTAAAAATGTACTTCTTTGAAATAAATATAAAATATTAAAATGGCACACGACTAAGTGCATAGCAAGGATTTATTGCAAATGATTCATATTTTAAAATGTTAAACAACTAGATGTTTAAATATAGGTATATAAAATATGTCTTTCTTATTTGTTTTTCAGCCTTCAATAAACACTCAGTGTTAAATTGTTCATTATCTAAATTGCATCGTACTAAATTTAATTTATAAGTTCGTATTCTTAAAATAAATTTATTAAAATTCGTCGTCAACCATTTCTCATACTTCAGGGCCAAAAGCCACGGCGCTGGCTAAGTACTGATGAGTTGCCAAAGTTATGTATTTTGAATACTAAGTGAATTTTATAAATACAATACTCACTAAAATATTAAACAGGGAACCTGACATAGTTTTTTATATTTGAGCCTAGCAATGAAGCAGACGTGCTACGTGATGGAAAGTAGTCAACGTCGCCTATGAACATTTGTAACACCAGAGGAGACGCCAATGCATCGCCCGCTTTGAAGGAGAGCTCCTTTTGACCTTTTTTGAAAAGTCCCATGTCTTAACGCTCCGGGAATACCTCAGGAGCAAGTTCATTCCACATCTTGCTCGTTCGTGGCAAGAACGTCCGTGCAAACCGAACCGTGGAGGACCGCCACTAGTCCAGTTGGTGTGGATGGAACTTCAACCTTCGGCGAGTGGTACGGTGGAGGAATGGTGACGTAGGGACCAGATTAAATAGTTCCTTGGAACACTCACCATTGTAAAGCCGGTAGAACACGTAAAGGGAGCCTGTTCTCACAATTGAGACGAAACTAACGACATCTCCTTTATTAAAAGCCGTCAGGCCGTTTGAACTGTAGAATATGTGAAAGGATGAGATATATCATACACTCAAAAATACCTTCCTAATTAGATAAAAATCATACTATTCACATAGCTACTATACAACACATTGAATTCAATTCACATAAAATTCTATCACATGTGACCTAGCTTCCGATCGTACATTAAAACAGTCAACACCGCATCTCAGAATTTCCACACGCCAACTAAATTAGCATATTGATGAGAATATTCAATGAACTCAGAGTAGCCGGTAGAATCGGCTACATTAGCGTGATGCCAACTTTCATACTAGTTTTATCGGTGACATAAAATGCGCAATGTTACGTCATAGATGCAAAACTTTTACCTTACAATGTAACGAAGAAGTTTGGTACATAATTTTTGTATAAGATTTTTAGAATTTGTATGATAGCAGTAGGTAATTCAGCATTTTGCCGTAGGAATCTGGGTTAAAATCCCAGGTTATATTGTAATACATTTATTACATATAAATAAACCATTATTTAAATGGTTAAGAAACATCCCAATCTGGAGACATCTGTGAATAGATTCTTGCTCAGTTATGGGAATTATGGACGGATGTAGTTCATCTTAGTGAGTTTCAGTTGAATGGTGGCATAAAACATATGAATATAGCGTATGATTTTTTTTTTAAGTTTTAACATGCATAGCAACAAGCTATATCTCTGATACATATTCAAAATCAAGTTCGTGCCTAACGTATAAAAAACTAATATTTCCAGTTCTCAAATGACATTATTTAGTGCACATGAATTATTCTGAAGCAGGAAGGAGAAGTACACTGACCTGACTTCAATAGCATAAGTTAATAGATAGTCACTTTATGTCAGACGAACTGTCAATTTACCTACTGCCATTGCGTTAAAAAATGAATTCGTTATAGATCACAGACATTGTTCTCACAATGTCAATTATTTAATAGAAAAGTTTTTGTATAATGGCAAAAACAGTCGACTTCCGTCTAATGAAAACATTAAGTTAGAGTGGTGTCACAAAGGTATTGTTTTCCTACAAGACAATAAATTAATATGTTTTATTTTATCTACACTAATATTATAAAGAGGAAAGCTTTGTTTGTTTGTTTAGTTATATTTTAAAATTCTTTCACCATTCGAAAGCTACATTATCTACGAGTAACATAGGCTATATTTTATATGAAATATATTTGATAAATAGATTTTGAGGCGGTAAAAAAATTGCCGGGTCAGCTAGTAGTAAATAAAATGGAACATTTTTCAGTAAGGACAGTTTTTTTTTAATACAGGAGTACCAGACGAGCGCGCAGTCTACCTGATGGTAAGTGGCTTCGAAGGATGAGATTATATTCCTGTCTTGGCTTCGCCACTGATGCGCCGCTACCCCTGAGGACTAAGGAATGTCTTCTGGAACTATGTCTCTCTTGCCACATTCTTCGAACCAAACACAGCACTGCTTAAAACTGCTGTTATTAGGCAGAAAGCTAGGTGAACCGGTGGTGCCGCCGGAGTCGAACCACAGAGGGTTCTACATTCAACACCTTCGAGTAATGTATAAATACATATATTATGTTTAAGTGCGTATTTGTTGATTAATCCTTAGTTGTTATAATCCTACCACAAAGAAACTAGTCCAGTTGTAACCTAATGTAAGGTCGGTATTTGAAAGGGAAATTTAAAGCAGTGGCGCTAAACCTTCTCATAAACATAAAACTATTAAAACTCAAAATAATAAATATGTAAATACATCTTATTTGTGAAATATATATTATAAATTTCGATTAAATAATTAAGAGATTAAGAATAACTCCCTACCTTCAAGTAAATACAGAAAATAAGTTTTTATTTTTGTATTTCTTATTATTATCTGTTTCTATACTTCGGAAATTTGACTGAAGGTTTGTTGACAGAACTTTCACATGCAATAAAATATTATTTTTTGTAAAATTAAAGTAAAACTAAGCTTGCCATCTATCTTTTGGCAAATGGGCGTTGTTGACAACATATTTGTAATGAACCCTATGTGGGTTTGGAGTCCAACATAAAATCATAATGATTATGTTGGAACGATCCATGTTAGTAAATTTCCCTAACCACACCCTTCAAACCAGAGCATAGCAGCACTGAATACTATTTTAATAAATCTGTTAAATGTTTAAATGTTTAGACAACTTTGTAGTACTTCAATGTAATCATGTCAATTATGGTGACAACGTTGAGTGCCGTTCATTTAAAACTATAAAAGCAGAATTATCCATTCAAATTGTAGGTAAACTCGTTAGTAAAATTGAATACGACTAGATACTACGTTATTTAAATTAAACATCGTGTCTTTGTATACAATTAATATCGAATTAGGATACAATTTAACAATTTGCGTGGATTCGTTTTCTTTACTGTACGTGGTAAAACTTAAGTTTAAGTTAATAAAGATCTAAAAACTATTTCTTTTTATTTTTTATTTTACGAACATAATTGACAGTGACAATTGTCAAAAGGTTACATTTTCTTCTTAGGAGCGAGTAATCTTTACTAATCTATGGTGTCAAGCGTTGATATGCTCAGTGTCTCAAGAGTATGCGAGAGTATGAGTATGGTAAGCGAGAACACTTCATGAAGCATACTAACTTAAAGAAGTTGATGATCAAGGGCGGCAACACATCAATTCTTCACTATTGGTAGAATTTCAATCCCATCTTGAGTTGATTATAGATATCCATAGGTGGCGATGCCACTTACCATCAGATGGATTGCATGCTCGTTTATTACTTTTAAAATTATATGTTATATCATTAAATGAAACAGAAATAATCAAGATGTAAGTCAAGTAATGTTTTATGTAAGTATGCCCTTTGTGAATTATGCAATTGCAAATGGTTGGGTAATTTTGAGACGTATGAATTTACGTAAAAGTAGATCAAGTAAAGTTCATCTGTATTCCGGACCAGATTTCAACCGCCTTCAAGACACCTGATGAGAATGAATCATAATGTCCTCTTAAGTAAATTCACAAGTAATACAGGTGCACTTGTTTTAAATTCACATGCTATGTGTGCCTACAAGCGTACAAAATTATATTTTAACATCAAATAATGCATGTAGAAATAATTGTAAACTAAAACTACGTTTAAGTTAAACACTAAACTGAAGAACCCCAAATATGTTATTCTACACTAATATTATAAAGAGGAAAACTTTATTTGTATGTTTGTTTGTAATGAATAGGCTCAAAAACTACTGGACCGATTTCAAAAATTATTTCACCATTCGAAAGCTATATCCACGAGTAACATAGGCTAAGTATATTTTATATGAAATTTATTGGATAAATAGATTTTGAGGCGGTACAAAGTTTGCCGGGTCAGCTAGTATAATATAAAAGTAATAATATACAGAATTGGATCACTAAAAAGTATAACTGAAAAGGGTACCCTTTTGAAAGTCAGAAAAACTCATTTCCATAAACAATTCCAGAATACTGATTGCTATACACTTTTTCCAAAGCTTCCGTGACATTTGCGAAATACACTGCTTTTACAATATTAATCGTATCTGTTACATAACAGTGCAATTGTGTCATTCGTCTTTTGCACATGCAATTTATACTGATCAATTGCACATGCAATTTATGTCGGTCAAGTATTTAAATTGCACTTTCAATTGCTATGTTCAAAATTCGAAATGTCAATTGATGTCACAAAGTAAACCATGATTTTATCTTATACGTAAGTCTTGTATAAATAACATTTAAATAAAATAATGTTCAATAAAATATTGTAAAGTATTGTTATTAAAACTATTTTTTGGATTTGATAGGAATTGTTATTACATGTAAAAAATAAGGTTTTATATAACGTACGCTTTTTTGTAAAATTCATAGAAACATCTATTTTACCATCTGTCTATTAGGGCCCCTTAGAAATTTTTTGACTACGGAAATTCAACGACTGGTCATTGATCATAGAAAGAACGTTTTGTAAACCATGTATTTTTTAAATATTTTCGGTAATTTTTAGGAGAAACTTTGCGACCCAAAGACATTTCTTATTTGTGATGGACAATAAAATTACCGCATATTTTATACGACGACTTACTAATTGAATTGTCATAAATACTTTATAGTTCTTAATTTTTACGACCGCAAATAAAATGTCGTCGAATAAATCGCAAACACAAGCTTATAAATTGAGTAGGCATTTCAGAATGTATCCGGAAAGTAATTTTTTAAGCATTAAAGACTCGACGTAAGGAATTCGAAAGTGTAGATAATAAGGTAGGTACTTACGAGTACGAAGCCTGTTTGGTCCACGTCAAGATAAGATCCCCTTTTGTAGACTTAAACGAATTGATTACATATTTATCGGAAAACGCCCTTTATGCGTACTTATTGGTTGTTGAAATGTTTCAATCATATTTTATTGTTTGTTTACAGTTTTACACTTTACTTCCTTTATAATTTAAATTTAACAGTTACAACAAGGCTTTATATACGGTCAGCTTGGCAATACTTATTACGATTACAATAAATAAGAATTATAAGGGAACATTTATTAAGTTAACGTAAATAGTAAATTCGAGAAAGGATTTTTTGTGTCATGTTTTAAAATACAATTGGTGGTGGATGGTCAACTACATACAAAATATTTAAATCATAAGAACCTTTCCCAAGAAATCAAATATTGCAAGCAAGCATGCAGTTCTCTAACTGATGAAATCTCTATTTGTTCATCAAACGGTAATTATCTAATGGCTTGAAGTTCAGCCTCTTATATTGGGCGTTTAGACTTCAAAACCCAGGCATGTACCAGGCATGCTTTGACGGTGAAGTGGAACATCGCAAGGAAATATATGCGTAAGTGTACTTAAAAAAGTTATTACAGGTGTGTGCCAATAAGCGCTTGGCCAAAGTGGTGTGGTTAAAACTCTGAAGAGAAGACGCCTGTGTCTAAAGATAAACGCTTAAACGCTTTCTACACTCACAGCCCCACACTAGGATTCCCTGTGTCGTGGGTGCCATGGAAACACATATAGACAAATACACAAACACCCAGACCCAGAAACAGAAATCTAAATTCATCATTTAGATATCTGTCTGGCCGGGGATCAAACCCGGGACCCGTTGCGCGTCAGACCGGTATGGTGACCGCTCTACCACGCGGGTCGTCGTCGTATATTTTACACACCTTTTCAGAAGTTTTCTTTTTCAAAAGCTCTCTCGTAGTGTGTAGGTTTTCTCTCGATGTTTGCTTTTGTCGTTATAGCCAGTGATAATGGTAACACGCACATAACTTTGAAATATCAGAAGTGAAACCTGGGATTCGAACCTCGGAGCCCTCGACTGAAAAGCCAAATTTCAACCACTAGGCTAACGTACTAAAAATAGTATACTATGGTATACTCTTAAGTATATTCAACCTACAGAAGAGTTAATGACAACGAGAGCTGTATTCTTATAACATAGCCCAATAACGCTTGTGTGGGCAAGAGTGCCCCGACCTCTCGATAATAACACAAGTTCGAAAGTGAAATCAAGGTCGGCTCGCCGCGTTAAGGCATATACGCACGATCCGTCACTGTCATTCTCATGGATCTTGTTGATATATTGCACTCTACGTTATTCGGGTGATTTTTAAAATACCGTTTTATTTTTTATATAATCGGATCAGTGAAAGGTTATGAATTTGCAATGACATGAGCTTAATAAACTAAGCTGGAACGCTGCACGAGGATATAAAAATAGAATTGCAATGATTGCTGTTATAAGATATTGCCACTACGATTAAAGTAATTCTTACATTCAAGATAACGTACTATTCCTGCATATTAGTAGAATTTAATGCAAAATATACATGAATCTGGAGTTTATTTCACCACAATGTTCATATGAATTTCTGACTAAGCTGCATTACTCTTTAAGCTAATACATTATGTTTTTTTACACGTTACTAATGAAATGGTGCTTTTATTTTTTATGTTGATATCTTAATGTCAACGTGCAGAAACGTATGGCCTACTTATTCGTAATACGTCCGTATTCCGTAAACTCGGACGTACATCGGATGGATAGTGCGTAAGGCTTTTTACGGAAACTTTGGTGTGAAGACATTTGGTTGCATCGTTCAACACGTAAAAACATATGTTAATGGACATTTGTGTTGTATACGCAGCGTTAAGCAACCACTAAGTAAAATGTATATATTACCGGAGAGGTATCTTTAGAATCACGTGTACAAAGAAACGGATCTCGTGTAGTATCCGTATGTAACTGTATAAGGATACTGTTATCCTTAATACATGATTCTTGATTTTATTCCCGGATAGTGACTGTTTAATTTATACAATTTATATGAGAAAAAATAACGGCATAATATTAAGCCCTTTTAAGAGAATATGACTGATAACGGATTATATTTATTATTAGATCTGGACTTGTAGAATTCCGCTTTATAAAGTTATTGTTAATAACGATATGATAATTAAGGAGGCTAGATTAAATGGCGGCAAAAAACAAATGTTATTTCAATAAAATAAGCGTTTAGGATACAAGATTACCTGTAGAAGATTTTTTTATTGTGAAATTAATTAATTTTATTATTTTTAGTTGAGAATTTTTTTTTGGGAAAAAATCTAGTATCTTTAGTTTTGGTAAATAACAGAGTTGTATGCGTACAAATAATGAGCGTCACAGTTTTTAAATGTAGAACATTTATTGCCTTTATTAGTACTACGCAATTCGCAAATGTTCGCTGAGACGCATATAGTACTAATGTATCAACAAACACGGTAGACTGTCCATTATTTACATGGCATTGGCCTCCATCGGCTTTAGAGTGACTGAAGGCCTCTACACTTAATACAAAACTTTGGGCTAATACCTAACAGTTAATCTCTAGTCATATTAAAAGTTATCATTCTGTCTTTATTGATCAAATGTAATGTTCTGACCGATTACGTGTCGAGAATTTATTGTTATTAAGATTGAAACAAAACTATTAATTGGCCGTATTGCTCTCCTTTTCCGAGTTTGAAGGCTATGTGGCTGTTAACGACTGATAGTAGAAGTAAATTGATAGATCGTGTCGTTTCTATACTATTGAGTGGCAGTGTGAGCGAGACTGTTTCGTTGATAACGATCAATTTAGTATCGCTGTTCAGTGATTTATATCAATCAATATGAATATATCATTTTATTGTAGACAGTTAAGAGTGAACAGGATTTTATTAAGCCTGTTTTGGCGCTACTAAATATGGCAAAGCGTACCTGGAAGTGTTCAAGGCAATTGTGAATATACATCTTTGAGGCAATTATGCTAGACAGCATCTCACTTACAATCAATTGAAATTGTAGTCAAAGTAAGCATGAAGGTTAGTAACCATACCTTACTTGAGTACTACGCATTCTTTGTAAATATACTGTAAGAATTAATTTAGCTTATTTGTCAGCTGGTTGCATATGTTCTATTTTAGAGTTTATTGGAATTGTTGATACGTTTATTGATATGCCCTAACTTTATGCTCGAGGATAGCTTAGTTTTGTTGTGCTATTGTTCTAACTTATAATCAAGAAATCATATTCACCTGATCCAGGAACATCATCATAGTAGTCATCATCATAGTCAAGGACGGCATGCAATTGGGTTTTTCCGCCTGACCCCCCAGTTTCCACTTTTGTGAATCCTCGAGGTCGATCTGGAGGCGTTTGACTATTGCTCCCACTGTTACTGCTAGTCTTCGTCCCCGCCTCGTTATACGTCCGAGGTGGTGGTGCTGGTGTTGTTACGGGATTATTCCCGAAGTTATAATTATTTACATTTTGGCTCGGATTTCCATCGAACCTTCGACTAGATGGAGTAGGTGCAGTAGCGGGCGGATACGGCGCATCCGCGTAGCCAGGGTTGTAAGGAGGCCGCTGAGGGCCGTTTTTATTCCTTCTCTGCTCATAGTCATAATCACCACTAGGATCATGAACGTACTGCCCTGTGTTATCGTACTGAGCATTAATTTCTTGCACACGTTGATTTTCTATCTGTATGTCAAGTCTGGCATTCTGTTGATATAGTTGAGTATGCATTGGCCCATTAAATGGATTTTGAGGAACGTTATCTTGTCGCGGATAGTGAGTGAACTGATTAGGAGGCGGAAGATAGGCGGTGCCTGCTCGTTTTCTTAGTTTTGACCTTCTTTGTACGTTAGAGGGTGGTGAAAACGGTTCATTGTTTGTAGGTTGTGGATCTGAATCAGCTTGAAGTTCAGCCGGGGAATAGAGCAGGTCATCTAGATCGACACGCAGCGGCGCCGGGGACGTGTCGACGAGTGCGGGCGTCGCCGCACCGATCGCCGCTACTGTGAAATTCGCCAAAGCCATAGCTCAGTATTATCTCGACATTGCAGTAAATGTCAATTCTCTAAGCCAACGTGCAGCCGAGGCGCTATAATGGCCACGCTTGCATAATAATGTAAACGGCGTGGGATCGTCTAGATGCGCGAGCGTCTTCTCATTATCGATACAGAGAGCACACTGCACTGGAGGGCACACTGCAGAGAGCACACATTATTTACACTGCAACACTGTCTATACACACGCGCCGGGTTAAACTGATCTGAAACAAACGAAAGATAGCTTAAATTTCCATAACAATGTTTCGACTCGTAACAAGATATGTTTGAAAAGAAAAACCTTGCAATATTTAGAAATGAGTACACACTTTCTGTTGCCTACTAATACATTACTCACAAAGTTAAATCTGTTAGCGCTTCGTTATTAAGTCACAAAGTCGGATGGCGCAACTGAACCAGTTTATGTAGACATTGTTGTGTTTATGGCTGGATTTCCCTTGTTTCGATATCCTTGCGGCTTTAGGAATGGCATTCGTATTGAAAGGCGCGTCGTGATCGCTTCATTGAATGTCGGCAGATGGTTTTGGCACCAAAATGTTGGGGAAACCCGATATCCTAGTCTACAGTCTCCATAAAATGCCTTTCGCCTAGGTGTCCTTGATCGAACAAAAGATATCCTATTTCTGTATCGATGTTTATATTGCGAATAAAGTATATTTAGAAGTCGTTTATAATGTAACTTATCACGCCTATCAGCGATATGAAAAAGGTCTCTTGTAAATGTGAATTATAGGTATTCAAGTCTACAAGCTGGCATAAAAGGAAGTTTTTGCTATAAATAGAATTTATAGCAGCTTACAAGGATTTTCAATTTAACCTTACATTGGCCGAGCCCAATTTCGAGACATTAAGTACATTGTAGGAACTTTTGGCATAATTCGGTGAGCTCGTGGAGTCCTCGCACGTTCACGCGATACCATCGAAGAGCATCTGGATCACGATCGCTCGTGAGAACTGTGGTTGTACTAAATGGGAACAGCTAATTAACAAGTACAAAAAGAGATTACTATTGTTATGTAACTTACAATGTGTCATTCAATGACAGTTGTAGATAATAATAAGTACAAATAGGTAATATTAAGGGATAATTTTCTTTTATAATGAATTAATAATTACATAATTCTTAATGTTTAATTTGAAAAATAAGTCAACTTAAGCTGCCTATTTTTTTATACTTATTCAAGAACAAACCTATTTTTGCCACATTTTTTTAAATCAAAAATTCAAAAAAAAACGAAACATTGGTTTCCATCGTTTACATTACGAGAACTTAAAATTATGATGTATCCAAGTCTTGCAAACGTTTCTCACGCATTGACACTAAATTCGCGGAAAAAATCAGATCACATTCTGAAACATTATGTACGCATTTTATTGCTTTCCACTGACATAACCGATACATATCTAGCAGTTTTTAAATTGTGCCTAAGTACTGTACCTAAGTAATAAAGATGTGAATTATTTATTTACCTAGTATTCCTAACCACGTTAGCCATTATGTCAAATTATGTATAGGTTTTCTGGATAGGGTTGTTTGATGTTGTTTTCTCGCAGTTATTTCTAAAACTTGCTATGTAATTCGACGAAACAAAATTATAAAAAATAAACATTTTTTGTCGTGTAAATAAGCCCTATAAAACATATTTTAAACAGACTGTTAAATACTTCATTTTATTGGTTAGTGTGCCTTTATAAAGTACTTTTAACTAAGACACGGATTTACGTGTAACGGACTTAAACAGAGGAGGAAACTTGTCATTTCTGAAGGTTGACGCCTGGTGCACCTGATGATTCAACGTTTTTTTGCGTACAGTTACTTGTAAGTGCGTAAATTGTGTAGGTTTACTCATTCCTTAACTCGCTTTGAAATGTCAGTATTAGTTGCGAATACCGCACGTTCAATTTTGTTTTATTTTACAAATATAATCAAATTATTTAATTATAGTATTATTTTAATTAATTATTTTGTAATATTTTCATGATGTCTTATTTTCATAATAATATTTGCCCATTTATATAGTCACTGGCTGTATGCGTTACACGATTGTATTCATTAGCATAAAAAAATAAGGAACGCTCTAGACGTTTGAGTTGTATTTTGCGCGGGAATAATAAAAGTTGTAAAATAGATCAAGAAATAGTTTTATTGTAATATTTATAAGCAAGAACCTCTGTACTCAATAACCGCGTGTCACAACCGCAACCATAATAGATTTCTTTGTAGTTCACAAATCTGTTTTATTGCTTGGTTGTGGTTTATGGCATAATAATGAAAACATACTTAGTCATTGAAGGTTTTTATATGATTGAAATAGAACATGCAGGCCACCTGATGGTAAGTGATCGTTCATAAATATGTGTAACTCCACATAAAATACGGGTTCTACCTGATACCGGATCACAAAGTTATAGTCACTCCTGAAGACGGACCCCTATGGTCGCCTCTTAGGTAATCTAATTTACAAGGTATTTGTAACTAATCAGTTGAGGAAGGATTCTGCTTTTTTTTCGGAATTTAATATAACTGTTCATAAGTAGCAGAAGATGGTAAAACACCATCAAAAAGAATTCATGTTTGTCTTCGGATACCCATATCTATTTACCACTAATGGTCACCTGTAATTAATTTTAAATAGTATTGCACTCTAAATAATATTGCACTTTAAATCCATACTGTTATAAGTAAAAAACAAAAGCGACGGTAGAGTCCCCAAAATTGACATTCTTCTAAAATAAAAAGGTCAGATTGTCGTAGAGGTTTTTACCATATACGGAAGTCTTAACTTAGTATTAAATACATAAGCTACGTAGTGTTAACAAACACTTGTAACATCTTGCGTACAAACTAGATGTATTTCGTATTTCGTGGTAAAGCCGTCAAGTGGGAATCTTGCCAAGAGCACCTCGTTAAAACGTTTAATACCTACACTTCGAGCTGAATAATGTATGATTGTGTTTTCACCCAACAATGTAGAAAGTTAAAAGAATGATATTATTATCCAGAAGATTTTGAATACAATAATTATAAAGTATTTTCGTGTGATTGAAGCACCAAAATAAATGATCACGCAGTTCATCTGATGGAATGAATTTCCATTTGAAAAGGTACGGCGGTGGTACTTCCACAGTCAAACCCTATTAATTCTGTCATCTTTCAAATGAAAATTACGTGAAAAACTTGTTGAACATTAAGGCATTTGCCATACAGTATTTTTTGAATGTGACGTGTTCTTGCTTATATTATTTATGTCACTTATACATATATCTTATCCTAATAACGCACAAAATATTAAAAACTGATTATATAAAGACATAATGTCCGTTTCTATGTACCTACTTGTTAAAAAAATTAACACTCCTTAAAACAACTCAATTACTGAACAAGCAACATAACTAGCAGTGTTTCTATATATTTTTTTGTGTCTACAATTAGTAGATGCAAAAAGTGTGGCGATGTTTGCGGAGTCAACGACCAAATTGGCGCAAATACGCGTGTTCAAGATTTTTTGGATTGGATAAAAAAATAACGAATGTTCTTCAATGAGTACGTGAATGAATCTTCTTTAATGAATGACTGATGTAATATTTCGAGTCATTCCTTTATCGTAAATTCGTTAATATCCCACCGGTGGGTACGAGTGTCATCTCACACCGAAAAGGGGTTAGGTCAAAATCAATACGCTACTTCATCACCTCCACCCATATACTTCTGTAATTAACCCAAAACGAGAGTCCTGTCAGAAATCGAACAAATGTGTTACTATCCCATAATAATAAGTTGCCACGCTCTCAGTACCTCTGCCTTACCCCACTAATATACAGCTGTACCTACTAAGCTGTGTAGAAAAAAATAATACTGCTGTTATAAGCAAATCACATATGTGCAATAAGGTGAATATATCGCGCCGAAGAAGCATAAATTAATCATAAAACATTATGCATGTTTAATCTAGGCTTCTTCTTTATTCTTGCTTTATTTTATTTTATCTATCTCCACCTCCACCTTCCACTTCATAAAAAACCGTCAAGTTGTTTGGGCCACAGTGTAAGTCAAGAATTGGACATGCGTATTCTTTTGGTAAAGGTCCATGGACTATAGTAATCACTTATACCAAATGTTTGCCAATATGTTCCTACAAAAAAGATAATCGAAATGTCATATTGAATTGTTTCGACGAAACACTCCAATTGGACTAGCGTCTCTTCATCTTGTATTACCTATATACAAATACTTAAATGTAAGAGGATTTTTGTTCATTTACTCTATTTATAGAACATCAATGCAACGTTATTTCTTATTTTGAGATTAACTTATTAAGGATACATTTTTAATATTATATTATGTTCTAAATATACCTCATAGCTATTTTGACGTGAATTGCAACTACGCACGCATTTGAAGTGTAAGAGACTTGATTCATTATTCGATCGGTTAAAATAATAGTCGTTTTAAAAATAATCCAATAGGACCGCTCCTCAAATAAAAAGGAAAGGATTTAACTAGCGTTCGTATGACCTAGACTTTTATATGAAACATACATCAATGGTATATTGTATCTATTATCACGAATTCCGTCCAAATAAGTCAAAAGACAGACGACCTTGTCACTATATTTCGATCAGTTCATTGGAATGTAACAATGACCGTGAATGTGCCAGTCCCAATGTTTTTTTCTAAACTGCATTATAAAATTATATCGTAACCTTTTAGCTGTCTGGGGTCCTAGTACACTTAAGTACTGAAATTCAATGTGATTGTTATCGCTTGATTGTTTGTGGTATTTAGACAAGTAAATATAAATAAATATTGAACTAAAATTCTAAAGTGTAAGTCAACAAGTTGATGTTATCATTGAAAATATTATGAAGCTTTCAAACACATTGAATAATATTTAAAATACCTTTTATTAAAATGTCATGGGACGTGTCTTATTGCGTATCATGCGAAAACTATTGGACTTGGCATTCCGGTAAGTTTTATATGTATTATATAGAAGTAGCAGACGAGCATGCAGTCCACCTGATGGTAAGTGGCTACTGCCGCCCATGGACATCTGTAATCAACCCCAGATAGGACCAGATATTCCTACCTGAGGTCGGCAACAGATGCGCCGCTACCCCTGAGGACTAAGCTGGAATGCCTCGGAAAAGTATGTCTCCCTTACCACACCCTTCAAAACGGAACACAGCAGCGCTTAACACTGCTGTTATTAGGCAGAAATAAAACCACCACCACCACCACCACCACCTGATGTTAAGTAGCTACTGCCACCCAAGGACATCTGAAATCAACCCCGGACAATAACAAATTTCCATCTGAGGTTGACCCAAGATGCATGGATGAATGAATATCAAGGAAATGTTAAGTGTAAATAATTTTCGGGTTTAACATAAAATCTAGTGATAAAGATTTAAAGTTAATAAGGGTAACCATTAAATATATTATTCATGCAATAAATCTTCCACAAGTATCTATCAATTTCACGCTTGATACGTTAAAATTATTATCATTAAAATACCAATCAAGGTGGATTCTGAAACATGATGAAGATTTATTACCAATTTCGTATTGCTTAATAAGACATTTACTATGCTCGTTATCAGTATAATATAAACATACTTTTTTCATATATATTTAATTCAATGACACATGTAAATTTTAATGAGAAATTCGAGACCCAGTCAAGCAAAGTTCTTAGCTATAAAGTTTGGCATTGATAATAGAGTCTACCTGTGTAATCTACAATTTGGTACGTGACAAGTTGGCTAATGTTGTAAAATTGATATTTAAATCAACCCCTATATTCCACTAATAGAAAAATAAGTCGTGCATTATCACATACATAGATGTAGGAACAAAAGAAGAAGATATTGTTTATTTGCCTGAACTTTCGAGATCTGACCATAGAAAGGCACGGTAAGACTTTTGTTGACTGGACAGTACGGATCATAACTTCATGTTATGCAGCCGCAAACCTTATACATGTGTACGTACATTTACATTCTGTTATCTATTTATTCATAAGACGAGGCAGAGCTGTCACCATACCAGTGTGACGCGCAGAGGGTCCCGGTTTCGATCCCCGGCCAGACAGATATGATAATGATGAATTTAGATTTCTGATTCTGGGTCTGGTTGTTTGGGTTTTTGTCTATGTGTGTGTCCAAGGCACCCATGACACTGGGAAGCCTAGTGTGGGGCTGTGAGTGTAGAAAGCGTTGATTTATAAGCGTTTATATATAAGCGTATATAAACATAAACGAACGAACGAACGAACGAACGAACGAACGGATAAAATAATATAAAGGAACTGCTTTTTACGATTGCAAAATAACTGCGTTTTCGTAAGCTCTATTATGCATATGCAAATGCAAATGGACAATACTAAATTTCATCTTTTAAGATTTTATATATTTGACCATATTATAATAGTTATTATGTTCTCATAACCTAGAAAATTATGTACCTTTCAATGTAGACGTATATTTTCAAAAAAAAGGTTTTCAAAAGCACCGATATAACAATTTAATTGCTAAGTATGTGCTTGTTAAAATAGTATATTTTGAATTGTATTTAAAACAAAAAGGTGTATAAAAAACCTTTGAAGAGTATTCTACTCATCTAGGAAAAAAAAACATAAACACACAAGACATACCGAACGGAAGCTCAGTGGAAATAAAAATATCATTAAATACTTAAATGAGCAAATATCCAAATACTGGTTTGATTAATTTGATACAGTTAATGTCAATGACGAAAAATCTAACGAGTTTTCGATGTCATCGACATATATGGATAATGAACCAATCTTTTGCCTAATATTCAGCTATAACAATTAAAGTCAACAGAATTCTGACGTTATAATGATTTTATCAGTACATATTTCGCAGTTTTGGTAAGAAGGTAATAAGTTTATGTGTGTTTACGTAATTTTATTTCCATTTAGCGATTGCAATTTTTAGCAGTCGCAAGAGTGATAAAATCTTGTTTTTGAGCTGCAGACCAAATTACCACAGTAAGTTAGTCAAAGTAATGTTTAAGATCGTGTGACAGAAAGTTGAAAATGATTGTTTTTTCTTATATTCTAATATTTCATACATATTTTCAACCACTGTCAGTCAAAATCATTTGTTCAAGTCCGAATTGTCCGACTCCAACTAAAACAAGCGTTCCACTAGATGTCAGTCACTATACCTTTATTAAATCTGAGAATAAGATGGGAGTCTCTTTTATATATTATCCCAGCTTTATCACACCCTTGAATTCAAATCTTACAGTGTAAAGCTGAAGTTGCTAGGGTACGACAAGATCCGGGGTTGCGGGTGGCGAGAGTGGGAGCTCGAACCGCCCGGCCAGCGACCCCGGGAAGGACAGCGGTATGTGTGGTCGCATACCGTCGTGCACATCAGACGGAGTGGCGAGTACCACGCTCGCCTGGACGGAGCCCGACGGGGCAACGCGCTAAGAGGACTCCGGTTGCGTTCCTTTGGAGATCCCGGAGTCCCCTACGCAGCGACGAGGACGGCCACCGGGGGGGGTTTAGTGCGGTAAGAATCCCACATAAACCCGTGTCGCTCCCACGGCATAGGGTACCTTTTGAAGGTTTACCCCTCGTAAACAAAAAAAAAAAAGGGTACGACAAGATGAAGGAATCTTCGAAAAGTGTAGGGATAATCAACAAGTTTACACATATTTATTAAAAGCCTTAAAACACTTCATTTGTGCGTGACAACCCGGTTAAAATGTATTTAAGAAAACATTACTAACACTAAGAGGTTAATTTTAAAAACTTTGAAATCAAAAACATGCACTTAATTTTTGTTCGTAAACATTACCATTCAGCTCCATATTGTGTATGATACACATGAACGACTGACCCGGTTCCGTCAATCAACAATGGTTTCACAACGTAATAGATGCTTACAGGTTTTTGTCTGTGAGTGTAACATGTTTTGCAGATTCTGCACCTTTGTAACAGAGCTAAGAAAACCCGAATCATTTGGTCTCATTCACAGACTACATGTGAATACCGTCACTCTTGAACGCTTATGACGACTATATTCAACCACATTCATATTCCATTGCTGGGCATGGGTCCCATAACTGAGGTAAGCCTGAAGCGGAATCCGGAAAAGTAGATAAGTAAGTCGGACGGCTTCATGTTCGATTCTAGAACTATACTACAATTAAAGTGCAAATTAAAGTTTTGACTGTCCTAAGACTCTTTTTCTAGGAAAGTGAAGAAATACGAGCATCAATCGCTTTTTTAGTTTAACAAAAAAGCTTTCTTTAGAAGTACTTTCTTTAGAACTTTAGTGTTGGTGTGGTAGCTTCGAAGCGCGAGTCCAGTGCCTGATCACTTTTTCTGTTACATGCCTTACTTTAAATCTTTAATAATTTTCACAAAAGTTGCCTTTGTACAAAAAAGATAGGATGTATAACAGGATTTGGAACAAAAACATACTTCTAAAGTAAATATATTGCAAGTTGTGAAACACTAAGTTAACGTGACAATATTTTGCTGCCGAGTCATTGCAACTGCCTTTCATAAATAGGATAAAGTGACGGGCATTAATTTGCAGAAACAAAGCCAGCTCTGAATCATTCAGATAGTCGTGAATTCAGTGCGCTTAAATCGAAATATCGTGTACAAAATTGCACAATAATGACAAATTTATATCCACAGTGCTGTGTTTTGACAAATTAAAAATTAGTGCCTGGGCGACGGGGCTTCGTACGATCTCCAAAGTTGTTTTAACTTTATCGTATATTAGATATTTTGAAATAGAGATACAAGCTACTGTCCCATTTTTTAACTATAAAAGCTACTCTGTAATAGTTTTGTGAAAAGTATTGTCTTTTTGAGACACCTATTTGGCTAACCTTCTACATTTACATGATTCTAAAACTTTCCAAGAAACTTTATTGCTCCTTAAATTGAATTAAACAATATAATAATGTACCTATATTAGTAGTATTCAGTGAAAAATCCAGTTTAAAAGTAATTCATTAGTCAGAATTATTCATTTCTTTAAATTATTGTATAAATAAAGTAAACACAATGAAAAGGATGTTCATATTTTCATATGTTAATGTTTGTTTCAGAAGTATAAAATTATTCCATTAACGCCATAAATATACGAATTTGAGCATAAAATTACACTTCCAGATGCATTTAATAATAAAGTGAAAAAAATATTTGACTTGTCCCGTAATGAAGATTCACATTATGTATAAAGTTGTAAAATAAACAATGCATGTTTGACATGTAATCACTTTTATGGATTTTATTATGGAATATTGTCTCGTAAAGTGAAGAAATGTGCCCTTACGCTCGTTGTCGCTTTGGTAGGCCCCAAATTATGCGTTAAATTTCCCAAATATGTAAAAAAATATCCTTTTTAATGTTACTTTTATGTGGGAATTAAGTATGAATTAAGTAAAAAAGAAATAACAAACTGTATGTATGTCCGAACATCGAAATATAGCATTAAAATATTTCTTCAAGTTTATTGTATGTATAATTGTCACCATTGTAGATAATTGTGTCGCGTACGCATATTGTTTCGAGTGCAATAAAGTTAAATATAATTTTTGGAACGTTGGAACGTTAAAGAGTTGTTAAGATTTTTTTTATTCAAAGTTGGCTCTCTGATATGATACGGTTTCCTGTGATCACAATTCGTTAAATTAACACAATGCAGTAAAATAAAGACACGTAAACAAATAGTTTAAGCACGAGACAGGGAAATTTATTTTGGTTTTTCAAGGTAAGTCTAAACTTTAGACTAAACTGGTGTCAAATTTGGCAACAAAACATCTATGAAGGTTTGCAAGTTGTTACAAAGAGTATGGTTTGACTGGGGAGGTACCACCGCCACACCTATTTCTAATTCTTTATTTGCATACCCTTTGGGTTAGGATAGGAGCACAATACTTATGTTTTTCTCGTATGTATACCACCTTATCCTGCAATAAATGAATTGAATTTGTATTTGAATTTAGTATAAAGCATTTCTTGTATTTCGGTAGAAGGGTTTGCAATTGGATGCTGGCTGACTTATTTAGGTACCAATGTGGCGTTTGGCGACCATCTTAGCCGTAAGGGGCGACAGTGCACTGTGATCGACTTGAGATATTATTCCCGTTCTAATTGGAATAGATTACAGATGCTCATGGGCTACAGTGATCACTTACCGTCAAGTAGACTTTAGTAAAAAGTTAAGTCTTTCTGAATAAACAGGATAATTTATGAATGAAGTACATATAATCAAGTTCATATAGTCATTTGTCAGGAAGTGTTTGTCAAAAAAATATTTTAAATATCGTTATGATTTTGTGATGTATAAGAAACAAACACGTAAAATAATTTAGATATCAATATGTTGACTCTTTGGGTATCCGTTGGATAGTAAATGTCATCTGTCAAATTACTGCTAGCATTAAAACTTATTTTTTTTTATATTTCTTTGTTTGGTATGGTAAAAGCTTTCAATAGGATTAACACTCTTAGATAATACATAACTATCTCATCTTTTTTGTTAAATATCCCAACGAATAATTTTTTATAACGTAGACCCTTATATTTTCTTCATAACCTCGAAGGAAAAAATTTGAATATTAACTAATAGTCGCTTGGTAAATTGCTCAACTATTGTGTTAAAATTAGGAACCTGTAAATTTTTATCTCTTTGTAGTACTTTGTAGTATGGAATACTCTAAGAGAATAATGGTTTTAGAGTATGAAAACTTTAATAGGCTGTAATGTAGTTTACATGTGAACGACATGAGATGCAAGTCGCAAACCTGAACTTCATCTTCACTGTATTATAATCACAGAAGACGAGAGAAGTTAAGGTATTCACATGCCCTTAGCATGGGCGATAAAAAATCAGAGACTATTTTTTCTCCCTGGCCATTTATAATTAACTGAAAAAAGATTCGTTCATACTGTTAAAGTTCCTTTAACAAAGCTATTGCTACGCCCATGATTATAAATCAGTAACCAGTAAATCACTGCATTTGTACTCAAATACAGATAATCATTATACACAATTTTATTAAAAAAGGTATTTTATCTTTTATTTCACAAGATTTTAAACGAATTATATTTTAGTCAGATTACGAAAATAACGCACTGATATACAAACCCCAAAATTAGAAATCATATAATCATAACCCTGTTCTTCATTTAAAATAATCATAACTTTGATCTTTACTATCACTCGAAAAAACTCTTGCGTCAGATATAACACACAACATCTCAACATCTCGGCTTTTAGCCGATAGTTGAATTGGAACAGCCTTGAATCAGTGTCGCCAATATACGTATTTACGCAAACATTGCTTATTCTCTCTATACATATACATATGTATAAAACGCAATGCATCTCTCTATAGATATTTATGTACATTGATAAATTTTCACATATATTATCGTTACAAATCTACATTATAATAAAGGATGTCGCCGCTTCTATTAACATTAATCTGTAATAGATATCTATATACTCTCACAAACAAATCGAACATTATAAATTGTACAGCGAATCTATCAATATTTATGTTACACAGTATGATAATCTAACTTCGATCTCTGCTGTAAATCTTCTGACCAATAACACTTATAGTGACTTATGTATTTATTAAGTGTATTTCTTATCATAATTATACCATAATTACACACTAAAACCAATAATGATATTCATAAATATACAGTAACAATATTAATAATTAAGTTTACGCAACTACATTATGCATAAATGTAAAAATGGTTAAATTTCACAAGATTATTGCAGAATACATTTTTTCTACCACAAATATACCATAGCTTCTGTTTTCAAATAAATATATCAAACAAATCGTAATCCACGATAATCCTTACCTTATTGTCCTCGTTTACGCCTTCACGCAATCGTAAAAACTGAACGTAATGTTTATTTTTCTTGACAAACCACGTACGATGTCCACAGATTATACAAACATCTATCGAAACTGTCGATCAAGTTGCGTTATTTAAACCATCGCGTATTTATCAGTTTCGTTTGTAATTGGCGGGCTTCGATTCGAATTTTGAATTTATTAGCGCGCGTGTTAACTCGCAGCTAGTTGCGCGGACACTGAGCTGTGACGCGGACCTTTTACTTCACTGATAGCCTCAGTGTCACTGGTCACCGAGCACTGAACAAACTTCCGATGATGTATGTATTCCGGTTGGGATTTATGATTGGTTTCACGGTACTGGTGCATGCGGAAACTGTAGCGGATCGAATTTTGCATGCCGTTGTCATGTCAAGGATGCAAGGTATGTAGGATTGTCCGGTTTTCTAGGATTTCATCTGATCTAAAGGATATAAACAGTATGCTGTAATGTCCACCTACAGATGATAAACGGCATGGATTTTATTTAATTTATTAATATTTAAAAGTAAAGTTGCAGAGTTGTCATACACTTTACAAACACAATTGTCAAAGCGTAGTAAAGACTAAAGTACTTTGTGCTGAACAGATCTAAAGGTGAAGGTAAACAGGTTCTATAATCGGACAGTTTTAATTTCTACACTAAATAATATTTGAATATTATGACACTTCCATTCGCGTTCGCGTTTTTTCTTTTGTTTATGCTTCTATTATTTTTAAAATTAACTAAGTCACTACAAAGCGCTACGAAAGCTGTCAGCCGTTTAAACGGAGCGACGAATATTTTAACGGGTTTTTGAATATTGGTTTCATTTAAACGAACAATATATTATATAATTGCATGCTTATAATAAATGTATACAATACTGTATACTACTACAATAGAGATAATACTATTGTTTCCAATATATTTTCGTTTAGCTATTGCGCACAGTTGTACCGTAAATGTAGGCATAAGTATTTACAGTGTTATTTTTTTAAATTAAGTTAGCCTTCGCTGTTCCCACACATTATACGATTATAACCTCAATACCGATGTATTGAGTTATCACTTTATCCTATTTTATCTATCCACCTCGTATTATCATATCAGCTATTACGAATCTGTAGATTCCTAATCTATATACCGATTAGGAATCTTCCTTGATCTCAGCACTGCGTAACCTGAGAACTTAATTGGAATGTGTATCTTTTGAACCGATATAATTATATTCTGCATATAACAATGCCCATGCTTTCGACAAGTAATAAGTTCGAGAATCATTACTTCCATACCTTAGACTACGGGAAAATCCTATTAAATACGCTGATCCTACTAATAGAAAATAAAAAGTAAATGTACTTTTTTGTACACAAAACTTATGGAAATAAGAATATTTTTTTAAATATGTCGCATCTTCTTATAGTTATTACGAGTCAAAAAATTCGGTCCCTTCATGTAAAAGACATCAACGTCTTCATGTTATCGTGTTACTGTTATAATCATTAATGTTTTACTTATTGAGTTCACTCGATAATGAAGTCTAATATATAAATTAAGTGTCTTATCTTAATGAGCAAAACGAAGTTTAAAGTTTTTTAATGCCCTGTTTTACTTTTATGTGTATTAAAAAGTTAAAATAATTGATTATAAATTAAAAATATTCTTATTTTAATTAAGTTATTTGTGTAAGTTTCCTATATTATATTTCGTACCATAAATCTTTCACAACAAATGTTGACGGATCTGAAACATGTATTACGAAATACTCTACATAATAGATACTGGTAGATGTTTACCGTAAAATAAGGTTAGACACGCCAATATGACAAATTTAAGTGACCATAGCTTGAAAATAATAGGGTTGTGTATTTTGAGTTAGTTAAAATACTTCAGAGCTTTTATTATTTAAAGTGTTTGACATTTGAACATATTATCTTATATATAAAATTCTCATGTCACAATGTTAGTTACCGTACTCCTCCGAAACGGCTTTACCGATTTTCACCAAATTTTATATGCATATTCAGTGGGTCTGAGAATCGGACACTATTTATTTTTCATACCCCTAAGTGATAAGGGTTTGTTCACCCTTAACATTTTTTTATTTATATGGCAACACAACGTTTGCCGGGTCAGCTAGTTTCCTATAAGTGAAAGTAAGAATTCACATATTCCACAGATAATAATTATTGTGTTGACACTTGTCTAATCATATGATGAATCATAATTATTATCCAACGAAGATTATAGACGTTTATGAATACTTAAACTGTCTATGTTAACGACAATATCTGTTTCTTTGAAGTAAGTTTTAAATGACAATAATATCGCAAATATATCGACTCGTTGGCAACAACTTCATATGAATCTCCAAAAGAAATCCCAAAACATTATGTATATCCGTTTAGATGCAAATATCAAGCATAAATATTTGTTATATATGATTATTTATTCTATCCTTAAACGGAGTAAATGTAGAAATAAAACACTTTATGTCGGATCGTTTGAAATTCCTATTAGTATGCAAAGACAAGTAAATTTCATTCTGAATATTGCAAGATATCTTCTAAATACATAATTAAGTATTAAGTAGGTGTCTGTTTATAGATTTCCGAAACTAATATAGATTCATCCGTTAATAAAGATAAATAAATTTAAAAACTGGATCATTTATGTGACCGGTTCTGTTATTCAAGGGGCTGTATATGGCCAAGAGTCATTATGACATCGGTAGTACACATTTATAAATATTGCTGGCGATGTGCATAATTTTGACATTAAAGTTATGTTTTTGGACATCGCAATGCGAGCTATTTTCAATCTTTGATATATTTAGCTGACATTATTGGACAAGATATTCGATTGCGGAAATATTGTTTATCGCATGTCATTCTATTTACTAATTAATGTCCTATTAATGAGCACGAGTAGCTTTAATGCATTTTTTCTGACTGCTCTAGAAAGAAGAATGCTAAGAGGAGGAATGATGAAAAAGTGTCTTTATATTGGTTTTAGTAGTACTTTTAGAAAACATATGACTTATTGAACAATTAAAAGGGATTCATTTAATTAAAAGGTATTATTATAGTATTTTTATAGCCTGTTTCATATATTATTTTGTACCTTTTTTATTACGTTAATATTGTAAATAATTAAATGTAACTTGTAGAATTATTGAATAAATCATACACATTTAAACTTTATGAAACTTATACTTTAGTTATATGCAACGCTGGGACCAAATATCGCATAGATATTTGTTCGATCTAAGAAAAAATGAAAATTTAAGCGTTAACAGATACAAGTGGAGAACAGAATAAAGAATATATTTAAAATAATGACACAGCCCTGCACAACAAATGTAACAATGTGGTACAGAAACATCCGCGAATCGTCTGGCCGGTTGCGGGAAAACCGAACTAAACAGCATTATGCATTGTTTGCCGAGACATCTGATTGTAGTGATAGATGTATCTGTATATAAGCTGTTTAAGGCTGTTTAGTTTGAAAGAGAAACTATTGTGACCTTAAAGAGGCCATGTGCTTACTATCTAGAAGTACTGTGTGCCGCTAGCGCATCCAAAACTAAGAAAAGTTAAGTAATATCAATCATTGAGTCATCTACTTAGACATCTATTTAGTATCAAACGTTTACGTAAGTTACCGTGAAAGATACATATAACGGTTCTACTTATGATAGTTAAATAATAATTAAGCAACTTTATTCATAGTTTCTGAAAACAATAAAGTAAAAGTTTACCTTTTACTAACATTGTACAGAATGCAATAATAGTTGCAATGCAAGTTGATCCGTTGTTTACTTGATTCCAATTGTTTTGAAGATGACACGGCTTACATATACTGATTACATAGTAACAGTTGAGTCATTAGCAATAATAGAAATATCCCAAACGATGCGTACCTACGTAATTGCATTAGTCATGGTGGCGTAATTTCGTAATGTACTATTTTCGTAAATTGTCTTCTGTTTGTATTCAAATACATTTTTTATCAAGCTTTATTGCTCTTTAATCTTTAAAATCCACACTTTCGTTTACGACAGTCGGGAATCGAACCCAGAAACTGCTTTAGGAAGATTTTTTAAAATGCTGAGTTTAATGATCAAGTTTTGAGGGCGGATAAAAAATAAGGAACAGTAACCATTTAATATCATGCTTTACTTACTTAAAAAATGTTAGGAAATCGCACGCCTGAGGTTTCTGTGAACAAAGGTCTCAAAAGTGTGTGAAATCTACCAATCCGCTGTTGGATAGCCTAAACCCTCTTACCTCGTACCGTATGGATATTAATATTAAAAAGCTTGTCACCGTATCCATATATAAGCGATATCGGATTTTTTCTGGCTCCCATCAGATTTATATTTTTTTTGCAAAACCAGGTCCAAAGGCTTAACGTACCCTCCGATGAAACTAGTAGTGACTCATTCAAGTTCCAGCTGTTATGTAACTACATACATTACGATCTACATAAGCTGTAGCTTAATCAGGCGTATAAAATTGCATATTAGCGTAATCATAGCATCGTATCAAGACATCACATTTAACAAAGCTATGATATAGCATATTATAGCTTCGTTAAACCGCTAACACGCGATTTAAAATACAATAGCAAAAAAACAATGAGTGTTCGTGTAGTATTACTACTTGTAACTGCACACAGTTCAATTAGAACTGAACACATTGATCATTTACTTGGCAGTATGCAAAAAAACCTTTAGACGAATAAACAGTCTGTGGCCTAGCGTTTGTTATGTAATAGGTAGAGCTAATAGATTGATACGGTTTGCATGGGATTTTCGTACTTCCGGCAATGGTATGGGTTTTCTTTGTACCTATCGCGCCATGGTTTTTGTCATGCGTTCTGTTCAATATGAAGCCATCCTGTACTTTTTTACCCACTTATTGTACATTTACTCTAATAGAGGTATATTGTAATGTATTGAGAAGTGTCCGCTCACCTTAAGATATTTGTAGTTCTCTAAGCTAATTGAAACCTTCAAACTAGAGCATCGTATTTATTAGCAAAACTGAAAAGTCAAAACAAAATAATTTCCATTATTTTCTTGATTAGCATTTTTCTAATAATTTCTAACTGATTTTCACTAGTAAATATAATTGTTATTAATGTTCGGAGTTACTAATTAATATATACCGAATAGCTTCTTGTTTCAAAATGTATGTTGATGTGGTGGCGTCGCTGTTAGTCGTAAAATGTTCTACCTTCTACATATATTTGATTAAGAAACAGTCATCATGGTACATACTTCACTTATAGCATCATACACTCACCGTACTAATATGATCTCATTGCTCATTGCTCATGCGAGAGTGATAATTTTTAACTTACGAGTACATTACATTCTTATCATTCTTAAACAGATTACTTAAAAAGATAATCTATTTGTATATAATTCGTTATATTTATAATTTTATAATATAAGTATTATTCAATTATTTTTGTAATATATGTGAAAGTAAGTGGCTACAGCCGCTCATGAACATCTGCAATCAACCGCAGATAAGAATATATTTCTACCTGAGGTCGGCCACACATGCGCCGCTAACCCTGAGGATTACTCTGGAATGCCTCGGATGCATGTAAAACTGATGTTATTTGCTAGAACACACCTATTTCTACGTGGTGCCACCGGAATCGAAACAGAGGGTTTACCACCATTAAGTATATAAACAGGGTTTTTTTAACAAGGTTTAATTTGTACATGTTTGACGTTATAAATTCACGTTCACAGTCACATTCCTTTTTGAATTAGTTTCGATATTTCAATATCTAATATTAATAATTCACACCTGATAACATATTGAACTCACGAACCACAATCAAATTGGGTTTTCTGGCGTGCCACTTGCCACCAATTAGTGTTAATGAATTGTAGTATGTATGTTATACAGTTTTACCTTGATTAATAGCTTTGATATCTATGTGACTAATAAAATATGAGCCTATTTATGTGACCTCCAGTAACAATGCTACGCTATGCTATGCTATAATGCTAAGTTACATTTTAAAATACGAGTGTAATAATACAAAGAGTTATAGTCTCTTATTTTTGAGACAAGATCAATGGGTAATTCTGAAGGATGAGGAGGCTGATAACAATTATCCCAGCACGATTTTATACTCTGCATATTAACCATTTTACAGATAACTCCTTATGACTTTTATTACGTGATTATTATCATATTTATAATTAGTAGCAGAATTTTAGGCGTGGATAGGCAGTACCCGCGCTTTTTTTAATTCCTTAGATATAAGAAATTAAATTAAGAAATCCAACTCCGTTCTTAGGTGCAATTTTGCGACAAACGGTAGCTAAAGTAAAAACGAGGGTCATTATAAGGTGATTAATTTAATAAAATAGTCTAAAATCGCTTTTCATCGCCCAGCTTTAACTGGATTAAATGTTTACAAGGTACAGATAAAGAGGTAGTGATCAAAAAGCACGATTCGTGCGGACGCGTGGACATATCTAGAGTGGCGCGAGACGCTCATAAATAAATGTATACGAGATATGACGTTGATATTATCTAGAGCATTGGTTCTCAACCTATTCACTACTAGGCTCCGCTATCATATTTCCGATCGTATAAGAAACAACAAGATTGGGATCATTAACTTATGTGCCAGCAACGAAACAAAGGAATCGATTTCAATTTCGAATACATTGCGAACCTTGGTTTTGGTTGTCTACGGCCCCACAGGTTGAGAATCAATGATCTTGCGCTATGTGTGATTGGTGCGTTCAATTAGATGTGACCTTATTCTGCCGTGCATTGCTCACTTTTATGTGATTAATGCGTTTTGCAATACTATAGTAAATATTTATATGATTGGCTATCTTAATTATTGCTTTCATACGTTTGGCGCTTTAAACATAATTTCTACACTCATAGACCACAAGAATTCTTATATCGTGGTTAGACACATGTAAAAACAAACACTAAAACTCAGAATTGATATCTATGTCATCATTGATATTTTCGCCTATTAATCTAACAGATTACCTCAAATAAATAAATAAAAAATAAATTAATTAATTAATATGAATAAAAATAAATAAATAATAATAAAATAAATAATAAATTTAATAATAATAGAATAAATTCAGAAGCGTGTTTCAGAAATACTGGTAGTACCATCTGTTAAGGTGTTTTAATATCGCCCCACATTTTATTGCCAAGTGAATAACCTTAAACATATTTATTCCGAAAGTATTGACACTTATTTTAAAATTACAGAAACACTTTGATTTTATTTGATTTTATTTTTAGTGTAGATAAGTGTGATGTAAATAGATAGTAATGTTAATCCAGTAGCCACCAGCACTGTATCCGGCAGCTATTGCTTTATAAACATAATCATTAGATATTGGCTCGTAATAAGAACTCAATAAAACCAACGACAGACAATATGTCACGGTTGTATCGCAAGTTATATCATGCCCACTGTCGTTTAAGGTCAAGTGACCTAATTAAGTACTTGCTTTATTGTTTCAAAAACACGCACGAAAAATTGTAAACAAAACAAACACAAAAAAAGTTTCATCTGATATACCCTATATTGTTGATAATCAGATTATTAATCAACCAACTTAAAATAATTAATTATTTTTTTCTTGATAGTATCAATGTAGTAATTACATCAAAGTAATAACATTTTTTGTGTGCATTAACTATATATAGTATCCTTTATAAAATTAATGGGTAGTTTTACACTATACACTCTACCTACAGACTAGATATTATATATTATCTATATAGATAACAAGTTTCATAAAATATTAGAGTCCCGTACCAAAAAAGTGAAAACCCAATAGTATTATCACCTCTGATATATGTGTCAGCCTGTAACAGGGCTCTATCTTTTAATTAATAGTATACATATGTATATACAGGGTGAATTTTTAAAACGGGCCTTCAGGGCCAAATCCGAAACTATAAGGATTAGCGAAAAATGCTGAAAGGAGTTACGAGGCCGATTTTGATAAAAACTAAAACTGCATCATTACTTTTTTAAAATAACTTTTTCCCTAGCCGGGTATCGAACGAGTTCATTTTGAAAAAAAATACACCAAAATAAATAAAAAAATATAAAATAAATATATTATTGCACTATTTGATAGTGTTGCTTATAAGGATCAAAATCTGGGAAGTAATGATAAATGACAAACTAAAGGAAAAGCCTCAATTTTAAGAAAATACATATTTTTTTTATATTAAATTGGCAGTTAAGTTCCCGCCATTCATCAATTTAAACATTTCGCGTATTAACAATTTTTTGGCTCAATGTTTCAAATCATTCGAAATGGACGTTTTGTTCTTGAAGAATTTATATTTTTATGTCCGACTTAGTTAAGGTTACTTTTAGGACCATTATAATAGATTTAACTTGCTATGGGCGCAGTTTCGTTTAATACAGATGTAAAATTGTCAATTTCCGAGAATGTCTTTTTCGAGTCAAATCCGAGTGATAACTAAACAAAGAGATATAGAAAATTATATTTACTGTTGAAACGTAGTTATAAACAACAAACAATAAGAATTTACTATTTAATCAGTTATCTATTTTTATTAATAAATAAATCCTAAAAACGGCGGTAATTTACTTGCCAAACTATTACTTTCTCATACTAAGCCGTATGTCACGGTTATAACATCGAATAATTAGTTGATTAACAAACAAATTCTTCAATGGTATGACTTACGTATGTTTCTAAAGAATTACACATAAATCATTTGTTATGTATAATCCTTAAGGATTAGTATGGCAATGTATGGAAAAATATGTAATTTCTTCAAAATTTTCCTTTTCCTTTAATTTGTCACATAACATTACTTCCCAGAATTTGATCCTTATAAGCGACACTATCAGATGGTGTAATAATATAGACGGTGTATTTTTTTTTAAATGAACTCGTTCGATTCCCGGCTAGGGAAAAAGATATTTTAAAAAACTAATGATGCAGTTTTAGTTATTATCAAAATCGGCCTCGTAACTCCTTTCAGCATTTTTCGCTAATCCTTATAGTTTCGGATTTGGCCCTGAAGGCCCGTTTTAAAAATTCACCCTGCATATTATATATGTATATACACATATATTCGAACTGTTTACAGAGTCTGTATTATAACAAGAAAGTATCTGTTTTAAAAATAAACGTACTAGTAGTGTTAAATAAATAATCGCTACGGAACTTCGACTCGCACTTGGCTCCTTATTTTTTCTCCCCATTTTATTACCAATGCGTATTTGAAGTCAATCGAGGACTAAGTAAACTGACATATACATAATTATTTACATTAATGGCACGAATCTTCCCACAACTTGGAAGGTCAATAGCGCACTCGTAGCGTAGCATCCTTACAAATTCGCAAAACGTCAAATTTATTCTTTTGCGACTTTATTTATATTACAACTAGCTGACCCGTTGTGTTGCCATATAAATAAAAAATGTTAAAGGTGAACAACCATTATCACTTAGGGGTATGAAAAATAGATAGTAGCCGATTCTCAGACCTACTGAATATGCATATAAAATTTGGTGAAAATCGGTAAAGCCGTTTCGGAGGAGTACGGTAACTAACATTTGACACGAGGATTTTATATACTACTAGTGGTGCCCGCAGCATCGTCCGCATTTTAAAGAAATAATATGACATACATAAAACGGAAAATTTGTACCATTGGAATGACAGTGGTGCCATCTGTCGAAAATTGGTCTTACCAACTCCCAAACCCTCGTGGGCTCTTGGACAACAACTTTGCTAAAGATCATCACTTGATCAAATGCATAGTTTCCGATTATATAACTACTTACGAATTAAAAATTAATTAAATAATCCTTTTCCCACGGAGTAGATTGTGAATCTAAACCATTCTCAAGTCCCCTTGAACACACACAACAAATTTCATCACAATCAGTCCAGTCGTTTAGGAGGAGTTCAGTGACATACACACGCACATAAGAAATATATATATATAAAGATAAAATACGTACGCCTTAACAATAGCGGTAGTACCTCTTCGTAAGTTGGGCGGGGCGGCACGTTCACTCGCCGGCATAGACTTATTCCTTGCTACTGTACCACTACTGTGATATATCTGTACCATTAGTATGAGTTTTTACGTTTTAACAAATATTACTGTTTTTGTATTTGTTTACATATTTGCCCATACATTTCCAATCAGCACCCCTAGCGAACTGTATCAGAACTGATTGGAAATGTATGGGAAATACGTAAACAAGTACAAAAACAGTGAACAATCATTTTTGTAAAAACGTAAAAACTCATACTAAGGATACTGTAGTGGTTCATTGCAACTTGTATCAGTTTATTAATGGATTTTTGATAACTTATATTTTAAAATCATTAATATACTATACACATTTAGTACCTACATTACAAATTGATGCATATAATTAGAAATCGGACAACAGTTAACGCTACGATACGTAATGAATTCGAAAGTAATCGCTCTCAAAGACCGCTATGTGTATCGAAAATTTGACTGTACGTTCGTCAGGGGGTGTAACTCAGTGGTAGAGTGTCTGCTTCGCATGCTGAAAGTCCTGGGTTCAAATCCCAGCACCTCCAAACAAACGAATATATCGTTATTTTTGTTAAAAAAACAAATTTAGAATATGACTTTGCTTGGGTACATTTTTGATCATTAATAACCTAATAAATAACTTGTAATATTTTTACCCACGACAGAACGGAGACGGTATATGCATTTGGCGTGAGAGAATGTTTGCACAAACTTATGTTAGCATGTATCTCCATAACTACTGGTACGATTTTAATGCGGTTTTCAGTGATAGGTTTTGATTTGATTGGTGCTGGCACGTAGATATGTATTACGGTAACAATCTATCAGGGGCGCTGCTGTAAACATTTGCTTGTACAAAACCAAAAGTACTAGTCCAATTTGGATGCTACATATTTTATTCTAAAAATCGATAGAACTCGATACTTAAGTATTTTTATATTGTGGTGATACAGAAACTATAAAAAATACTACTTATTATAAAATTTTATTTAAGCAAAAGTATTTTGATGAGTAAAATAATATGCAAACTAAAAATACCGTTCCCCTAGCGGCATACACACACTCGGTTGTTTGGCTTGAACTTGGCCTCAGACTCTACGGATCTGTGGATGTACCTATTTTCTTTTAGTTTGAAATAATAAATAAAATAAAAAAAATTGAAAAGTCCCACCACGGTAAAAATGTAAAAAAAGGATAAAATAATTTAAATACCCCGACATAAATAATTTATGTGACGAGAGATAATTAATACTAAAGCTCACAGAGTCACACATATGAACAACAGAGTATTCGTTTTCATAGCACTTCCCTACGTACCTGCTCCTCGAAGATGTAGATGTGATATAGATATTCATCATATCATCATAGATATTCATGTTCAACCTATGAAAATGTTTAATTAATTCTTATTCAGGTTATACCTTAAACTTATCTTAAGTATAATTATGGTTCAATCACACACTTATACAAAAATATTTTTATTCAATTTTACACTGTGTTTTTTAAGCGTATTTTATTTTAATACATTTAATTCTCATACACTTAATCACTTATCATTAAACTTTAGAACTAAAGCTAAATGTAAGTACATAAACTTAAGAACTATGTTAAAGCTAAACTTAAATACAGTCCAATGCTTATAACGCCTTTGCTAAGTATGGTCCAATGTGTTTGCTTCGCGCGTGTTGCGCGGCAGGTGTTTCTACTAAGCCGCTTGTCATAACCCTTATCGGTCTATCGTTTTAATTCCAGTCCCGAACAGGATTAATTACGAAACAATTGTACGCCCGACACGACATTCATTCATGACAGATACATATCTTTGACATTTGCGGTTGAATTGACCGTTTCGAACAACATTGTCTATGTAAAAGTAAAATGTGCGCGTCAAAAACTTGTAGCTATCATTAATACTAAGTAAATGCTAATTTAGTGTTAAGTTTATTTTAGGCGGCTTTACCTTTAAGATTGGGTGCGCGATCCGCCCGGAAACCGACCCCGAGTAGGACGGCGGTATGTGTAGCCGCATACCGTCGTACACACTAGTTGGTTTGGTGAGATTTATGCTCACCAGGATGGAGCCCGACGGGGCAAGATGCTTAGAGGGCTCCGGTTGCGTTCCTTTGGAGATCCCGAAGTCATAAACGCAGCATCAAGGACGGTCACCAGCGGGGGTTTTAGTGCGGTCGCTGATTGTGATTATCGTCAATGGTCGTCGCCCACTGTCGCCGGTAATCGTATATTGCAATCGATTGCTGTCGACAGACGACGACGGTCGATTACAGTCGCCGGCGGATGCTGGCGACGACTGGCAAAAGTCTCTGTCATTTTAAGATAATTAGATTTGCTGCAGATATTCTCAGATTTTTGTGTCACGGTATAAATTGATATCAAATAATAAAACATATCAACTTAATAGAAAATATATCAACGTAGCCATTTCAAAATCCAAATAAACATATTTGAACACATTTTTAATACCTGCTTTTAATAGATATAGAAAGCACCAAAATCACGTAAAGAGCCTAATTAAAAATAGCGCACAAGAAAATATCATTTTATATGTAACAGCAACACTAATAAACAATTATCCGGAAGGTATGGTTATTAGCTTAGCTTATTGTACCATATTTGTCCTTTATTATCCTGTACTAGTAATTTATTTAAATGAGTAAGCGTTTTATCAGCACTGTTAACACTGTAAACAGGATTGACGTGGTATGACATTGAGTTCATTTACTACATAATACTTTCTATGAATAAATTAATTGATTTGAAAGTAAAGGAAGTCGGATCCAGTAGCGAATTCCGATTGAAAATTATGCAACTTCGTGTTTTCGTGTTTCAAGCATACCAATACCTGCATACTTATACCTGTACGTCTAATGGTAGAAGATATTTGGTCAATACAAAGAAATGAAATCGTAGTAATCGTAATAAGTGTCTGAAATTAGTTTTTTTTTTAATTTTTTTATTACACTTTATTGAACAATAAAACGTGGAACAATAGGCGGACTTAATGCTACGTAACATTTTTTATCAGTCAACTTGAAACGTATTTCTTGAAACATATGGGTGACTAGCTTTTGCCCGCGGCTTCGCCCGCGTTTAAAAGAAAATAATATAACATACTAACATACATAAAACCGAAAATTCGTACCTTCAACTTTGCTAAATATCATCACTTGATCAAATGCATAGTTAACGATTCAATCCTTACTAATATCGATTAAAATAATCGATGTTTTGGGTCCAAAAGATCGATTCTCCGATTAATCGATCTTAGATCGCCATCCCTAGTTCCCGTAGGATTTCCGGGATAAAAACTATCCTATGTCCTTTCTCGGGTCTCAGACTATCTTTGTACAAAATTTCATTAAAATCGGTTTAGTGGTTTGGGCGTGAAGAAGAGACAACCAGACAGACAGACAGACAGACAGACAGACAGAGTTACTTTCGGATTTATAATATTAGTAAGGATTTAAAACACATACATTTTTGTTTGTAAGGGCTAATCTTGAAAATTATTGAATCGGTTTGGATTGCAAGACTAGTAGAAGACTTACAGGGAGAATAAAAGACAACTTTATATCTCGAAAAACTATAAGGTTCTAGGATACGCACAAAAATACACAGGAGTTCACACGAGCGGTGCCGCGTGATGAAACTAGTTTAGTCCCTCTACTCATATGTCATTTGTATTGCGTATGTCAGAAGGTATGTCACAAGTGCGGCCGTGAAATATTGACATGTGCTAACAAAGGGCCCGATTGTAATTAGACAACAATTATATAAGGTTACATATCCGGCATGCAATATTTCCAAAATAATTATGTGTACGTGTCTTTGTACACATATTCACAAATTGACCTTACGTATGTAACTGCACAATATTGTTTTGTTTACATTGTCTCATGTTAATACCATATGACATTTGTTTTTAAACATAGGATAGGGCAAATAGGCTATGTCGTTGACGCCTGCAACACAGTATAAGGATATAGCAACATCTGCAACAATAGAAGTGTCGTCAATGATTCGCCAAATTCATTATTGGTACAATCTCGACAGTATGCTCCAGACCTTCACTTCCCGTAAGGAGAAGATGTTTGAATTTTTTAATTAAATTAACTAATGTTTTTATGAAATCACTATCTTGTGAACTATCTACATGAAGAATGATAAATTCAATGAGTTACTGCATAGTAAACAATCTAAGAACATGTATAATATGTAGAACTATCCTTGGATACGGATCAACCGAGTTTGAAGGAAGTTAGGATAGAAGCCGACATCTAAAAATCATGTGTAAAGTTTTGTAAAAATATTCTAAACAGCCAATTTGTAGTTGCTACTTTCATTTATGGGAAATGTATATATGCAGATCGAATAATAGGCAGGTAAGATAATAATAATATGATAGATTTTTAAGTTTTCTGTCAAAAGCTTAAAGTCATTTATTAAAAAAACTAAAGTAATTGCTTATTTAAGGCCCGTTAGAACCTATTAATAATCTTAACCACAGTTCGAAGTTGACAATTTAGGAAAAAAATGTCAAATTACGAATTTGGGTAGACAATAGGTAAGAATGATTTTAACTAACGGTTGTTAGTCATTTATTAAGAAATGAAAATAATTATTTCATCTATTAGTACGTTCGACGTTATCCCATATTAAATTTAAGTTTTGACGTTCGGTTGACCAATGAGTAATTAATTGGTAATTTAAATAAATTTCCGCTAATCTAAGGTCAGTTTTGAGTGACATAGATGCATTTTAATCAAACAGTTATTCGATATTAATCAAAATCATAATTATGATACGTAGAAGCGTGTCAACATAGATTTATACGCAATAAAGAAGGACGTAAGCCGTAAACATTGTGATGTAAATAAACAGGAGTGTTGCAGGTGTTATTAATATGAATATTTGTACGGAGAAGAGCCTAACAGGCATCACATAAGAGGAGGACTAGTGTGCTCTATTAGAGATCTCGCAGGTTTCCTATATGCGCAGCGACCAGTAAGGGAAACCTCAGTAACATTCTTCTATAAATACCCCAAAATGCTCACTGTATTAAAAAGGAAATGGTCTTATAATATATGCCACCATTTTTTCTAACAAGTCTGATAGTCTCGCGGTTTGGGTAGATACTCAAAGATCTACAACGTTAAACAACGTTAGTTGCGGTGGAGTTTTATGTTAAGTATCTCGGTTAACATTGCGTAGTATTCATAAAACCTTGTAACCGACACGAACTGACCAGTAGTTTGTGTCCTTCCTCTACCAAACTTCGTTTGGATTAGACCCCTAAATTGACGAGAACCCTATGTCAAATCATGAAAGGGCTGTAGCCAATATTTCAAATAAACATCTCACATTGTATGCAAATACATTTAAATTATATACAAATAACCTATAGTGTATGTATATGCCTCACTACACAATATCACGAGCATTGTATCTGTGGCACAAATGACAATGGTGCTACTGTCGCACCACGGAAAGTTCCACCTTTAACATAACATACCTTCAAGTACATTAACCCACGACGTCCTTCGTTATAAAAACCTAACGTACAGCCTGTTAGTATCAGTCAATAGATTAGGCCTCCAGGCACAACAATCAATCTGCTACCGGATCAAAATAGTTTCAATCGTGTTGATATTAATATCAGATTACATTTATAATTCATAAGTCGAGACGGAACAATCAGTGGACCGCGTATGCATATTTGTCTATTGTTGACAGACATTATTTCAGTGTTTCCCCAGTTTTAATTAGCTTGATAAGACAGCCGCTGATTTATTGCTGCTAACTCATTTGCTTTACATCGCTATGTTTTTATATGACATGTCATATAACGTTATTATACTAACTTTCGAATCATCAACAAGCAATTTTAAGCTCGTTGATGTTTTCAGACGATTTTTTGGAAATTTATAATGACGGATCAATATAAAAGTATTAAGCATGCGGTACTTAATTTATTTTAAACTTTTAAACAATCAATTAAAATTATTTGCTTTTTTTTTCAATTCGATTATTATTTCTGGTATATGATTACAAGTTTGGCTAAAAACATATTAATACCTATCAACGTAACATTTATTGACGAACTATTTGTGTTCATTTGATTTTAAAGCAAACCATTCTGGTAGTTTAATAGCATGTATTTTTTTTTAAATATCTAATAGACAACCTAAGCTAAACAATTAGTAATTAATGCTTATTTAGCTGGAATTGGCTTAACCTTGGGAGGTACTTTATAGGTCCTAGCGCCCTAATAGTGGCTATTTCTGACAAATAGATTAGAAGTGTTCAAGCAACACAATTTTAAATCCTTACATTTGTATCTTAAATGGCATAAACTAGTACTGTTTCAATGTTATTGTATATTTGTGTATAATAAAATAGATCGTTATCTTACAGTTAGGTGAATCCCCTTTTCAATATTTAGTATTTTAAATTTATAAAACGATCCACTCACCTCACTTAGAAACAAAAAATATAAATGTTAGTTAGTAAATGAAAAACTACAAATTATAATTATGTAATTTTACCTACTATAAAAATGACTGGTTTTATATTTATTTAAAGCCCAAGGAATTTTTCTGTGGTAATCGTCATTGACTCAAACAAACACTAGTATAAGTAAGTAGTAATTGTCATAAATCAAAAAAACACTGCCTAAAGATTTTTAACTAAAAAGTTAAGTAATGTAGCCTATTTCACTGCCACAACTAAGTTGAATCCAACTGCACCGCATATGTATAGACCCTTCAAGCCATTTGGGTTGTGGAGCATGCCAAAGAATAAGACAAACATAGGCACGTACTCTGGAAAACTATTATCCTTCGCAGTCGGGTAAAAAATTATACTACCAAGATCATTTACCAAGGACCATTTCAGAGGGTTAGTCACAGGTTTTACCTACAAACCTAATTACTTTGGACCGGTCTGACTACTGTTCTCGGAAATAGTTTCCTCACAATGCCCAAGTCTTTATTACAATTAATTGTCATTTAACTGTCTAAGTGATAAGTAGAACTATTAGGTCGGCGTGTAAAAAATAAATTAGCGGTTTTGTAATGCTTTCTAGAATATGTAACGTTAAGGTTAGAATTATACTCCCAGGTAAGATATTGGAGTCAGTTGCTACTGTCTTTATTAACAATCATGCCTTTTAAAATTAGAATATTTCTAAAGGTATAACTAAGCAAGAATGTATTTTTATGGAAGTCAAACACAGATAGACGGATAGATACAAAAACAGATGGCACTATATAAATAAACAATTGAAGCAACTACAGATTCAATTAATGAAGTTAATGATGATTGATATAATGACATCGTTATATGGATATCATGACACAAAGTGATTAGGAGCATTGCCTTGTAACCTGAAGAGTGGAAGGATATCCAGTAACTAATGAGTTTTTTAACCATATGTCTTGTATAAAAGTATGACGTAATAAAGAATGCTACGTTAATACTTTGAAGAAATGTAAGAAGAAGCGGTTTGAACTTTCTATACCGTATTTGGCAGAAATTGTATTTGAGGTCGCAGGCACTCATTTGCATATATTTGTTCTTTCTGCCTAAAGAGTTATGTGTTACATGTTCAAATATGTATGCATTTTAAAATTTTTTAGAGACCGTACTATATTTTAATGTCGTGGATTCAATACTCATTGTTCGGTACGAGTCGCCTTTCAGATTATAAAAGTTTAGACCACAGTATTACATGCTGGGAATTGGATTGGTAGCAATGGCACAACTTTTAGAGCACTCTGGAGAAGATTAAATTTCAATAGATTGCAGGTTCTAGGTACTGCCTGCCTATTTATTTTAAACAAAAGCATAAATTAATATCCTATAAGACACACAAGCCAAGCTAAAAATAGAAAAGTCGGAGACACATATTTTTAATAATTTTATGCACTAAATATCGATTAGATACACTAATAGATATCAAAAATTTCGCTCCACATATTAATAAGCATACGATCTTAACCCACGGCCACAAATTACTTTGTAAGTACCTAAGTACTTACAGAATTTATTAATCTGTTAGCTAGATTCGAAGTCGTGACCGTCGCATAAACGAGGGCAGGCTGCATTCTTTGTCTCGCCGAATAAGCTCTTTTACCTGTTTTAGTTATTCAGTGTACTTTACTTATTGAGGCCCTTTGTACTTCGATGTGGGACAATGTCTATTATGATTATCTACTCCACGATACGCATGAGATTCCGACTTCCCAACGCTCAATATGTGAGATTAAAATATAAATAAAATTGCGACAAAAGTGAAATAAAAAAATGCTGATATGTATGTTCTGACGTAAAAGAAACATAATGCCCCACGAGACAAGCCAAAGTACCGACAAAGATGATGCTGATGAATAATTGGAAATTATTAAAATTCCTTCTAAGACACACGTCTTAGAAGGAATTTATTATTTATTAATTTATTTATGTTTAGAATTTATTTTGGATACCAATAGGCTGCAGTGATTGTTTAATATCAAATGAACGGCTTGCGTATATTATGTATCTGAGAAACATTTTTTTGGATAGCAATTGCTAAAATCTCCGCTGGTAGGATGTAACATGGATTTCTAATTATAGTGAATGTATTGAAGGGGGTATAGGAGAAGGGTATAGGGTATACGCAAGCGAGGTCGCGAGCAAAGCCTACTCCCGAATATACGCAATAACCTCATTCAGTCAAACTGAAATTAATAGCTGTATTCGAATCCTAAATCATAACGAAACAATATCGAGTATCGAATGATATTTACGTAAAAAATGTATTGTTCCTTATGAGAATGAAGTACGCCTACTCATAGCAATTTATTGCTCCATTGGCGTACCAAGTAGTCGATTTATGGAACCAGATCAAAAACATTAAACTTAATAGTTATGTCGTTAATGTTTGCACAAATGGAATAAAGTTTGAATTCAATAATCTTGACATTTCTAGACAGATTAAGCAGCTTTTTCTAATTTGTGTAAATAGAAATTTTAATTTGAATTTTTGAAGGCGGTAAAAACCTCTGTGGTTCGACTCCGATAGCACCACCGGTTCACATATTTCTTCCTTATAATAGCAGTGTTAAGTATTGCTGTGTCTCAGATTGAAGGGTGTTGTATGAGAGACAATCTTTTCCGAGGCATTCCAGATTAGTCCTCAGGGGTAGCGGCAAATCTGTGGCGGACCTCAGGTAGAAGATTATATCTAATCTTGTGTGGGGTTTATTACAGGTGTCCATGGACGGCAGTATCTACTTACCATCAGCTGAACTGCATTCTCGCCTTCTACTGCTATATTGTATAAAATAAAATAGTGATCGTTGATTATCTTATAGAAACAGATCAGGATTTAATGACATAATTGCTTTATTTAAACGTTTACCTTTACTTAAAATCAAACCATTTTTTTTTTATTTATGAGTGAGAAACCTTCAAAAGGTACCCGACGACGTGGAAGTGACGCCAGGTTATGTACGATTATTACCGCACTAAAACCTCCCCGGTGGTCGTCCTCTACGTTTGTTGGAGATCTCCGTGATCTCCGACGGAACACAACCGGAGTCTTCCAAGCGCAATGCCCCGGTCGGGCTCTGCCCTGGGGGAGCACTTTTCGCTTGTCCCACACCATCTGGTGTTTACATAGAGATGCGACCGCCGTCCTTCCCAGGATTGCTTGCCGGACGGTTCGAGCTCCCACTCTTGCCGCCTGCAACCCTGGAAACCCCCTTTTAGTCGCCTCTTACGACAGGCAGAGGATACCGTAGCGCTATTCTACTATGGTTATAAACTTATCACCAAGCCACGTGAGCGGTAGCAATTATACTCAAATTAATCCATTTTATTTTTTCCAATCACGCTACCGTTCAACAAAGTACCTGTTACATTATGCAAATGACATTGTCCAAAGTAATCTTACAGCTGCTATAAGTTGTTCTGGACACTTATCAACACGGAAAATCGCCACAATTGACACTTGCGCTATTCAATTGTAAATACCAATATCTATTCCTATCTGTCAAATGCCACGTGCTGTTCTACATTTAATTTGTTTTCTTGTTACTAACTTGCTTGGCTAACTCATAAGGGCTTTCAAATTTATAAGCCTTTTAACCTATTTCTGACGAGAGTAAAGCTGAATCGCTATTGTTATAATTACCAGAGTAAAACCTTCGCCTTACTGAAACTTACTACTTAAGGGAGATATACTTCAACTTAGTCCTCGTAGGTTGCAAAGCTGTGGCCGATATATTATTATAGATATCTGAGCGGGGGCTGTCACTTACCTACCAATAAGTTGACTGCCTAATTCAAAAATTTTCAAAAAACAATAAGGATAAGCTCTGCTATTACGAATAAGGGTTCTTCCACACTCATTTATTTGCCGGAAAATATTGCAATGCTGTAATCTGTATTTCGGACTCCTGGCATGACCACATAGGAATCACCCTTTACCGAAACACTTGGGTTTTTTTTAATAGGTACCTTTATTAAAGTAAATTACCCTATTAACATCCTGTTAAGGAAAGTACTGCCCCAATCTGAGTAAGCTATTCCGAGATTCCACACAGAGTTAACGTCAGGTATAATTAAAAAATGAAGAATGTTAATCCGAATGTGTTTTTTCCGGGGTTTTTGTACGCAAGTGTACCGACATTCCTCGTACCACTGAATCCTTTCACTCCACGACATTACACGCGCACAAAACTAATTCTCAGAACGACATTCAGGTGTTGAACTACGAATATCTATGTGCATTTTAAAATGGTTAAAACATTATCTATATGTACCTATAGTGTTTGAAAATTCTTATACTGTGTGTTTCAAAACTCTTGTACTGTGTTTGAAAACCAATTAATGGCTAAAGTAACCAGTGAATTTCAGTTAAAACGACTTTTATCTGCGTTTACGAGTATTTCAGTTTAAAACAATTTTCACTCGTTAAGACTTTTGATTGTAACATATACAATATATATCTTACGTATGACACGAAGTCTCACATACTGTTTACAACAATAAGGTCTTATACAGCCTACGTCATCAATATATGCAAGAATAATTGCATCTAGCATTTATTCTTGCAATTTATAAAGAATTGGAAAACTTACTTACTTTACTATTGGCTTAAGTAACCAGTGAATTTCAGTTAAAACTACTTTTGCTTGTTTTATTTCAATTAAAAGTAATTTCACTGGTTAATAGTTTTGGTTGTATGTCCGGAGTCCTCTACGCAGCGCCGAGGACGGCCACCGGGGGGGTTTTAGTACGGTAACAATCCCACATAACCCCGTGGCGCTCCCACGGCATAGGGTACCTTTTGAAGGTTTCCCCCTCGTAAACAAAAAAAGATAACATACCTTACGTATGATACGAATTCTTGCAGTCTTAATAACACAAAAAGGTCCCACACAGCCGATTTCATCAATATAAACGCATTCATTTTGCAGATTACAAAGATTTGGCAAAACTTAGTTTAATAACGCTACAACTGACAGACTCGTTACAGTGGCAATCAACACGAAGGTCAAGAGATCAATCATCGATTAATCGGTTTTTTAAAGCGGACTTGATGTACTCTTTACCGCATCTCCGTTTAGTAATTGCGTGCGGAATGTTCGTTTCTATGAATCAATTGACATTTTGAAACCAAAATAAATAACCTCCTTTTTTTGAAGTTGGTAAAAAATATTCGAAATACAAAGATATTCTCCTTGCTTTGGTTGCGCAAGTTTTGTTAGGTACGATTATATCTTTGAGTAGAGCTCTTGTAAACATCAGTTCAGCTGTTTAAACAGACATGTACATATTTTGTCATATATTTTAATGTTGACTTTAATGTTACGACAGTTCAGTACAGATGGGGCACTGATTACCTTCGTGGAGTTCTGCAATCTGGATTCTGTTCTGGATCTCTGTTATCTGAGTTAAAAAAATATTATTATTATTATATATTTCATCACGCTCAAATCTGGATTGGTACTAAAAGAACATTTAGGAAAATGAGCTTAAAATGTAGTTATTTTGAAATTATAAACGTACAATAAAATTTTGTTTATTTTTTTAGATCAACCTAATGACCTACAGAACTATGCCGATTTGGAGGTAAAATGCAGCTTCATTCAACCTTCAAGTATCCAAACTTAGGTAGGTGGGTAAACGCTATGACATGGGGCTCTTCAAAAAAGGTGCAAAAAGAGCTCTCCTTCAAAGCCGGCGATGCATTGGCGACTCCTCTGGTGTTGCAAATGTTCATAGGCGACGTTGACTACTTTCCATCTGGTAGCACGTCTGCTTTATCGTTAGGCTCAAACATATAAAAAAAAAAAAAAAAAGGTGGCAATCTATATATTCTAGTGTAAAAATGTCAGAAGCACCAATAGAGGCGCAAGTGTGGAAACAGCCTTAAAGTCGCAAGTCACACTGATCTTTAATAGGTTTAACGTAAAACATTTGGGATGGCAATTCCATTGTCGTGACTTATTGTTATTGTTTACAGCTTTTAAATGAAAGGGCAAATTTCTGATCGTTGAATCACTGAAACAAAATACTTAGGAGTACTTGTTCAATTGATTTGAAGAAGTGAATGAGTACTTTTTCAACTTCAAGATTGACATTAAACACCATATTTTGGTCCGATCGTTTGTCAGGCGGATATTCAAAATGATGAATTAAAATTTTGAAAACAGGGCCTGGATTTTGTACTTGTGTTTGTATATCAAACGTACGTACACAGTGAAAAATGTTGACTCATTTCAACTCACAAAATCTGACTTAACATGGCCGTGTCAGACTAAACTCAAATAATGATGATACCAATTTGGTTATTGGCGCCACAAGAATAGATCAGAGTATTAAATGGAATGCAGTTCTACACGAGTGCAGTGGTGATGCCACTGTATTATCGGTAGTAAGGCATTCAAAGCACGAAGGGTTATAGAGGTTTTATAGTCCATTTATATCTATGGACATCGTTTGTATATTTCAGATACGATATGTACCATAAAAGATCATATCGTTAAGTAGTATTGGTATAACGTATTTAACTATTTGTATTCCGTAACGCTACCGCATTTTTGAAAAACATGGGGCGTGCCTTAAATATTGTAGTTAAAAATGTAATTTTGTTTGAATTGTTGAATGTCTGATTTAAACGGGACCTAGGGTCTAATATTAGTTTAATCATATATTGAAATTTCGTACTACGACCTTGTTAAAGTAGGATTGTTTTTATAATATTAAAATAAACAGTTTTGTATGATCACAGATTAATAAATAGTCAGTATGATGAAATAAAACTTTCCTGAACTATGATTATTTTTGAAAGATGGTGGTAGGGCCCTTGACCGATAGCAGCCAGTAAACAATCAAACCACGGAAGGTTCAACCTACAATATTATTTCCCAAATTATTTGTGCGAGTGTGTTGCAAGCCGCAAAGGTCAGTGTAGTACCGAGACACATTCCGTTCAGCCGTGAACTTTCATTCCGCAGACGTCTCTGTTTATTTTATTTAGATTCGCCGATTAATCCACTAGCTATAGTATTTTTAAATTGGTGTGATGTTTGTTTAGGATTGAAGTTTATTTGATTTTTAAGGTCTTTTAACTGCATTTGTTTACTGTTTATCTAGCGAAGACGTCTGTTAATATAAAGTAATATCCTGGGAATGTATTGAACGCACAGTCGCGCGCCTAAATTACTTTTGATGGAATTTACTTAGGTAGGCATGTCATTTCACACCCTCGGCCACTTTCGAGTGTGAATAGATTTTAGTGGAAGAATATTTAAGACTGCTGATTTTCGTCTTAAGTAGTCCTAGAGAGAGTCAAATTACAAATTTTCAGGGTTGACAGTGATTATTTACCATCAGATGGACTGCATAAACGTCAGTTTAATAAAACAAAATACACTTTAATTACTTCTATTATTCTACTATATGAAAAGTAGTGAGCAAAAGCTATTGCAAATTACTAAGTATTTATTATTAGTGACCTATAACAACGAGGTACTTATTTATCTTGATTTGATATATTTTTTTCTAAATGAAGTTAGATATTACTTATGTTGATGTTTCATTGAGGATATTAAAACATCTTCGTATATTGCTTTATTTTTTGTAGAACTAAATTAAGAAAATATATGATGAGATAAGTAGTTACATTTTAATAAAAATACTTTAACGAACTTTAAATGTTATGTTCATAAAAAATAATAATACATGCCTATTTTGTTAATAAACTAACTGATTGAACGTGAACGTGTAGCTTAAACTGATGGGCCTGAAAAACCACCACGCAAAAGAATTTGTACTGTCACATTTTTACGTTTAGTATTGATGTGTGTTTTATAAGACAGCACTACATCCGAGGCCTAACTTGAAATATTACTAAAAAATATTTTTATCGCTAACATATGGAATATGAAAATTATACAGCATTCTGCACACAAAAACTTATTTTATTTTACACTTGTTTTAAAAAACAAAGGATAAGCTTTAAAAGCACAGTTTTGGTAGATTAATGTTTATAGACCACATTTTTGTGCACCCACGCGTGCAAATATTGGCATTTGTTCTAAAATTATAGAGGTAGGTAAGTTCTTATTGTCCGGGAAATGTTCTCGCAAATCTATCTGCACTACTTCAAGGTGTCGGCGAAACCTTGAGTTATCACTTGTACATTTTTCTAGTTTATGATATTCTCGTAATAGGCGTATAAAACCATAAAATAGTTAATTAAAACTGTATAAAGTGAAACAGTTAATTAGGTGCTTACTTTGTAACTATAATTTTATCGATAAAAGTGTCCTACATAATGTACCTAATACTTAATTATTAGCGGTTATCGTGTGGTATTTTTTATGATTTATTGATACCAATGTCATTGTATTATGATGGTTTATCTTATATATATTTGAATAAATATATAATATAATATTAAACCATATGTTTTTTTTATATTTAAAAACTTCTATTAATTCTACAGGAATTATATTTTTTTTTATATATTAGTGCGACAAATCGAGCTTAAAATATTCACTATTTTTACAAAAGCACCTATGAATATTTAGAGATTAACACAATAAAAGTTTTACTTAAGAAAAGAGTCAGTCAATATCGTGCAATGTAAATTCCTTGAATCATAATGTTGTTATTTTGCTACACAAGGAACTGTGAATGACAAGGTGTCCACGAATCAGATAGCAAGTATATCTATAAAGGTGAGTACATACTGGCAAATACTTGGCTATATTTAAAAACAACGATGTCTCTAAATGTGCGATGATTAACAATTAATTATGATGACGCTTAAGAAAATGTTTAACTGCCTGGCGTAAAAGTAAGTTTAATTAAATAATTATCAGTTACATCGCCACGTTTTATTTCAATTTCAGAATAAATGATCAAACTCAATCAAAAACTAACTGGATTTAATGCTTTTGAGACTTAAATATTAGGCACTAAACTTGTATGTTATATTGCGTCTTAAGCACTAGAATGGTTTACGAGATATTTTGCTAAGTTGACAGGGCAGTGACCAATCGCGTTAAGCATGATTTTGCTTTACAATTTGATTTGATGTAAATACTCTAAGTAAAACATTAAACATTAAGTGTTGTTAAACATCGACACACTTTTTAAACGACTTCAAAAAAGGAGGTTTCTCAATTCGACCGTATATATGTTTTTTTTTATGTTTGTTCGGGGATAACTCCGTCGTTTATGAACCAATTTTGATTATTTTTGTTGGAAAGAAGATATGTCCAAGGTGGTCCCATTATTAGGAAATCAGGGTCTGATGATGGCAAACCAGAGGAATGGAGGGGATCTTTCAAAAATTGCAGGGGCGACTAGCGAGTTTGTAAGCTTTTTCATGAAGTATTTTTATTTATTGTATATTATATTATATAAACGTTAATATGTCATTACTAAAAAGGGTGATTTTATTTAATATAAATAATCAACCGACTTCTATGTCACTGCAAAGTAAAAAATAATTGAAATAAATATTGGTTTAGTATATATTTCTGAAGGCGGCGCTCAAATTGGACATGTTGTTTACGCCTTTATCCAACGAAATATATTGAGCGCCGACTTTCTTTGATATTCGTTTAATATTGTTGCTATAAGTGTGTACACATGTTAAGAATGTGTAAGCTGTCAATAACTGTGCTTGAGAACTGAGGTATAATTACGTACAAAAGGATTTAGATATTTTATCGCCTTTTTTATTATAATTTAGTACTAACGTATCTTAGTAGTTTTTCTACAATACTGAAATACAGAACAACGTGTAGAATAATAGTAGATTGAAGCTTAAAAATATTAATGACATGCATTTTATTAAGTATGTCTCATAAGTAATTATAATTGTCTCGATAGAAATATGTGGGTCAAAAATTGTTTTAATACTGGGTACACTAATATGTATATCATTTTTATCATTAGGTTGGTTGTTTTTTATTGCCTTGTTTAACTATAATAATTAAAAGTCGATAAAAAACATAGGTAATATTGTTACTGATATAACTTCGGTAGATTTTTTGTGGCCTCATTATGAAACTGATATATGTTTTAAATATGACAATATGTATAAGTACTTACAACTACAAAACTATTTATGATTATCGAATTATTAGGACCATCATAAATTTATAGGTGATACTAGCTGACCCGGCAAACGTTGTGTTGCCATATAAATAAAAAATGATAATGGTGAACAATCCTTATCACTTAGGGGTATGAAAAATAGATAGTAGCCGATTCTCAGACCTACTGAATATGCATATAAAATTTGGTGAAAATCGGTAAAGCCGTTTCGGAGGAATACGGTAACTAACATTGTGACACGAGAATTTTATATATAAGATAAATAACTTTAATATATACGCATAAAATGTTTTAATATCTTTTACTCAAGGTATCACTTTCAATTAACATTCCTAAGGGTACAATTTCGTGTCTTGTGTTAGGGATCTTACCGCGTCGGTTTCATTATTATTCAGGCCTTTACCGACTAACATTTTGTTTAACTCAGGAATGTATATCCTCTTTATATGTAAGCGCCATTCATCATTGAAATCCGAGAATTATGACTTATAATAAGTTTTTGTACTTCTAACTAAGGTACGTCTGACTAAGAGTTTAATTAGACTGATGTACTAATATGGACCTTTCTAACTTACTTGCGCAGAAAATGCGTTATTTATCAATTGTGGTTCTATTTGAAAATCATTGTAGACGATCATGGAAGGAAACTGCCAGTTTTCTTGACGTAGTCTCCGTGTTCTTTCGCTGCTTTCATTAAAGAAGGATCTCTTAGTGATATGGATGCTAATTTAATTTTTGTAACAACTGTCACCCCTACAAACTGTGGTCAACCATGTATAATTATAGACGTACATTTATAAGAATGAAAAACACATAAGCCGACACGACGTAGTGTCGTGCTACGATATAACATCGTGTCACGAATGTCACGATATTATCAGAAAACAATATTAAAATTTTCATTAAAATTGACGACATATCATCGATCCTAGAAGTTGGAGTTATATTTTAAAACAACGCTTGTCGCTATGACATTACGCTAAATTACTTTAAAGGGTACACAAAATATTGCAATGAATAATTAGAAAGGTAATTACATATATTACGTATTTAATATTTAATCAAGCATGTAATCGTGATTGATTTTTAATAACTTCTATTATTGGTAAAAATAAACACCGCAGATACTTGTTCCTACATTTTTACATGACAGACAAGTATCAGTAACAAACAACTATAATTAAATTTTAAAGTATTGATTTCCGTTTGGAAAGAATTAAGTATGTTAGGTACCTACCTAAGTATTTATCATTACAGACAAGTTGGAATATTTCACAGTATCTCTATCCTAGCACACCCTTTAAATAAAAAAAAACGTTTGCGAGAGAACTCACGGAGCGTTTTATTTCCTTAGTCGCTGCGGACATTTAACCGCAACACTTTTTACTTAAAATGATAGTTCGGCATTTCATATATACTCGTACCAGTGGGTAACTAATATTGATGTCCCTAAGTTTTTGGGCGCCTACGTAACCGCGGTGCTACGTAACCACACGAAACATAAAATCTCGTGAGTTTCGAAAAAAAACAGTTATATGTGTTGTCGACGTTCGTCACATCGTAACGCTGCACAACTGTCATAAGAAACAAATAGATCTGCCAATACCGCTGCTGTCGAACTACGAAAACAATTACTATTTTTATTATAATTTCTAAAAACATCTACTATTTTCACACGTGAAATAAAAAATGTTAACTATTTACGTATTAAAACAAGTCTGATCAATTATTGAGATTATCGCTTAGTGTTTAATATTTCCAACCTATTACCTTTATAAGCTCCTGTCAAATAAAATGTATTGTTCACAGAACTAGGTGTGAGCGACTTGCTTCCATTGTCCGCCGCGAGGTGGGCTGTGAACATGTTTGATTTAAATAATCGCCAAGCCTCGACTATGATATCGCACTGGACTGCACTGAGTGCGTAGGTAGTACTACAATGTAGAGATAGCAGAAAAAAATCACAGTTATGATATAAAAGTTAAAAATAACTTTAACTCCAATGTAAATACTAACGTAATGGAAATAATAAATAATAATATTTTGATTTATGCCTTTGGAAATTTTTCGTGCACTAACCACATTTGCATTCATTGGTGATATTAAGAATTTATAGCATTCATATTTCAGTTCAGTTTTTTTTTTTAGACCTTTGTTGAAAAGAACGTTAGCCATAAACATCAACCTTTGCTGAGCAGATTGGACATCGCTAGAGAGTCTCTCTTAGCTACCTCCTACGATATACGAGTAGAACAAGACAGGAAGACTAAAATGAGTTATTCTACACAGGAACTAATCGGCAAATTTATTTCACCAACAGGAAAATTACTCGTCATCATTTCCCGTTTCCTCACGATGTTTTCCTTCACCGTTTAGCAAGTGATAATTAATATCTAATATGCACATAACTTTGAAAAATCAGAGGTGCGTGCCTGGGATTTGAACCTCGGACCCCTCGATCGAGAGGCCGAGTTTCTTAACCACTAGGCTACGACTGCTCAAGGAAAATTACTAATCCACGGTAACTGCAATTGGTGTCGCTACTCACAAAATACTGGACAACTCTAACAAAGCTGTCCACAGTAATACGCAACGAACTAGCCGCCAGCAAATATGTACTGAGTGGTGACAAATCCATTGCACCTGAATTGTTACTTAGGCAAGTAGATAGATATCTACGTCGCCTGCAAGTTACTAAACTTGAAATTGACTCACCGGTTGTACCCGTAGGTAACCTAAAATTATAATTAATCTCCAATATTGCTCCAAATAATATTGTTTGCATAAATTGAGAACTGAATTAATCAGCATTCGAACTGCATTTATTTATTTATTTAAGGATCATATACAAATTACAAAATACAGCGGTTCTTACAGATCTAACTCTTAAAGTAAGTCTTTTTGTAATTTTAGTTACGTATGAACACAACATGCGTAGCAATTAAAGGTAGGTGCATTAACATGAATTAACATGAATCTTATAAAAAATTAGGAAGTTAATGTTTATAGATAATAAATGTATATAAATGTGATGCATTATTAAATGAAAATACTATAACAATGAGTATACATTATGAATAAGATATATAATAAACTAGCGGATCCGGCAAACGTTGTGTTGCCATATAAATAAAAAAAATGTTAAGGGTGAACAGACCTTATCACTTACGGGTTTGAAAAATAGATAGAATATTTAAAAATGCGATGGTAGCGAAGTCCGTCGAATCCAATGTGAAACATTCCAAAATCAACAACTACTTACGAATTAAAAATTTATTAAAAAATAACCTTTTCTCACGGACTAAATTGTGAATCTAAACCATTCTCAAGTCCCCTTGAACACACACAACAAATTTCATCAAAATCCGTCCAGTCCTTTAGGAGGAGTTCAGTGACATACACACGCACATAGGAAATATATATATATAAAGATATGATATTTATGATAGCGAGGCACTTATGATATACATATATAATTGTGATTTCGAAAATTGCATTGTGGTGTTCAGTCTTTTAGCATACTGCTAAAAGACTGAACTTTTAGCATACTACTAAAAGACTGAACTTAGTATCGTTAAACTGCAAGCGCTGAAGATATAAGTAGGGCAGAATACACTTATGGTAGAGGTTACGCTGTTGGACTCTACTAATCTGACAATCCATCTGGCAATCTTGGCGATACACCCATACTAAACAATAAAATAATTAAAGGTTTGTAAAAAAAAATACGATTATTATTAAACATGCCTAGTTAAGGCTTAGATTTTGTCGTCTTCGATTGCTAATAGCTTCGCTAAATATTACGCAACAGACTATAAAAACTATGAAAACATTTTCAATAAACTGCTTCATATGAAAAAATCCTACTGTGTGACACGTCCAGCTAATTGAATCAAATAACTTATTTGTGTCAATTTTTGTTAGAACGTCTATGTTAAAATGTATATTGGCGTTTTCCTTTATTATTATTTACTAAAAGTTAGCGTTTTTTCGGATAGCCTTATTGTTAATAGGTATTCAAAAGTACTTTAATGTTAGTAAATATAGAATAGTGCAAAAGCTTGAATTTAAGGATTCCACTCTAGTGCTTTCTCATGTTGTTTTTATTAAATGTAAAAATAAAATATATAATAATTATAAATAATTCTCAGAAGCATCGAATTCTTAAAAATATCGCTGCAGTAAGCGAACAAAACCCCACAAGCATCACCAATAAGAAAACGAACATACGTTTGAACTGATAGTAAGTGGACGCTGTCGCTCATGAATATTTGCAATCAACCCTAGATTAATAGTAAGAGCTGGGACGCCTCGGATAAGTATGTATCCCTTTCCACACTCTTCCAACCAAAATACAGCAGCGCTTGATACTGACTTCTTTTTCTTAAAAAACATCCGAACTAACAAGAATTATTTACTTAAACAGTCAAGGAGATATCACTTAGCATTAGTTTACCTGAAATAGCTATGTTATAGCAGTCCTTCACTGTTTGAAGGAATAAAGCGTGACCTGTACGACCTGCCACAATATTCCTATTCTATAGCACCTACTGCTCGCGTTCTGAGGTATTTCCCATTCACTTAATAAATCTATTTTAGAGCACAGTAAAAGGGACTTCAAGGTATAAAGGCCTATTATGTACTCCATAATAGTGTAAGATGGAATTCCTTTAGGTTCGACTATAGGGTATAGGGTATGCTTATGGTAATACAAATCTTGGGTATCTAGGTTATGTACTTATAAGAAAGCACAACTTCGTTCACAATAATTTATTACTCCTGTCATGTAAACTATTTTAACATAATACACAAACAATAATAACACACACGTATAGTCAAAATTTTAAAATATCAACACATTTCATTTTCATTGTCTATGAACTAATAAGTTAGTATTTTCTTAATTTTATTGTGGTCGCCATGAATGAATGAGTGAATTAATATCTTCATTCATATTTTTATATAAAGTGCAAACCACATGATACTGCCGCCCATGGACTTCTGTTACTTCTGTCTAATCATAATCCAGATTAAAAATCCCCCTGAGTTTGGCATTCGTTGCTATTCCCGAGGACTAAGTTGGAACACCTCGTATATTCTCACATCTTATACTCACATCAAATCATTACACACAGTAGCCTTGACATTGCTTTTACAACACAATAATACACATAAATGACCTATTCATTTACATAAATACTTGTATAATCTGTCCGGGAACCCTTCAAGACTATACGTATGGTTTAAGACTAAAATTACCGCGGAATTGAGACATCTTAATGTCTGTAATAGGTACTCACGATGCGCGGTTTTAATTAATATCGGAAAAAAAGAAATTAAATTTCATATTAAAACAACTCCAAGGATAGCAATTCTTGCAACTATCTGAAGAGTAAACAACAAAATCATCACCGCAGTGTCTCCATGTCCGTTTCATAATTGCGAGCGTTATCAACTGTAATTAGAGCTTTCGGCTTTTCTCAACAATGGAGGTTGGCCTCGTCGGAGCAGGAAGTGGGTGAAATGATCAATCAGGTTGTCCCCCGTGACCTCGCTCCGAGCGTATCGACACACTATTTCCTCTTTAGACTTTTGGTTCGCTTAGTGAAAACGAACTAAGAATTTTAATGGTAACCTAATTGGGAATTGTTCTAGACTATGTAGTTTTTATTGTGAATTGATTGGTTAATTCGCATGTCGTTTATCTTATGTGATCTCATTTTAGGCTTAATGGCCAACCTGAATGGAAAGAATGTTCCTAAGTGAAACTATGAATTACCTAGGTATAGAATTTTTCAAATATTAAACTAGGTTTTCCTACCTACTAGGAAGGTAGGAAGTACTAATAAAAATTATATTATAGCACAATTTTATCATAAAAGATAAATACAACTATATCATAATCTAATAATTTCCTGTTTTCATTCAATATTTCCTTGCATCAAGTATAACGCTAAATATTTCCCCAAAAAAATTAGGGTTATTTTTTTATTATAGATACAGCGCCACCTATTGTGTGTCGCAAAAATTAAATCGACAAGTCATTGCATCACGCACAAGCATTGGAAATAGTTCTTAATGGCACGATAGATGGTACTGCTAGGAGTGAAACTAATATTTTTACATTAGTTTCGTCGACAATACATTTTTCTCCCACCGCTGGGCAAGGGTTTCCTAGTATAGTTATATAGAGAAGAGGGGTATATTGGGACAGAATTGTCAACTTCCCATATCTTAGAATACTTTTAAATTACTTTAAGGAAACTTAGGTTTCCTATAACGTTTTGCTTTACCGTTATATAGCAAAGTGATAATACATTTCTAATATGTATGTTATCGTCGTTAATAAGAAGCTTGGATATTAACGATATCACATTTTTATAACGTTACATTAAAGTAATAAGTGACTCATTTGATACTACAGTTTAAAAACAGATGCGGGTAGGTGAAGTGGGGACGACACCTTGGCGGCGCTCGAATTAACAGAGAGCGACATTCTGGTCGGAGACTTCAGCAAGAGCAGTCGAATAACGGAGATACTTGTGTAGTTATAATACTTCTAATCACTAGTGTGAACTTACTTACGTATAATTGTTATATCGTTACTCTGTACCGTTTATGTGACTATATTATTACATGACTTCAAGACCTTCAAGATGAGTTTGATTTCATCAGAAGTGTACAAGAACCAGCTCACAATCATGGACGGCGATTCGTAAGTACGAACATACTTGACACAGGAATAAAAACCGTGAGTTAAAACATTATTATGTCATATGTGAATTCATCTTGGTAGAATAAGTAAAAATGGGGGTAGATAAATGTCGTTGATGTAAGGGAAAACTCATTTGAATTAAGAAAATGGATAGATTGAGACTAGTAATTCAATGAAATGTTAATACCCTCTGAAAATGATATACTTAAATTTTGTGAACAAACTTTACTCTTATCAAATTACTTGTTAACATTGTAAACTGAGGTGTTTACTTCAAAATAAGTGCATTTTCTGTGAAGAAGTGTCTAAAAGTAATTTTGCAAGGCAGTTCTTGTGGTAAATCTGTCCATTTGGTTAAATTCTGTGGTGTAAAAAGTAAATCCTAATTGTTCTAAAGTTACACCTACTTTGAAATATATAGAAATACACGTACTTATGAAAATATTTTAAGGATCTTTAATCTTAAATGTCAGGCTTTGTAGATATGGGAACCTAATGGTTGTTAATATAGGCTAATGTACGCCAGAAATTGCATACAGGTTAGATTTGAATTTATTTTTGATAACTTTTAATGTTTCAAACGGGGTTTACGTATATGCGTTTGTTATTATTGTATGGAAGGGACTATGCGGTAGCAACAAACGCAGTTACAGAGTACAGTATACCTACTTGATATAAGTGACACGTTTATTAAGTTGCAAAATTTTGATTATTCATAATTGTACAGAAATGTATAATATCTACGTGGTACATATTTAACTGCCTGCAAAAAAGTATCACGACCACGGTATTGAGTGGCTGAGTGTACCCAGGAGGGAAATGGTAAATGAGTTTAAGGTTTATTGTTTTTTTTTTTTTTTTTGGATATTAATTGACTATATTTAAAAATAAACTTGCATTCACATCTACATTGTTTACATTTTCATTTTATAAATCAATGAAAGTTTCCTTTTGATTTCATATACTTGATACGTAATTGTTATGAAAGAAGCATACGTACGTTGCCAAATTTAGATTTCCATCAATTCTAGGCGAATTCACGCAGTACTGTGTACTACTGTGTTTTGACTCCCATAAAGTATAAATGCACATTAGTTAATGATCTATAAGAAAACTGAGAAACTTATGCGCAGCGGTCTTTGGAATATTATATATAAAAATATCTCTCTTATCTCCCATTCTACTTCTGACTGACTCACTTATACATAATATTAAATGTCTGTTTTAAATTTAGTATGCAACGTTTCGTTTTGTATTAATATTTCTTTACATCTCGTAATTTTAAATCTTTAAATTTCAATTTGAATTTGACACATTACAGAGCTTAGTTCTATTTACAAGTTACAGCAATTAAGTTATTATACGTATTAAGTGAGAAACGGTCACTGAAGCCTACATAAATTTAGATAGTCTCTTGTATACCATATTTAAAATGAGTCTTGCCTGCGACTTTGTTCATGTGGAGTCAGAATATAATTTGAATTGCATTTTTAAAACGAGTCTTGCCTGCGAGTTTGTTCATGTGGATTCAAAATATAATTTGAATTGCATTTTTAAAACGAGTCTTGCCTGCGACTTTGTTCATGTGGATTCAAAATATAATTTGAATTATACAATGCCCTCTGTCAAGATCACGGAGTACGTTAGTAATTTGGAATTCTCCATTACCTGGTCATGTAATGTTTTTAAAAAAAAATGTATACTTTTGACATCAACTTCGTAGTTTTGGTTTTAATGCATTTTCAAACATACAAACCGACAGACAATTTTTCTTTTTCAAATATATTCGATGTAAACACGTGAAGATTTCATTCTTATTATATGTATATCATAGCCAAATGAATAATAATGTAATCAAATAAAAGCATAGGTACATTTCGATGGGATTTTCTTATACAATAATTTACTTTTCATATAAATTTCATACGGTTCACAATTGCGTCATGTCTAGGTTTTCTCTATAGAAACATCGAGCATCTCCTTGAGAGTGTTGGTTGTAAATGATACATATTATATTAATATAATCTATACAGATATTACGCACTAATATAATTTTTATTACAAACTATATAAAAGTCAGGTGAAGCCGAGGCGTTTGAAATATATATAATAAATATGAATTGTTCGGTAATAAGGTGTATCATAAGATAGTTTGACTAACTGTTTGTTTGGCTGGCTGGTATAAAATCATGATCAACTTTAATAGACCTTTTTCAGGTCATAGAAATTTTAGGTTGTGATTGATAAGGAGCCACATGTTATGTAAAACAGTTATAGTTTTAAATCTGACGATCGTGATGAGACAAAATTAGAATCGGACAAGATTATTAAAATCATGTCATGTCATAAGTATTTCAAAATTTTTAAATAAATCTGACCGTTCAAAGTAGGTAAAAATCGAATTCAAATATTCCGTTACATACATACAGGTCAAGTTAATAAAAGCGTGGCAAAAATAAAAGCCTGTTTAAAAAAAATCTTTTATCAGTTGTAGACACAAATAAGTATAGTTAAATAATGGCCGGTTTCTGAAGTCATTTTTCTTGGTAGGTAGTTTACGAGTGTGTATTCAATAACACTATCCGTTTGATAACTACCTACGGGAAAAAAAATCCGCTTCCGAGGAACTCAATGTAAGACAAGCTCTGTTTAAACTCCGTTTAGATTAACGGACCATTTTAATGTGTTTATTCTTTCCATAACATTATTTGATTTTTTTTTTAAAAAACGACGTTTGCGTAAAGTCTAGCAAATCTTCCTTAGTATAATGCATAACTTTTACAGTAAAATAGCCCAAACTATAACTTCCTTATGGGAATCTTAATTTAAAACTTTTGGTGAAATTAAAAAAAAAAAAAAAGTTAAGTAGTTAAGCCATACACAATTGACAAGTATGTCGCTGACGTGAACGCATGGGTCCTTTGCTTTGTTAATTAAATTTTGAAATTCATGTAATAGTATGTATTATTATAACTGAATATAAATTCAATTTAATGTAATGAAATTTCTTTCTGACTTTCAAAAGTGGGTTATGTGGCCCTACTTTGAAAGAAATAATTTGAATTTGTGATAAATAACGTAAAAAAATTGGGTTCATACAACTTATACGTGTTATATTGTGTGAAATTCATGGTTTGTTTACCATTATTTAGTCTTTAACTTTGATATCATTCATTTCAAATATTCACGATATATTATTATTTTGATACTGCTTCATCAGTTGATAAAAGACGTACATTGGAAAGGCAACTATTTGTATAAAATAACATTGTAATAATTAAAAGAAGTACTAAGTAGTAATAAAATAATTTTATAATAGTATTTTGAGTCGCACAGATTCATTTAGTGGCCAACTATAGATCTATCTATCTATCAGTATAACAGTTATTGAACAGGTTGTTGAGCATTCCGAAATGGACTAATAAGATTAACGTCGTTATTCTGATGCGTAACTTTATCGAATCAATAGTTGTTGGAGATTTAACTATTGGACTTAGAATCCAGACATAAGTAAAGTGGGCAGCTAGATGTTGTCATTACTGTAGGTGTAGGAAACTTTTTTAGTTTGATTTTTATTTATCTGTAGTTAAGATGGATTAGTGCAGATGCCTCGAGCAGTGTAATGTTCGCGGGTGTCTCTTGGTGATGCATATGGTTGGGTGTATGTATGTATGTATGTTGGGTGGATGTTTACATTGAGTGAATATTGCATTTTTAGAGTAAATTTGAGTTAAGCACTGGCCGAATGTTATCGTAAACAAGGTATAAAAACTGCGGTGATACATGACTAGAGTGATCCTATATGAACATCACCTAGTTATAACCGTGTGTTTTATTATTTAACAATGGTCTAATGCATTCGCTTCAATACCTGTCGCGCATATGACATTTATGTAAAGAGTCCTTATGAACTATGCCTGCAACAGAAATCCGTGGTGAACACTGTTGGGGCAGATTTATAACCTAGGTAATACACAACTAGTGTGATTCTATATGAACATCACCTGGTTTAAGCCTTGGTTCGGATCAACAGTTCGGGCTTTTTACATGCGAGTCGGTATTGCAAGAAAATGCGTAGAGTTTAAGCCATGTTTTTGATAAACAGTTCGGGCCTCTTACGTGCGAGTCGGTATTACAAGAAAATGTGTAACTCTTCTGGACTTAGGCATTAAACAACTGGTTTTCTTTTGCAGCTCTTGCATCAGACCATACACGATCGAGGACGAACGTGTGAGCAGGACGGCCGAATGTTATCGTCGTTAATAAGAAGCTTGGATATTAACGATATCACATTTTTATAACGTTACATTAAAGTAATAAGTGACTCATTTGATACTACAGTTTAAAAACAGATGCGGGTAGGTGAAGTGGGGACGACACCTTGGCGGCGCTCGAATTAACAGAGAGCGACATTCTGGTCGGAGACTTCAGCAAGAGCAGTCGAATAACGGAGATACTTGTGTAGTTATAATACTTCTAATCACTAGTGTGAACTTACTTACGTATAATTGTTATATCGTTACTCTGTACCGTTTATGTGACTATATTATTACATGACTTCAAGACCTTCAAGATGAGTTTGATTTCATGTACATACCTTAACTTTGATAAATAAGCGATGTGTTATCGTCGTTAATAAGAAGCTTGGATATTAACGATATCACATTTTTATAACGTTACATTAAAGTAAAAACAGATGCGGGTAGGTGAAGTGGGGACGACACCATGGCGGCGCTCGAATTAACAGAGAGCGACATTCTGGTCGGAGACTTCAGCAAGAGCAGTCGAATAACGGAGATACTTGTGTAGTTATAATACTTCTAATCACTAGTGTGAACTTACTTACGTATAATTGTTATATCGTTACTCTGTACCGTTTATGTGACTATATTATTACATGACTTCAAGACCTTCAAGATGACTTTGATTTCATCAGAAGTGTACAGAACAGAAGAACCCGCTCACAATCATGGACGGCGATTCGTAAGTACGAACATACTTGACACAGGAATAAAAACCGTGAGTTAAAACATTATTTTGTCATATGTGAATTCATCTTGGTAGAATAAGTAAAAATGGGGGTAGATAAATGTCGTTGATGTAAGGGCAAACTCATTTGAATTAAGAACATGGATAGATTGAGACTAGTAATTCAATGAGATGTTAATACCCTCTGAAATTGATATACTTAAATTTTGTGAACAAACTTTACTCTTCTCAAATTACTTGTTAACATTGTAAACTGAGGTGTTTACTTCAAAATAAGTGCATTTTCTGTGAAGAAGTGTCTAAAAGTAATTTTGCAAGGCAGTTCTTGTGGTAAATCTGTCCATTTGGTTAAAGTCTGTGGTGTAAAAAGTAAATCCTAATTGTTCGAAAGTTACACCTACTTTGAAATATATAGAAATACACGTACTTATGAAAATATTTTAAGGATCTTAAATGTTAGGCTTTATAGATATGGGAACCTAATGGTTGTTAATATAGGCTAATGTACGCCATAAATTGCATACAAGTTAGATTTGAATTTATTTTTGATAACTTTTAATGTTTCAAACTGGGTTTACGTACTCGTATATGCGTTTGTTATTATTGTATGGAAGGGACTATGCGGTAGCAACAAACGCAGTTACAGAGTACAGTATACCTACTAGATATAAGTGACACGTTTATTAAGTTGCAAAATTTTGATTATTCATAATTGTACAGAAATGTATAATATCTACGTGGTACATATTTAACTGACTGCAAATAAGTATCACGACCACCGTATTGAGTGGCTGAGAGTACCCACGAGGAAAATGGTAAATGATGAGAATGAGTTTAAGGTTTATTGTTTTTTTTCGGATATTAATTTGACTATACTTAAAAATAAACTTGCATTCACATTTACATTGTTCACATTTTCATTTTATAAATCAATGAAATTTTCCTTTTGATTTCATATACTTGATACGTAATTGTTATGAAAGAAGCATACGTACGTTGCCAAATTTAGCTTTCCATCAATTCTAGGCGAACTCACGCAGTACTGTGTACTACTATGTTTTGACTCCCATTAAGTATAAATGCACATTAGTTAATGATCTATAAGAAAACAGAGAAACTTATGCGCAGCGGTCTTTGGAATATTATATATATAAAAAAATCTCACATTTTACTTCTGATTGACTCACTTATACAGAATATTAAATGTCTGTTTTAAATTTAGTATGCAACGTTTCGTTTTTTATTAATATTTCTTTACATCTCGTAATTTTAAACCTTTAAATTTGAATTTAAATTTGACACATTACACGTCCTTTTGGTTTGAAAATTGGGCACTATCAAATACTGGTAAATGAAGTTTGTACCTTAAACGTTGAGACGCTTAGATTATCGATATTATCAATTATGTGAGCCACTTACGAAATGATAAACGGGATCCACTTTGTATGGGATTCAGAATAAATAATTTTAAGTAAAATAATAATAATAATAATAAATTGATGCTTTTATAACTAGAGCTTAGTTCTATTTACAAGTTACAGCAATTAAGTTATTATACGTATTAAGTGAGAAACGGTCACTGAAGCCTACATACATTTAGATAGTCTTTTGTATACCATATTTAAAATGAGTCTTGCCTGCGACTTTGTTCATGTGGATTCAGAATATAATTTGAATTGCATTTTTAAAACGAGTCTTGCCTGCGACTTTGTTCATGTGGATTCAAAATATAATTTGAATTATACAATGCCCTCAGTCAAAATCACGGAGTACGTTGGTAATTTGGAATTCCCATTACCTGGTCATGTAATATTTAAAAAAAAATGTATACTTTTGATATCAACTTCGTAGTTTTGGTTTTAATGCATTTTCAAACATACAAACCGACAGACATTTTTTTTTTCTTTTTCAAATATATTCGATGTAAACACGTGAAGATTTCATTCTTATTATATGTATATCAGATCCAAATGAATAATAATGTTGTTTAATAATATAATCAAATAAAACATAGGTACATTTCGATGGCATTTTCTTATACAATAATTTACTTTTCATATAAATTTCATACGGTTCACAATTGCGTCATGTCTAGGTTTTCTCTATAGAAACATCGAGCGTCTTCTTGAGAGTGTTGGTTGTAAATGATACATATTATATTAACATAATCTATACAGATATTACGCACTAATATATTTTTTATTACAAACTATATAAAAGTCAGGTGAAGCCGAGGCGTTTGAAATATATATAATAAATATGAATTGTTTGGTAATAAGGTGTATCGTAAGATAGTTTGACTAACTGTTTGTTTGGCTGGCTGGTATAAAATCATGATCAACTTTAAAAGACCTTTTTCAGGTCATATAAATTTTAGGTTGTGATTGATAAGGAGCCACATGTTATGTAAAACAGTTATAGTTTTAAATCTGACGATCCTGATGAGACAAAATTAGAATTGGACAAGATTATTAAAATCATGTCATGTCATAAGTATTTCAAAATTTTTAAATAAATCTGACCGTTCAAAGTAGGTAAAAATCGAATTCAAATATTCCGTTACATACATACAGGTCAAGTTAATAAAAGCGTGGCAAAAATAAAAGCGTGTTTAAAAAAAAAATCTTATCAGTTGTAGACACAAATAAGTATAGTTAAATAATGGCCGGTTTCTGAAGTCATTTTTCTTGGTAGGTAGTTTACGAGTATGTATTCAATAACACTATCCGTTTGATAACTACGAAAAAAAAAATCCGCTTCCGAGGAACTTAATGTAAGACAAGGTCTGTTTAAACTCCGTTTAGATTAACGGACCATTTTAATGTGTTTATTCTTTCCATAACATTATTTGTTTTTTTTTTTTAAAAACGACGTTTTACGTAAAGTCTAGCAAATCTTCCTTAGTATAATGCATAACTTTAACAATAAAATAGCCTAAACTATAACTTCCTTATGGGAATCTTAATTTAAAACTTTTGGTGAAATAAAAAAAAAGTTAAGTAGTTAAGCTTATTACACAATTGACAAGTATGTCGCTGACGTGAACGCATGGGTCCTTTGCTTTGTTAATTAAATTTTGAAATTCATGTAATAGTATGTATTATTATAACTGAATATAAATTCAATTTAATGTAATGAAATTTCTTTCTGACTTTCAAAAGTGGGTTATGTGGCCCTACTTTGAAAGAAATAATTTGAATTTGTGATAAATAACGTAAAAATTTGGGTTCATACAACTTATTACGTGTTATATTGTGTGAAATTCATGGTTTGTTTACCATTATTTAGTCTTTAACTTTGATATAATTCATTTCAAATATAAACGATATATTATTATTTTGATACTGCTTCATCAGTTGATAAAAGACGTACATTGGAAAGGCAACTATTTGTATAAAATAAAATTGTAATAATTAAAAGAAGTACTAAGTAGTAATAAAATAATGTTATAATAGTATTTTGAGTCGCACAGATTCATTTAGTGGCCAACTATAGATCTATCTATCTATCAGTATAACAGTTATTGAACAGGTTGTTGAGCATTCCGAAATGGACTAATAAGATAAACGTCGTTATTCTGATGCGTAACTTTATCGAATCAATAGTTGTTGGAGATTTAACTATTGGACTTAGAATCCAGGCATAAGTAAAGTGGGCAGTTAGATGTTGTCATTACTGTAGGTGTAGGAAACTTTGTGGTTTGATTTTTATTTATCTGGAGTTAAGATGGATTAGTGCAGATGCCTCTAGCAATGTCATGTTCACGGGTGTCTCTCGGTGATGCATATGGTTGGGTTGACCCAAGGCATCGAGTACCTGGAAGACATTTAAGTGAATATTGCATTTTTGGAGTAAATTTGAGTTGAGCACTGGCCGAATGTTATCGTAAACAAGGTACAAAAACTGCGGTGATACATGACTAGAGTGATCCTATATGAACATCACCTAGTTATAACCGTGTTTTTTATTATTTAACAATGGTCTAATGCATTCGCTTCAATACCTGTCGCGCATATGACATTTATGCAAAAAGTCCTTATGAACTATGCCTGCAACAGAAATCCGTGGTGAACACTGTTGGGGCAGATTTATAACCTAGGTAATACACAACTAGTGTGATTCTATATGAACATCACCTAGTTTAAGCCTTGGTTCGGATCAACAGTTCGGGCCTTTTACATGCGAGTCGGTATTGCAAGAAAATGCGTATAGTTTAAGCCATGTTTTTGATAAACAGTTCGGGCCTCTTACGTGCGAGTCGGTATTACAAGAAAATGTGTAACTCTTCTGGACTTAGGCATTAAACAACTGGTTTTCTTTTGCAGCTCTTGCATCAGACCATACACGATCGAGGACGAACGTGTGAGCAGGACGGCCGAATGTTATCGTCGTTAATAAGAAGCTTGGATATTAACGATATCACATTTTTATAACGTTACATTAAAGTAAAAACAGATGCGGGTAGGTGAAGTGGGGACGACACCATGGCGGCGCTCGAATTAACAGAGAGCGACATTCTGGTCGGAGACTTCAGCAAGAGCAGTCGAATAACGGAGATACTTGTGTAGTTATAATACTTCTAATCACTAGTGTGAACTTACTTACGTATAATTGTTATATCGTTACTCTGTACCGTTTATGTGACTATATTATTACATGACTTCAAGACCTTCAAGATGACTTTGATTTCAGATGCTTGCCTGGGATTTGAATCTCGGACCCCCGATTGAGATGCTGAGTTTTAACCACTAGGCTATCACTGCCTTTTTGTTTATAACTGTATTTTATCACAATATAGCGCAACAACTATATTCGATTGTTATGCAATATATTTTAATAATATTGATATTGCATATTTTTTAAAACGGATTGTTTAAATATTTGTACTGCTAAAATAGAAGTGGAGGGATTTCTATGAAATAGTACCTACCAAAACTCATTTACGAAGCAAATAGATAATTAACATAAGTACCTTCATAATATTCAGAATATCAGCTTAGTATTTTTTTATGATAGTTATAATAAGTAATTTTGTCCCTTGCAACTTACTATGTAACAACTTCATTTGAAATAATTATGCAGTAGACAGATACATTGTATGTAGAACACAATGTATTAGTGTTTTACTTTTATTTCATCCATAATTACGTACACACTATCTACCTAGTCGTAAAAACTTCTGTCTGTAAATTATACAATGTTGACAGTGGTTGAAGCGTTCCTAGTCTATATCACCTGATCATAATAATAAAAAAAAAATTTTTAACAAAAAATACAACCGACTTCTATGTCACTACAAAGTAAAAAATAATTCGAATAAATGTTGGTTTAGTACATATTTCTGAAGTCGGCGCTCAATATATTTCGTTGGATAACGATGTAAACAGCGTGTCTAATATGTGTGCGTGTCTAATTCGGCGCTCAATATATTTCGTTGGATAACGATGTAAACAGCGTGTCTAATATGAGCGCCGACTTCAGAAATATGTACTAAACCAACATTTATTCGAATTATTTTTTACTTTGTAGTGACATAGAAGTCGGTTGTATTTTTTGTTAAAAATTTTTTTTCACCCTTTTTAGTGATGACATAATAACATTTATATTAATACAATATAAAATTGTATAAGCGAGATCATGAATTAAGGTAAGGTCTGAATTTACATTGATTGGAACCGCCCGCTCGCAGGGCGCTGCCGCGCCCTGCTCGCTTAGTTTTATATTGTCTTATATGTTCCAACCTAACCTAACTAAATAGTCAATGATGAACTGGCTTTGCAATTTCATTAGAACCAGTAAATATCTTCAAACACAACTCAATTATTCCCATTGGTTGAGGAGTTACATATTTTGTCTCCGAGCCACATTATCAGACCCTTAAATAGTCAATGATGAACTGGCTTTGCAATTTCGTTAGAACTTTCACCAAATATCTTCAAACACAACTCAATTATTCCCATCGGTTGAGGAGTTACATATTTTGTCTCCGAGCCACATTATCAGATCCTCAAATAGTCAATGATAAACTGGCTTCGCAATTTCATTAGAACCTACACCAACATTCTTCAAACACAACTCAATTATTCCCATCGGTTGAGGAGTTACATATTTTGACTCCGAGCCACATTATCAGACCCTTAAATAGTCAAAGATAAACTGGTTTTTCAATTTCATTAGAACCTACACCAAATATCTTCAAATACAACTCAATTATTCCCATCGGTTGAGGAGTTACATATTTTGTCTCCGAGCCACATTATCAGATCCTCAAATAGTCAAAGATAAACTGGCTTCGCAATTTCATTAGAACCTACACCAAATATCTTCAAACACAACTCAATTATTCCCATCGGTTGAGGAGTTACATATTTTGTCTCCGAGCCACATTATCAGATCCTCAAATAGTCAATGATAAACTGGCTTCGCAATTTCATTAGAACCTACACCAAATATCTTCAAACACAACTCAATTATTCCCATCGGTTGAGGAGTTACATATTTTGACTCCGAGCCACATTAGCAGACCCTTAAATAGTCAATGATGAACTGGCTTTGTAATTTCATTAGAACCTACACCAAATATCTTCAAACACAACTCAATTATTCCCATCGGTTGAGGAGTTACATATTTTGACTCCGAGCCACATTATCAGACCCTTAAATAGTCAAAGATAAACTGGTTTTTCAATTTCATTAGAACCTACACCAAATATCTTCAAACAAAACTCAATTATAGCCATCGGTTGAGGAGTTACATATTTTGTCTCCAGAACCCACTCTGATCCTCATCATATTTAAATGGGACCAACTTGTAGCAATTGTCCACACACGAAATTAAAGGCATTAAAATAGGTTCATAAATGGCGAAGTTATGGCTGTTATATTTACATGGGTGGAGGAGTTCCCCTCTTTTTCTCCAGAACCAATCGATGGATCCTAACCATATTTAAATGGGACCAACTCGCAGCTCGTCTCTACACAATAAAAAAAGAATTATTAAAATCGGTCCACTAACGGCGGAGTAATTGCTGTACATACATAAAAAAAAAAAAAAAAAAAAAAAAAAAAGATACCGGCCGAATTGATAACCTCCTCCTTTTTGAAGTCGGTTAATTACTCATGTAACCTCGTTGTCTGCAACTTTTTTATGTCCCACAGCTGGGCACGGAACTCACTCCACTACTGAGGGCGGCCAGTGCAAACCAACGCTGCTCTAACCGATTTTTTTGGAGTTTACTCCTTAAGAAACGATTTGAGTTATAAGGCCCGGTACGGAAATTTTATGAGGAGTAAAATCAAGTGTAACACGAAAAGTTGAGGCGTTACGTAGAAAGAGACAAACATATATATCTGTAGGATTGAACGTGTAAAAGAATGAGATGGAATACATTACACAGCGTATCTCATTCTCGGGGTCTCCTCTTTGCGCGATACTTCGTAGTGTTCGTAGTCTCACTGTATAGTTCACTACCTCCAGTCTGAGAGTTGAATGTGTGCGTATGTTTGTACGTGTGTGTTGCGCGCCTGCGTATTACGAAGTTCTGCCACAACTTGTATACTGCTGCCGAGTACAGGGTATGCATGCTGTATAATAAATGCATATAGTAGCATCTATTGTATACGTCTATATACAACGTACATAAACAGCAACCTAACCATTAAGTTTTAATGTTTTTATTATTATTATTATTTATATTATTTTGTAACATACTTTATGTAATACGCATTATTGAAGTAATATAAATAATCCGAATAATTACAGATATACGAGTATGTTTGTTTCTCTTATCATTTTAGCAGATGCGTTCATTTACCCTTTTTTTCTATTCGATATATATCATAATTATCGTTCGTAAGGAGTAAACTCCAATCGTGCGTCGTAGCTGACACACACACACACTTTTTTTTTTTTAAAGGCAGTAGCAGACGAGTATGCAGTCCACCTGATGGTAAGTGGCTACTGCCGCCCTTGGACATCTGTAATCTACCTCTAATCCCATTAGATATTCCTACCACAGGTCGGCCAAAAATGCGCCGCTACTCCTGAGGACTAAGTTGGAACGCCTCGGAAAAGTAATTCTTTCTTACCACAGCCTTCAAACGAGAACACAGCAGCGCTTAACATTGCTGTTGTTACGCAGAAGTCGAACCACAAAGTAGCCACCATCTGTACCCTTAGTATGAGTTTCTACGTTTTGACAAAAATGATTGTTTTGGTATTTGTTTACGTATTTGCCCATACATTTACAATTAGCGCCCCTAGCGGATTGTATCAGAACTATTTGGAAATATATGGGAAATACGTAAACAAAACCAAAAAGTCATACTAAGGGTACTTACTGTTGCTTATTAGGTATCTGTGGACGAAAAACATTATTGACACAAGTCACACAGGAAATCGTTTATCGTTAGTTCACCCTGTCATCGGTAACAAATAGGTTATACTCGTATTTTCGTTCAACGTTCTCGGTTACGATACTTTGTGGCACAAACTTGGGTTTAGTGGTGACTGGTAATGCGATATTTTAGTGCAAAGTTTTGCGATCAAGAAAGACGGTAAAAGGGTGTAACGAAAGTTTATACAAGTCGCCTCATTATCATTTTTAATAGTGTACCTATCATGTTTAATGGGAGTTTGTAAGTCGTTGTAATAATTAAATTTATCCCATACCTAGTAGTTATAACATAGTTATTAAAACAATAATTTTAAGCGAATTTTACTTTTAAGTCCATCGACAGTTGGTTCTGCAGTAACATTAAAATTTTATAGGCTTAAAACTTTTATCTTATTTCGAAGTAAGGCATAAATCGGTCAATGATGGATTACCTAAGTACCAATATTGTTATCAATAATTATTACACTAATAAACGTATATTATATACCTTTCGTCATTTCGTGATAAAGTATTACAATGTATTACGACTATAGGATTTTCTTGAATGTTTATAATATAAACTTAGGAGTGTGTAAGTCAAGTTCAGAAGAAAAACACAATCAATGTATATGTTTTTATGAAAAATGTTTACCTACTTCGGATACTCCATATACTGCTTTTCAATTGTGCAAATCAAGGTAGTTATGGAAACTACAGAACCCTCTGCCTTAGATTAGCTATAATTACATATGTATAAGCCTATGGCGACAGCCTAGATAAGATTAGCCAAGTCAGCGGTCTGGGCCACCGCATGAGACCACCGTGTAACGTTGCAAAGTCAGCGGTCTGGGCCACCGGATGAGCCCACCATGTAATTTTGAACTTAGTCATTAAACCAGCCTCCAAATCGGCAGTACGTCTTTTATTTTAAAGATCCCAGTAAAAATCCTGAGATAGTTATAATTAAATACGGTTTACACGCTCAAACCAAAAGTGGCGCAGCCGGTGAGATTTTCTCGTGGAAATCCTTAATAAACGTATTTTCGGACGTCAAAATTCGTAAGAAAAAGTAAGCGTTAAATGAAGGAATAGTGAGAAAATCCGACGAACCAAATAAATATTCTTTTGTGTCGTGAAGTGTAAAAACCATCGAGTATGGGATTCGGAAGCGGTCGGTGAGTACAACTTTTCGCCAATCCTTTGTTCCAACATTCCTCCTATATTTTTCAGTAATTTAAAATTAAATGTTATATTTGAGATCAAACCTTGCTCATGTAACAGTGTTTTAATAAAATAAGTCTGTATGAAATTATGATATTGTATTATCGAGATTTAATTCTTAGAATAAGACACAGAGTAGAAAATGTCAGAGAGTTTACGTTTTAAAATTTATTATCGCAATTTTTAATTGTTTAAAATAAATAATAAAAATTACTATCATATAAAACTCTATGATAATTGTAGAAGACTAATTTTAAAATATTCTTTACTCTTTTTGCAAATATTTCGTTTTTTTACTTTTATAAAACTGTTACAAAATTTTATTTTATTAATTTAGATTTTATTAATTGTGCTTCAATTGTGTGTTTTATTGTTTTATATATGTGTGTGAAATTCAATTGTTAATCCAATTTCAATTCAAGTGAAGTTGCTACCTCTAAATAGTTTACTACTCTATCATTATGACTACGACTATCGAACAAATACCAAAAGAAATTTTAGATTTAATTCCGCTATATAATGGTGATAAAAGACAGTTAAACCTTTATTTGCGAAAGTGTCAATATGTGATTGATCGGTTTAAAGGAAATGCAGAACAAAATCTTTATGTTTTTAATGCTATAACGAGTAGACTAAGAGAGGATGCAGCTGCGCTTTTATCAGAACGCGAAGATATTGTTACATGGTCCGCGTTAAAAGAAGTGCTGATTCAACATTTTGGAGACCCGCGTAGTGAAGCGTGTATTAATATCGAATTAGAATCTTTAAAAATTAAATCTGGTGAAAGTTTTTTAGACTTTTCTAACAGAATTCAAGGTGTTCGTTCGTTATTAATGTCAAAAGTGAATACAATTAATGATCAGGAGTTAAAACGCGCTAAATTAGTTATTTACAACAATACGGCTTTGAATGTATTTTTATACAACCTTCCTGAAAATATGGTGCGTATCGTGAGGCTCAAATCGCCCACAACCCTAGAAGCAGCCTTAAGCATTGTCCTTGAAGAAGTTAATTTCTTAGAACAATATAATACACGTAATCGCATTCATGGTAGTAACCAAATTTTGGAATCCGGTTCAAGGTCATCGGTACGCTATCCAAATGGAAAACAACCGTTTTTACCTTTTCAGTATAAATTTAATTTTAGTAATCCCCAAGATGCACAAAAATGGGTACCTCGAGTTATGAACCAAGGTCAAGTGCCACAACCTGTATTCGGGTATCGACCTCAAAAGGACTTACCGTTAGGTTATAGACCACCTCAACCATTTGATTATAGACAACCGCAACAATTTGGTTATAAGCCACCTCAACAATTTGGTTATAAGCCACCTTTGCAGTTCGGATATAAGCCACCGCAACAATTTGGCTATAGACCACCTTTACAGGTTGGTTATAAGCCACCGCAACAATTAGGGTACAAGCCACTACAACAAGTTCAATCGAATACCCCTGTGGTATTAGAACCCCAAAACCAAGATGTATCTATGAGGACGGCCCCTTCGAAGTCTAAATCACAAGGTTTCATGTTAAATGAACTCAATATAAATGATTATGAAAATGAATACGATCCGTACGGTTATGATTATTATGATGAAGGTTACAATTATAATACAACTAATGAGTATGGTAACGATTTTGACACGGATAATTTTAACGTAGCTTACGGTGAATCAGAATCAACAAATTATAGTCAGGATGTGGATTTTCAGGAAAAAGCCTCGATCAAGGAAAAGAAATCTTAGAATTAAATTGTGATCCCAATCTAAAGCTTCCCTACATTTATTTAGAAGAAATAGATGCAAAAATGATGATTGATACAGGTAGTATGAGGTCTTTTATAAGTCCAAGAAAGGCTAACGAATATTTTAGTGAACATATTAGGACTGAACATTTTGTAGTAGTAAGCACGCATGCTTCTAGTGCACACGACAAGGTTATAGACATACCTCTTTTACCAACTTTTGCGACAGACAAATGGCATACTTTTTATATATATGATGTTGATGCGCGATATGATGGGCTTATTGGTAATGATCTTCTACAACAATTAGATGCAGTAATTGATTTAAAAAATCAAATATTAAAAACGAGTACCACTTATATCCCTATAATAAATAATAATTTAAATTATATAATAAATATACCTTCAAGAATAGAACAACGAGTTAAACTGCCTGTCGACCAACATTCGGGAGATGCCATACTTGATTTTCATGAATTTGAGAAAGGTCTGCGTATGCCTAGCGCTATAGTTAACTGTGTTAATGGATACGCATATACAGTAATTCAAAATAGTTCAGATAGTTCAAAGCAACTAAACATAAAACACCCATTTTCCGTTACCAAATATGAAAATAATGACTGTAATGTAAATTTTATACACAATATAACTGACATAGAGACAGACAAATTACTTGACGACAATTTAGACACTAAACTCAGACTTGACCATACAAATGAAGAAGAACGTGAAAAGATTTATAGACTCTGCAAAGAATATAAGGATATTTTCTATTGTGACCAAATTCCCTTGACATTTACTAATTCGGTAAAACATCAGATAAGAATTAAAAACGAAGATCCCGTATACGTGAAACCCTACAGACAGGCTCCGTTTATACAAAACGAAATTAATAGACAAGTTGACCAGTTATTAAAAGACAATGTCGTTCAAGAATCGCATTCTCCCTGGAATGCTCCAGTTCACCTGGTACCGAAAAAAATAGACGCATCGGGTGAAAGAAAATATAGAATGGTAATTGACTTTAGAAGACTTAATGACATTACAATAGACGACAAATACCCACTACCGAATATTAATGACCTTTTTGACAAGTTAGGAAAAAGCACGTACTATACTACACTTGATTTAGCTAGCGGATACCACCAAATAGAGTTAGACGAGAATGACAGATCGAAAACAGCTTTTTCCACACAAAATGGACATTTCGAGTTCCTCCGAATGCCGTTTGGGTTAAAAACTGCCCCAGCGACATTCCAGAGGACAATGGACAACATTTTGCGTGGATTACAAGGAATTCACTGTATGGTATATTTGGATGACATTATTGTGTATGGAAGTAGCCTTGACAATATGATACAAAATTTACGGACCGTTTTTGACAGACTAAGAGCCACTAACATGAAAGTTCAATTAGATAAGTCAGAGTTTCTGCGCAAGGAAGTACTGTATCTCGGGCATAAAATTACTAAAGATGGACTAAAACCTAACGATGACAAAATCACAGCTGTTCTAAACTATCCTATACCAACAACGACAACCGAAATAAAAAGTTTCCTTGGACTAATAGGATACTATCGACGTTTTATCAAAGACTTTGCAAAAATTACCCAACCGTTGACGTCCTGTCTAAAAAAACGTAACAAAATTATAATAAATCAAAAATTCATTGACGCGTTTAATAAATGCAAGGAACTCTTAACACATGCTCCTCTCTTACAATATCCCGATTATGATAAGCCTTTTATCCTTACAACAGACGCGTCAAATGTAGCTCTGGGTGCAGTTTTGTCCCAGGGAATAATTGGCAGTGATAAACCGATTGCGTACGCCAGTCGCACGCTTAGCGATACTGAATCCCGTTACAGTACAATTGAACGTGAATTGCTTGCTATTATATGGGCGGTGAAACATTTCAAACCGTACTTGTATGGAAAGAAATTTTACATATACACCGATCATCGACCTTTAGTTTGGCTGCGATCTCTAAAAGACCCTAGTAGTAAACTTACGCGCTGGAGACTCAGATTACAAGACTATGACTTTGAATTAATTTATAAAAATGGCAAACAAAACACCAACGCCGACGCCTTTTCTAGGATTAAATTAAATGCAATAGATACAGATAACGATAATCAATCACTTATAGTTAACGTTGATGAAAATTGTAGAAACAGTGTGGTTACGGAGAAGTCCAAATCTAAAGACATATTAGAACCTAGTGATTCATCGACAATTACCATATCAGACCTAAGTCGGACAGCAACTGCTAGTAGTATAGAAATTATAGATGAAAATATGACTACCCCAGCTTCCTCTGAATCCAGTAAATCATGTACGGTTCATTCAGCCTTGAATGAGTCTACAGGAATATTGATATTACACGAAGCCATAGATACTAAGCCAAACCAAATTTTAGTGTTCTCATGGCTCAAAAATGAAATGCAAGTAAATGATATTTCGCGTGAAAAACAGAAAGTACTTAAGGTTTTTCTACCAACAGATAACCCAGAGTTAGTAAAAGAATTTTTAAAACAATACATAAATCCAAAGCTTAAATATTTCATTTATTTTGAGGATAAGGAGCACCGTAGATTATTCAGTAACGTAATAATTGAAAATTTTAAAGAAGGCCTTAATTTTTATGAATGCACAGAACGAATAATATACGTTGAAGATGAAGGTGAACAGAGAGATTTAATATTTAAATACCACGAGGGAAAAACTTGCCATCGTGGCATTAAAGAGACATTAGTTAGGCTTCGTAGAAATTATTATTGGGATAAAATGCAGGAAACAGTGACGGCCGTTATAAATAGTTGTGAGCCATGCCGGAAAATGAAATATGACCGAAGACCCATCAAACCAGTCTTACAACTAACACAAACTCAGAATGCTCCGTTTCAAGAAATATTTATAGATCTTTTTAGCATCGAAGGTAAAGCTTATCTGACCCTTATTGACGCGTTTAGCAAATTAGGACAGGCTATTGAAATTTCAAACAAATCTACTCCGGAAGTGGTCCGCGCCTTGATGAAATATTTCTCTTATTATGGTATTCCTAGAAAGATAAGTTCCGACCCAGGCACTGAGTTCAACAATCAACTAATGAAGGAATTTTTAAATTTACATAAAGTAGAACTTCACATAGGCACCCCTAACAACCCTAATTCAATGGGTTTGATAGAGCGGTTTCACTCTACCTTAATTGAAATATATAGATTGGCAAACTACGAAAAACGGTGTACCGATGCGGCGTCTGCTATGACGTATTCGGTTATGGCTTATAATCATACCATTCATTCTGTTACTGAACTTACTCCATTCGAAGTTGTTTTCGGACATACAGATACAAATAATCCATATAGTATAGAGTTAGAAAAGCAATATTTTCAGAAAATTATTCAAGATCATGCGAAAAGAATAAAAGTAATGTATAAGCATCTTGCAGATAGAATGGTAGCGTTAAAAGAAAAAAATAGGCATAGGAAAGGTGGTGAAGTTGTTAGATTTAGTGAAGGCGATACTATTTTTGCCAAAGATGTTAATAAACGTAAAAGTAAGGACAAACCAAGATACTTAAAGGCAAAGGTTGTAGGTCAAGCGGACAAAAATGTTTTACCGATAAAAATAGGAGAAAGAATTTCAAAGACCCCTATTAAAAATGTCAAACGCCCTCCGCAGGTGGTGTGGCGTCCTACTGGCAGTGATGCCTGCGCTGGCACTTCATCTTCAAAGCCTTGAAGGAAATCCTGGAATATTTCCGGTAAAAGAAGGCCAAGCATATATTCAAACAGGTCACTGGACTATAATAAAGCTTGTAAGTCTCGAAGAAATTTACAACAGTTTTTATCACGTATCCACTAACTACCAACAAATGTGTAAAATTATAGATTGGAACGCATCCTATTCTCAAGAATTAATAGATATGAAAATACATACAGAGTTTATACGTGATATTACTATAGAAAAATATAGACAACTTGTTCCGAATAAACGTTCTAAAAGAGGACTTATAAATCCATTGGGTTCTGTTATAAAGTTAATTACGGGTAATCTAGACCACGATGACGCAATAAGATATGAAAAACTTATTTCTGAGCTAAATCACAATCAAATCATTACTGAAAAAAAATTAACAATAGTCTCTAAAATGTTTGACAGCTTTATTAATGTGTCTGAAACAATAAATCAGAATACTGTAAATCTTCATAATCGCCTAGCAAAGATTGAATTGCTTTTGAAAGATTTAAGTACTAAGCAAAACGATTGGGTTTTCTTAACCTACCTTACAGGATTATTTTCAATGTTCACGAGTAGTTTTCATACTATCTTTGCTCGGCTAAGTGAAATTGAAACAGCATTAGCATTAAGTAAAATTTCAGTATTACATCAATCGATTGTTAATTCCACAGAATTATTGTATCATCTAAAGTTAATTTCTGACTATGGGAGTTTGGTATATCCACCAGTAGAGACAAATTTACTAAATATCGAGGAAACCATTTGTGAAAATTCCTTTATTAGAGATAACCAGATTACATTTATAATGGAAATCCCACTTACTGATAAGTCAAGATATAATTATTTTAAGATATATTCCTTACCAATTTTCCATGAATCTAAGAACAAAACCTTAGCTATAATTCCTAAATTTCCTTACCTTCTGGCGAAAGGGATAAAGTACTTACCGCTGATAAAACCTTGTCGTCCATTGTCTGCTGGCGATCACTATCTCTGCACTGCAGACAATCAAGCCTTATACAACGAACTTACCTGCGTCGAGCAGCTGATGAAATATGACAAAGATCATACACCCTGTGAACAGCGTGAAATACAAATTGAGGAAGTTAGAGTCCAGGAAGTCAACGCAGATAGCTGGCTCCTTTATAGTAGATTGAGAACGACCCTTACTAAGCAATGTGGTGAAGAGATCAGTAAACAGCTTGTATTTGGTACTTACCTGGTTACACTGGATGAACCCTGTGACCTACAAGTCCACGGAATTCACCTTCGTCATCGTATTTTTGTGGAAACTCAAGTTATAGAAAGGATTCCTGTTGTAGAGTTGTCTCAGTTGCACGTCAATATGACTCTACCCGAACGAAGTGTAATTAATATGAAAGGAATTAGTCTAGACGAAGTGAAATACATGGCCTTTTCATTAAAGCATAGTGAAGTGATAGAAAGTGTTTTAAATAAAAAGGTGGACATTAGCTTCAGTGACATTTTAGGATACGTAAGTTTAGGTTTAGTTATTTGCATTTTCCTTGTATCTTTGATTTATATAATTTGGCTAAAATCGCCGAAATGTTTAAAATGTAAGAAAAATTATCGGAATGATTCTAAACTCGAAGCCTCCGATAATTTTCCTCTTAAGGTCGGAGGAGTTATGGAAACTACAGAACCCTCTGCCTTAGATTAGCTATAATTACATATGTATAAGCCTATGGCGACAGCCTAGATAAGATTAGCCAAGTCAGCGGTCTGGGCCACCGCATGAGACCACCGTGTAACGTTGCAAAGTCAGCGGTCTGGGCCACCGGATGAGCCCACCATGTAATTTTGAACTTAGTCATTAAACCAGCCTCCAAATCGGCAGTACGTCTTTTATTTTAAAGATCCCAGTAAAAATCCTGAGATAGTTATAATTAAATACGGTTTACACGCTCAAACCAAAAGTAGGTAGATTTCTAAATAAAACATTACATTGGGGTAAATAAAACATTATAAATAAAACATTAGATAATGTACCAATTCTCTATAAAATAATTGAAGAACCCTTTCCGCTCCGAGCGCTGTAAGTAAACATTTAAGGAGCTGTTTTCTACTTATTAAGATCTCTTGTCGACTACCATGGTGATTGTACCGAACTTGGCCCTCCTTATCACATGTTTCTATGTTTTGATGGTATTAAATATTATCTATCACTAAGTTCATGATTGAAATATTTATCAAATGGATATTTGATAATATGTTTATAATTTTATTACTGTTTTACTTTATCAGAATTGTAAATTCAAACGATTTGGATAATATTATGACAAAGTAAATATTTCATTGAACAGGTGTAGTTGTTTACAAGTATCTACTTCTGAAGTTAAGGACATTTTAAATTAGATTAAGTAATTCATATTAAATAGTATATAAGTAGATATTCATCACGAACCATTAACACAATTACAAATGTAAGTATGTTAGATTTAAGTATTCTTTAAGTGGTAATGAATTAAGTATTTATTATTGTTTAATTATAAGCTTACAGAAAAATTGGTATCGAGATATAAGGCAATTTATCCTGGAAGGATCGCACATGTTTTGTAATTATTCAAAACAAACACACATAGGTGAAGTGTTTATATATTTTTTTATTAGATTGATGGGGTATGCAGTGTGCCTGATATAAAGTGGTCTGCCGCTCATGGATATCTGCGACTTATAGAACAGGGATTCTACCTGAAGCCGTTTACAAATGCATTTCCACCTCTTAGGACTAAGTGGTCGCTTAATATGTACTTCAGCTGGCGCTTTATACATTATGCTAAACAAAACGCTATATAGGTAAATTACCAATGTCCATGGGTGGCAGTAAGTATATACCACCAGATTAATTACTACCCAATTTACTGTTACAGATTATAAATACACACACATATGTACAAAATGGTATAAGGTGTATTGCTATGACGATTGTAAATGTCTAATAAACGTTATAAATAGAAAGCACCCACTAATCCCCCTATATCCTTCTTTATTGCCCGAACAACCTCGAACGAAGCACGGCGAATACTTTTGAAACGGCTGACATTTAGTGACGTGTTGCGGCATTAAGGAACAAGGTCGAACAGGGGTGGATTTTATAAACAACACCATCGACCCAGTTAGATAGGACCGCCGGCGCCGGTTTTCCTGTTCCCTCCCATGATTCTCCCATTGATAAAAATGTGTCGCACGCATGTTTTAGTACCTAGTTCCAAATGTTTATGTTCCCTCAATGTGTGTGTAATAGTTTGGAATTGATTAGACGAGATACGACGTTAATATGAGGATGGACATGTCTTATTTACATAACTACTTAGTTGGCTTATTCTGGTAATTATATTTATGCCTTTTGTCTGATTTTTTCCGCTTATAGAACAACATTTTGCATTGCTCTGGGTACAAACGATTACCACGAACTAAAAGTGTCGTACTTTCATTGAGGTACTCTCACTTGAGGTAGAGCCAGCTGGATGCAAATAGTTGAATATCGGGCTCAGTGCTCAATGGTTTTAAGAATAAAATGGATAAAGTTAGAAAAACTAGTGTTTAATTTACGTTAAATTAAGAAGTCCTGTGTAACGTTTTGTACCAATACAGTCGGTTGTACCTACTAAACCTGTGAACTAATAAAGAATCTTTTTTCTTCGTTAAATTAATTTAAATTAAATCATTATTTTTAACGTTTTGTTCTAATGTTAACGTTACGTAATTAGAACTACAGTATAAAGCTAAGTACATACTAATAATATTTGTAATTTATTTAAGGAAGTTAACATTAAACATGATTATTGCACGCGTGTTCATTTGCCATTCCCATAACATAAAGAGGTACTACGTATGTAAGTAGGTTCTTTATTGTGCCTACTTCAAAAGGTGAGAAGGCAAGAGGGGTCAAAATAAAAATAGTCCACACATTAGTTAGTCAAGGTGTGCGGTTTGTTGATGGGGCGATAGCGCCTTCCAGCTGTTATATAGGGTTGGTATACAAGGCCATATCCCCAAAGTACTTAGCACCACTGAAGTTTTTAAATGTACTTATTCATGTTTAAATGCGAAGAAAAATATTAAAGTGAAATTCAAACATGCTTGCTTATCATTACATGAAATATATATAGATCAGGAGCTCTTTTTGCAAAAAGTAGTTCTGCGTGTTATATAATAGTTAGAAGGGACAATCTTATGTCGTGAAAATGTTATGATCTACGAAAGGAGACAATCCTTGCCACCCGCGGGTCCTGTTAGAAGCTCATCTTGCGGCTCGCACCTTCACAGAACTTAATTTCACACCCAACGTAACCTATGTGGCCCATGTTGCCAAAAAGGTTGCCAACCGCTGATTTAGAGGAGTTATATGAGGAATTATATCCCTTAAAGCCTTGTTGTGTGCAACATATGTGCAAAGAGTGATCTTTACGATGAATCCATGGAATTCAGTTTATATTAATAGCCATACCTTCTCCATACATTTAGCATGTACTGAGAACTACGGCCTTCATAATGAAAGATGTTAATAAAAGTTGGAATAGATAGTATTAAAGAAAATGGACACATTTGACAACCCTAGATCACTAGTTAAGCAGCTAGTTCATTAGTCAAGCTGTCGGTACGTTACATTATGTACGGGTGAACTACGTAATTACCATTTTTAAACTACAAAGAAAAACTGTCCATTAAGAAACAGAACACCGATAGCTCACCATTCGATCTTTTCCATATGAAACCATTATAATTACAAGGTATTAAATATTTCAACCTCGCTTATATGTAAATAAATAATTACCGTTTTATAACAATTTCATTATGCATAAAACCTACACCTATTTTAAATGATATATGATGTCATGTTAAGAGAAAGCGTTCGAGTAGCTCACATAAAATCATTTTCAGTACAAATTGTTGTTTTCGGAGAAAATTTATTAGATAAATTGATAAAAACATAGAAAATTATAATTTTAACATTGACTTGGTTTAATCAGTCCATCTTAGGGTAAGTGACCACTGCCGGAATCCATGCCGGAACTCAACCATATATTTATAATCAACCCTAAAGTAGATTACGAGTCCTATAGTCCTGAGGTTGACCACAGATGCAATGCTACCCTTACGGACTTAGAGCGAACGCCTTAGATTTGTATGTCTCCCCACACGCTAAAACCCAGAACACAGCAGCAGGGCTTAATATTTGAATACTGCTGGAGCTTCCGGAGCAAGGGAACATGGAACTAAATATGTATATGTGGTATTATTATCACTGCTGTTTATTTATTTTCAAAGATTACTCACAAGATAACTTAGTAATTGTATATGTACCTATCTTATCAGCTATCAGTGACTCATTGTAGCAACAGGTGTAAACCACTTGTTTAGAATTGGCAGTGATTTCATTCAGCGGTCATTGTTACAAATCTATTGTTCTAGTGCTAAATGTTACGATGTATTTTTGAAGAAATGTACGTAGCAAACGGGTACATTGTCCATCTGATGATAAGTGGTCACTACTGTCTAAAGATATCTGAAATAAATGTATGTTGAACTCCTACCTGAGGAAGTGCTTCCTGATGGACTATTTTGGAATCGTCTAACCAGAACATAATGATAAAAATGTATACAAATGATAAAAATATCTACTAATGATTAAAATATCTTAAATACTTAAGATTTATTTAGGTATCTGTTAAATAAGTATCTATGTCTGTATGGTCATTATAATATTCTGATGTCAGACTAAGCGACAAAAAACCTTATTTGTTTGTCTGTCTGTTAATGCTTGGAAATTACTGAATCGACTGTGGTGTTAATTTAATAAGAAGTAATTCGAGTTTAGGAAGTAACGTAATACATCCCTCAAAAAAGGTGCAAAAAGAGCTCTCCTACAAAGCCGGTCATGCATTGGCGACTCCTCTGGTGTCATTTTCATAGGCGACGTTAACTACTTTCCATCAGGTAGCACGTCTGCTTTATCGTTAGGCACAAATATAAAAAAAAATAAAAAAACATGCATGACTTGTATGTCTAAAACATTACAAATTATAATAGCGTTGAAGGGTTTTTAAGTATGTTTTTAAAAATCATGTACCTACTCCAGCATTTATCTAGTTTGAGTTTAATTACACTAATTTATTTGCAATAAAGACTCCCAGCACTAAAACCTATTAAGAGTTAAGTAAGAATACTGCCATATTTAACCTTTGGTAAAATGCCAATAATATACTTTAAATTATATGATTCAAAAGCGAAGATTTCGAATGGGAACATTAATTTTCTGAAAAATATTTATTGGCACATAATTCCGGGTTGATTTTAGGTCCACTATCAAACTTATTTCTACCATAAAATCAATTTCTCAAACAAATGACTTTTAAAAAAGAATTATTAAATGTACCCTTGATTCGTTGTTTTAATGAAATTCATTTTAAATGATTTTGAAAAAGGAGAACGGTCTACGTTCGGTTGTCTGTATTTTTTATATTTTAACCTTATTTTAAGTAAGAAAATCAGAAAAGTTTTCATCGCCTTATGTAGGTAGGTCCATATAATTAAGTCTTATTATATGTCATCTCACAAAATTAACTGGCATGTAATTGCTATCAATTGGAAAAAATAATTAATCAACGAAGCTATCATTTTCCTTTTATTCGTGTAGCATCATTAATAAACAAGGCAAAAAAGTCATTGGTATTACGAGAATTTTATTAGTGATCACATTGCACGCAATCGCAGTAGGATACAACTGCGTGACACGCAAGTCATTTATCTTTGCAAGATAATTAAAGGTTCGACTTCGTAGGAAACGGAGATAAGTATTAATAAGTAGGTAATAGGTGCGAATTGTTATCGTTTTTTGTTAAATAATATCATGTCTAGTTAATAATATCAATCTAGTTTGGGTGTTTGTTTACTCGTCTTTATGTTTGGCCATGGCACCCATGTCACCGAAAACTATAGTATGAGTATAACTATAAATAAAAAATGCAATCTTAGTACATTCGTTGGTAAGCATGTGTATAAAACTTGTATTGTTTAATTTCGTAAGAAACTATTTTTCCTTAATTAGAATGATACAATATATGATACACATATGTACATATATTTTAAGTTAGAAGGTAAATTTGTTTAAATAATAGCCGCATTAACTATCAAAGCAGTCTATCAAAATATTTAATAACACCGATCTGTAGGATGCGCCACCCAGAGCCAAACACTTCCTAGTGGTCATAACAATTGCCATGTCACTTTAATACAGTATGCAGGAAACAATGGTATAAGTTTAATAATTAAATTCTACTTATCTACACTTGAAAGTAAATAGACATATGTTACCCACTAACTTAATCAGGTCACCATTAAACATAATATATTTTTACATTTCATTTTATTTATTGGTATCTTAGCTATAATTAAATTGGATTTTAGTCTGTCTATAGTAAAAATACGCTCGCCGAGTTCACTCAACTGTGAAACTAAAGTCTATATTAACACCAGAGTCGGTCATGTTAGTGTAATTTTTCAATTTACCACTCTATTATCCTTAGGGTTAATAAAATGTCAACGGCAGACCACAATTCAATGAGTTATAATTTTACAATCATCATTCGTCCCAGCAAGAGTTGATGATATTGATACGAAATAGGTACAATAGTCATGGGCGAACATGCAGTAGGGTACAGTAGTACATAATCGTCCCCGGTTACTAATTTCTTTTTTTTTATTATATAGGAGTAGCAGACGAGCAAGCAGTCCACCTGATGGTAAGTGGCTACTGCCGCCCATGGACATCTGTAATCAACCTCAGATAGGAATTCCTACATTATAGGAATTATATTATATTATAGGAATTCCTCAGATAGGAATAGGATTCCTACCTGAAGTCGGCGACAGATGCGTGGCTACCCCTGAGGACTGAGCTGGAACGCCTCGGAAAAGTATGTCTCCCTTACCACACCCTTCAAAACGGAACACAACAGCGCCTAACACTGCTGTTATTAGGCAGAAATAGGTGTGGCGGTGGTGCCGCCGGAGTCGAACCACAAAGGGTTCTACCACCTTCAAAACATCGCCACAAAACATCGTTTTAAAACAACATTCAAAATTTCTGGACACCGCACTCCATTAAAAGAAAAAATATTCAAAGAATTCTTATTTTCGCCAACAAATTCCACTATTATTCCGGACGTCTCCCTCTTTTAGTATAGATAAATTCTTTTTGTCGAGCACCACGAACTTAGCTACGACACTGCATTGGATACCTTTAACAAAGATTTCTGTCGTATAAGGCGACTAAAAGGGGACTTTCGGGGACGCCCACCGGGGCGGACTTAGTGGGTAAAAATTCCACATAAGTGAATATCGCTTGCACAACACTGGATATTTTTTACCCCTGAGGACTAAGCAGGAATGTCTCGGATACATATATCACATAATTTAAACCAGAACACAGTAGTGTTTAACACTGCTATTAGGAAGAAATAGGTGGCGGTAGTGCCGCCGCTCAACGGTCGCCGGTCAGTCAAACCACAGCAAGTTCTTCCGCTTTCGCTTTCCACTTTCCGCTTAGCCTTAATTTTTGAAGGTTTTCCCTTCGACAATAACAAAATAGGTACATCCATAAGTATAACATCATATCCGAAAGTATCACGTCATTATCTCCAAACAAGATGACCTCGGGGTCGTTTTTATTATGCAATTAATGCCATCGTGTTGAGTACAGTCATTGTCTGTGAGCACTGGGTACTGAGGCGATTAGCAGGGGCAGAGATGCGTGTCAGCCATGATTAGTCACAACGATACGAGTACAATACTATGTTGTGACACTTGTGACTGTTCTTTTACCTACGCGCGTATTTTTGGTTTAACTACTTTTTGTCTAACTTGTATTTGGAAACGTAGTTTTAGGTGTCAAACTTAAACTAAACTCCAAGTTTGCTGAGATTGCGCAAGCATAGTCTAATATTATATTTACGTCGCTACATAATTTGTTTTCCATATTTCGTACGATATAAAAAATGTAGTATGGATTATACGAATGCATAAACGTGAAAAACGTGTATATACAGGATGAATTTTTCAAACGGGCCTTCAGGGCCAAATCCGAAACTATAAGGATTAGCGAAAAATGCTGAAAGGAGTTACGACGCCGATTTTGATAAAAACTAAAACTGCGTCATTTGTTTTTTAAAATATCTTTTTCCTTAGCCGGGAATCGAACGAGTATTTTTTGAAAAAAATTAAACCCTCTATATTATTCCACTATCTGATAGTGTCGCTTATAAGGATCAAATTCAACAATCTGCTTCTAATTTCAGGCATGAAAAAGTTTTTGAATATAAACATCAGAATATTTTAGATATTTTAAATTTCAAGAGCTCGAAAATAAAATTATAATAATGATTACAATAAACAGATGAGCTTATACTCATTTACTTAAGGAATACTTACTGATCATACGAAATAAAACGAATAAGATTTTTATGTTGTTTTCTTCTTAATCCAACAACATAAATATATTCCATAAAATATTATGACTTCCTTTCAAACTCTTGTTTCTACTGGAATACTAGTTCCTAACTCATAAATATTACGTTCGAAGAGTACATTTTCTTAGATGTTTTCGTAAACAAGATCTTAACTTAACTTGACTCACATTGATTATTATAATCATAGTTTAACGTTCGTTTTATTTTAGATATTGAACTGTTTTTGACAGAATAATTGAACAGCAAATGCAATTTTTTTACCATATAAAGGTAGTGCATTTAACATGGAGGATACTGCCGCCAATAGACATTTTTTATTAACCATTGCTAAATATATCATAATTATAATTAAAAGTTATTATAATATACATGAGCTAATAAGATCCAACGTAAACATTTCATACGAGCTTCGTTAATACACGTTGTAACAGAAAAGTATAATCAGTTTTCTTCGCGAAGCAATTTTGCCAAATAACCAATCAAGTGCGAAAATCAGAAGAGCGTTCACAGAAGTTATCATACCTACATGTACTGTTATCTTCGTATTTACGTGTATCTACTAAGTCTGACGAAACTTATTAAGCTTGCACGTTAACTTAGTTGCACGATCGATATCTTCGATGTGGAGCTGTGCCTGAACAAACAATGTTTCTTAAATATGAAACTAGTATCTTGTACTACAAGGAACAAACGAGTATGCCATGTAGTCTTAATTAATAGTAATAGAACTTTTTAGGGTTCAGTACCCAAAGGGTAAAAACGGAACCCTATTACTAAGACTTCGCTGTCTGTCCATCTGTCCGTCTGTCACAGGGATCTGTCTCTGGAGCCGTAATAGATAGATACTTGATTTTTTTACATAGGATGCATAACGGTGGCCGCTATAACAACAAATACTAAAAATAAAATTGAATATAAAAGGGGGTCTCAGGAACCTATTGGTAAGAGGCTACTGTCACCTATGGATATGTAAACAACCCCAGATATGATAAGAGTCCCACTTAAAGTCGGCCATAGATGCGTTTCTACCCCTGAGAGCTAAGCTTTACTGTCTGAACGACTGCTGAAAAATATGTCTCTCTTACCACACCCTTCAAACCAAAACACAGCAGCGCTAAACACTGCTGTTAATAGGCAGAAAGGTGTACCTAGATATACATAAAATGTGACACCCTTAAACAGGGCCGGATTTAAGGGAGGGCAACCGGGACGGCAGCCCCGGGGCCTCCACAAAAGAGGGGCCCCCACAATAGAGACGTCGGATTTTTTTTTCATTCCGACTAGTAAACACTAGTAAAAAAATATATATATTTTCCTTTGATATTTTTTTTCGCCGTTTTACCTTTATCTACAGTACTTTGTACAAACATGAATACTAGAAGAATCTATCTGCGTTTCACAATAATATTTTTATTGAAAAACTCAACTGAAAAAATTGATCATTTTATTCGGAAAATAATTTGGGGCCAGGGGGCCTCCACTCCTTTGTTGCCCCAAGGCCTCTAGACCTCTAAATCCGGCCCTGCCCTTAAAGCAAGTGTATCCAAGTCTCATAGCTGAGTGAAACTAATTAAGCTGACCCACTTCCACGGCCGATATAGCCTGTACTAAAACTTGTTTATTTACAACCCATAAAGAAACTTAATACGTGTACATGTATAAAGATCTTAATGATAACTTTGTTGATTATATTGCTTATAGGACAGATGGTGGTAGCTAAATTAAATATATATTTATACTAAAATGTAACAGTTTCTTCAACAAATTATATTTTTAATTAGTAGCAGCAAATGAATATAAAGCCCGTTTTTTTATATAAGAGTGGCAGACGCATGCTGCCCCCCTGATTGTAAGTTGTTACTACCGCCTATGGACACCTATAATCAACCCAGATACAAATAGATACCTATCTGGGGTCGCTATAGCCGACCGATATGCGATGCCGCTACTCCTGAGGACTAACATCGGATGCATCGAAAAATTTAATCTGCTAATCAAAACCTGTAAACCAGATTATGGTTATTGTCATTAAATATTGTATGTGTCGTAAAGTACTCGTACAAGAGTTAACTATACTACACATAATATGTATTCACACTGAATATACAGGGTGAATTTTTCAAATAGGCCAAATCCGAAACCATAAGGATTAGCGAAAAATGCTGAAAGGAGTTACGAGGCCGATTTTGAAAAAACTAAAACTGAATCCTTATTTTTTAATTATTTTTTCCTTAGCCGGGAATGAAACGAGTTCATTTTGAAAAAAAAAAAACACCCTGTATTATTCCATCATCGGATAGTGTCGCCTATAAGGATCAAATTCTGGAAAGTAATGATAAATAACTAACTAAAGGAAAGGCTAATTTTGAAGAATATACAGGATATTAAAAAAAAACTTTATCATCTAAGTAAAGTGGGGTATCTTTTGTGTGTCATCAGAATGCAAAGCCTATTTACTACGATTCATTAGGTAGAGCTGAAAAATGGCTAACTTACACAGCACTTTTACGTTCTACTTCTGTATAGAGGCTGGCCCCATTAGATTTGTTTGCATAATGAGAATTGGTGTCATAACTGTCATAATTCAAAATGACCGCGTTATTATACTTAAGTGGTATTATTTACATGTTAAAGGACTTTACGGTGCTTAAAGACAGTTTCCATTATAGAAGATATCCACGAGGTTTAAAGGTACTAGAACTAGTTTGTAGTTCGACTGCAGTAGCGCCATTACCTCATCTACTTTTAAAAGAATGGTAAGTGCTGCTGTATTCTTATTTAATGTGTATGTTAAGAAAGACACGTCTATGCAAGATGTTCCAACGTAGTTCTCAGGGATAGCAATATATCTGAAGCAGACTTCAGGTAGGAGTCCGATCCTTTCTGATCATCGGCTTATTCTGTTTATCTTCAGATACACGACTACAATCTTGTTTGCTACTGTAATATTACAAGAAATAACTTTTGTTCCCGTCTTATTGACTTAAACAACGCGACGAGAGTCATATTACGTAGTTATATTAATGAAGTTTTAACGCTAATTGCAACTCGCAATCTAGATGGACTCTTCATAATTAAAAAACTTTATTTGAAAGGAAAATGAGTGCACTTTATTATAGTTATTTATGACGGTTATAAACGCGTAAAGTTTTGTTCCACTTTCTCAGTAATTATTTTAAAAATGAAAAGTTTTATTGTCATCGTCATCAATCTATTACTACCATGCTACTGGGCACGGGTACCGCAATAATGAGAAGGATTTAGGCTGTAGATTTTCTACTTATACCTTCCTCGAACATAGAGTAAGAATCTAACATAAGTAATATTCTCATTTGGTGTAGGCAACACCGGATGATGTGAAATATTTAATCAGGGCTTTATTAAGGACTCTGGGATCTCCGGCAGAACGCATACGGATTCCTTAGAGCGTGATGCCTCTGACGAGCTTTCCTCGGGATGAGCTTACATAAAATTCCTTCAGGCGGTTTAATTTCAGACTATCACATACGAGTACCTTCGAAAACGCTCTTTACGCTGTTTCTGCAGCAGTAAGATGAAAATTATCCAGCGTTGGGTCACTTCTTTTTCAAATTTTATTATTGATGTGAAACATCTATAGCCGCACGTAAAACCGATTTCTGGCGTGGCGACGCATGTCGCTATACGATGGTATATATATACAGTCTATATGCAGTAGTGTGTACGGTGTGGCGACGCGTCGCCATGCGCAATCGAATTCAATAAATAGTCATCGTTATCTGGAAAAAAATCGTAATATTTTATTTTATCATTATGACATATTTAGTTTTTCTTTCTGTTCCATGTTTGCTAATCTCGAACAAAATGTAGTAATGTAAATATAGTAATGTAAAGTAGTGTATACCAATAGTTTAAAATTGTTGATATACCAAATATTTGGTACGAGTCAAGAAGAGCAAGGAGTTACAAAAAGCTCCTTCGGCTTAATATACAAGCATATACGAGCATGGAATAAGGAACGAAAACATTAATTTCATTTCTATGGTTATGACTTATGACATAAGCACCTATCATTACAGTACATGACGATGCTACTTGCATTATCATTTTCATGGTTAGTATTCATGGCTACCTTCTATGCAATATCATTTACATATACGGACTGGTATATGTAAGGTAACGGTATCCCCATACCATACTCCTTGTCTAAATTGAGAAACCATTTGGTATTCCCCAGTGCACTTATCTGCCTAACATACAGTCATAAAATGCCGTCGTGAATAAAAACATGCTAAGCCAAATGTCATAATTCCAAATTAAACAGGTAATGCTTTTTTGATTTTTTATATTGTAGTGTATGTTTATTCCGACACTTTCTTGGATTAATTACATATTAAATTACATTTTAAAGGACCGTGGAAGTACTCCACATCTATTTCTAACGCGAACGTTGACGTTTAGACTAGGGTAGAAGCCTTTAAAAATAATAAAAAGTGAAATAAAATTGTAGTAGGATGAAACCTGTTGCGGACGGCGAATAAAATAGTCTTAAGTTGTGATTGTAAATTGTTTTTTAAATGCATAAATTGTTATTTAGTTAAGGTTTATGTTATATTACGTTTTGTTATGTATTAGAAATAAGTTTTATGTAAATAAATAAAGGAAAAATATAAAAACCCCTAGGATAGAAAGAGAGGGACATGTATGAGCGAGATAGCGTGTTAGAGAGAGAGGGCTATAGGAAGTGAGCGAGACGGGAATAAGAGCAACTGCTGCGTTAGCCCCCCGTCGGTTGTAACACTCACTTTGCCACTTAAGGTGGCTAGAAATAGGGTCCGGCACGCTCCGGAAAATAGAAGAATTGTGAATAAATGGTCAAGAAAAGAAAATACAGGAAGAAAAATTCAATTGGAGTTTTTATTGCAAACCCGTACTCAACATTGGTCCTTCGATCGGCGGATACAGAAAAAAGAAGCAACCAGCGCGTCTACAATGAACACACGAAGCAAGAAGACCCACTCCGAGTCCGGCATCGGCGAATCGGAGCACCCTCCACCAGGTGGGCGGGGGCTGTTCCACCGTATATATGAAGAATCGCCGAGATCGCCATCGACCGCAGTCCTCACCGGGACGCCCGCCGGAACATCCGTCGGGAGGATCCCACCAGGAAGGGTCCTCGAGCGCTCACCTGTACGCAGCACCGCACACCCCGAGCACCCCACGTCGCAAGAGATACCGTCGCGCTCCAAGTCGCCTATATGCCGGCCCACGTCTCCGGCATATAGCGCGGCGCCCAGTATACGTTCGCATCGTTCGTCGGTCAGCGTCGCGGCACGAGTTAGGCTAGTCGAATACGAAGCGGAAAAGGAGCTAGCTGAATTAGAAGAGAGAAGAATACAACTAAAGAAGACGCTAGTAAAGAAGCGGCTAGAAGCGGAAATCTCTGCGATCGAAGCGGAAGAGGGGGGGGAAACTATCTGCGACCAAGAAAGAATACACGACTGGGTGAACAAGAGCCACGAACACGCCGGAACGCAAGTACACAGGGAACAGGAGGTCCTACCTCCCCCGTTAGAAGTACGGGGGGAGGAACGGCCTCGGCAGAGGGGAAGGGGCATCGAACAATTAGCAAACGCCTTAGAGAAGATGATGCACGTACGACCCCCGCCGCGGCAAACGTCGGAGCTCCCAGCATTCTCCGGGTCCGTCATGGAGTGGCTACCCTTCAAAGCAGCAGTAGAAGATTCGACGCGTCTCTACAAATTCAGCGCCACAGAAAATTTATTGCGGCTTCGAAACAGTCTCCGTGGGGAAGCGAGAGAGACAGTGCTCTCTCAACTGTACACGGCGACTCACCCGGACAGCATAATGAAGACGCTAGAAATGAAATACGGTCGACCTGAATATATCTTCGATAAAGCAATGGAAGAACTGAAGAGACTCCCCAAGGTCGGCAACTCCAGCAGCGAATTGAATGAATTGGCCATCAAGTTACAGAACGTCGTCTACACTATGAAGAGTGTGGACCACCGTGGTTATCTACGAAATCCATTACTGATAAGGGATGTAATGGAGAAGCTAAGCCCTCACCTGGTGAGCAAATGGGCGGAATACGCGGCGATCAACGAAGGGAAGATTGCATACAGCGACGAAATCACAATACTCTCGGAGTTCCTGATGGGTGAAGCAGACAGGGTACTACGCTACACGCACACGGCGAGGAACAGCGCTCCGGGGCTTCTCAGAGGGGAGAGGCCAGTAAGGAGGACAGCACCTCGGGAGAAGGTCTATTCTACGAGTGAATCGACGCGTGAAGAGCGAGCACCTAGCTGTCTACGATGCCAGTCTACAAGCCATCACACTCCGAAGTGCCCTCAGCTGAAGGAACTCACCATCAACGACAGGTGGAATTGGGCGAAGGAACAGCGGTTATGCTTCAAATGCATGACACGAAGACACAGTAGAACCACATGCAGAGCGAAGCCGTGCGGAGTCGACGGGTGTAGCATGCAGCATCACGCCATCCTACACAAGACTGCAGAGCCCGCCAGGAGGGTGGAGACTTCTGAGTGCACAGATCAGGGTGCACCCGCAGCGGTCATGAGCGTCACATCAAAGGTGGCACCAAGAGCGGTGCTATTGAAGACATGTGAAGTAAAACTCAGCGGTCCACGGGGGGAGATAAGGACGCACGCCCTCCTGGACGAGGGGTCTACGGTAACCCTTATAGATGAAGAATTGGCAAGTCACCTCACCAGCGGCGGACCGAACCAACCTCTAAACATAAGAGGTATCAATGAACAAAGAAGAATCGACAGCAAGGCGGTCAAGATTCAAATCAAAGGTCTACACGAACATGAAGCATACTCCGTGACAGCCCGCACGGTGAAGGGACTTCAATTGCATCATCAGCGCGTACCTCAGAACCTGGAGCGGTATGCACACCTGCGAGTCGTAAGGGAGAAAATCAGCACGGGGGAAGCTCGACCTCGCATACTAATAGGCACCGACAATTGGCACTTAATAGTGTCCCGACAGCTGCGCGCCGGCAAGAAGAACGAACCTGCCGCATCAAGAACAAAGCTGGGATGGGTTCTACATGGGTCGGTACCTAGGAGGTTCGTCTACCAGGACCAGGCGGCCGTGCTTCACGTCTGCACGGGCGACATACAGTTACAGAAGCTCGTCGAGTCGCATTTCGACGTGGACTCGCTCGGCGTATCTACGAAAGAGAAGATTAACAAGTACGACAAGAGAGCCAGCGACATCTTCGAGGCGACCGCCAGACGGAAGGACGGACACTTCGAAGTGGGTCTACCTTGGAAAACTGACAACCCCACACTCCCCGACAGCTACGAGCAAGCATACAAGAGGTTACGCACATTGGAAAAGAAGATGGAAAATGAGCCCACATTCAAGAAGGAATACAGCGCTCAAGTGGCTAACCTGCTGAAGAAGGGTTACGCAGAAGCATGCGACGGCAACGAAGAAAGAAGTAACGTCAAGTGGTACTTACCTCACTTCGCGGTTGTCAACATTAACAAGCCAAACAAGATACGAATGGTATTCGACGCAGCGGCCAAGATTAACGGAGTCAGCTTGAACGACTACCTGCTGGAGGGGCCCGACCTGTTGGCGTCTCTGATTAAGATCCTGTTTGGTTTCCGCGAAAAGAAGATCGCGGTGACGGCGGACATAGAAATGTTCCTCCGAGTGAAGATACGTAGCGAAGATCAACCAGCCCAGATGTTCCTGTGGCGGGACGAGTCCAGTGAAGCCCCGCGCAAGTACAAGATGACGTCAATGATATTTGGGGCCTCGAGTTCGCCGTACCTCGCTCACAGCGTGAGAAACAAGAATGCCGCCGATTACGAAGAGGGATACCCGGAAGCTGCGCGAGCCATAAGGGAACGCCATTACATGGATGACTATTTAGATAGCTTTCAGTCAGAAGAGGAAGCTATAAAGGTCATAAGGGACGTCATTCATGTACACGAACAAGCCAGCTTCAATCTGCGGGGATGGAACTCCAATAGCCCAGCTATCCTCGCGAGTATTCCCGATACGAAGAAATCGAAGAATGTCAACGTGCAACTGACGACACACCAGTCGGAGAAGACCCTGGGACTAAGGTGGAACCCGAGCGAAGACACCATAGGCTTCAATACGGACATCAAGAGGGTCCCCACCGAAGTCAAGTGTCAACAGCGAGCACCGACCAAGCGTGAAGCACTGAGCGCCGTCATGTCTATCTACGATCCCCTGGGCCTCGTAAGCCAGTACACGATCACCGGGAAGATATTGCTACAGCAACTATGGGTCAAGAAGGTCGGCTGGGATGAAGAGCTACCTAGGGAGGAAGCCGAAGAGTTCCAGCAATGGGTCGCCGGACTACAAGACATCTCGAACTTGGCCTTACCACGTTGCTACAGCCGCGACATGACTCCGAGCTCAGAGCTACAGCTGCACATATTCAACGACGCGAGTGAACAGGCCTACGCAACCACGGCGTATTGGAGGATCACCCATAAGGATGGCACCGTGGAAGTTGTACAAGTCATGGGCAAGGCTAAGGTGGCGCCGTTGAAATTACTCACGATTCCCAGGTTGGAGCTACAGGCAGCACTCATCGGGGCGCGTATGGCGAGCACCATCCTGAAGGAACACGAATGGAAACCAGGGCGAGTCTACTACTGGACGGACTCCAAGACGGTACTTCATTGGATAAGGAACGATAAGAAGAAGTACACACCGTTCGTGGCGCATCGACTGGCGGAGATAGGCGAGCTGTCCCAGGTGGAAGATTGGCGATGGGTGCCCACGGCCGACAACGTAGCCGACGACGCCACGCGAATCGAAACGAAGAAGATCACTGGCGCAGACCGATGGTTCACCGGGCCGTCATTCCTGGGCTTACCAGAGGAGGAATGGCCTACCGAAGCTACAAGCAGTGACACTTCAGAAGAGGCGGCGTACACCATCACCACAGACGACATCACGGACCGCATGGGCTGCCTGCCGGACATAACGAGGTTCTCCGCCTACAGACGACTCATAAGGGCCACAGCGCTAGTTCAACTCTACGTACAGAAGCTAAGAACAAAGAACAGAAGCCTGCTGTTAGAAGTCTCCCACATACAAGACGCCGAGCTGCGGTGGATACGACAAGCACAACAGGACTCCTTCGGCGAAGATCTACGTAGACTGCGGGCTGGACAGCACTTACACCGGCATAGTAAACAGTATGGAACCAGCTGGCGTTTCATCCCACCGGGGGCTCCGCACATGGGCGGGGCATGGGAGCGGCTCGTGCGGTCAGTCAAGACCGCGCTGAGCACCACACTGAACGAGAAGTCACCCAAAGAAGAAGTCCTTCAAACCCTACTGGTGGAGGCCGAGTACTGTGTCAACGCTCGGCCACTCACGCACGTCTCCGTGGATCCCGCCGACTCAGAAGCACTAACCCCCAACCACTTCCTGATTGGGTCGTCGACCGGGCTGCCGCTGACGGGACCCTGCGAGGAAGCCGACCGCAGCGTGTGGAGAAAAGCACAGGCGCTGGCGGACCAGTTCTGGGGGCGGTGGGTCAAGGAGTACCTGCCGACGCTGATACCTCGAGGACAAGAGACAAGGGCATCACGACAACTACGGGTCGGCGACCTGGTCATCGTGGTCGACAACACGCTACCCCGCAACACATGGCCACGCGGCATCGTCGAGCGAGTGCACGAGGGACCCGACGGCATCGTTCGCTCAGCAGACGTGAGGACCAGGGGAGGAGTCTTCAGGAGGCCCGTGGTGAAGCTCGCCGTCCTCCAGATAGGGAGGGCTACGACGGAGCTGCGCCGGGGGGAGGATGTTGCGGACGGCGAATAAAATAGTCTTAAGTTGTGATTGTAAATTGTTTTTTAAATGCATAAATTGTTATTTAGTTAAGGTTTATGTTATATTACGTTTTGTTATGTATTAGAAATAAGTTTTATGTAAATAAATAAAGGAAAAATATAAAAACCCCTAGGATAGAAAGAGAGGGACATGTATGAGCGAGATAGCGTGTTAGAGAGAGAGGGCTATAGGAAGTGAGCGAGACGGGAATAAGAGCAACTGCTGCGTTAGCCCCCCGTCGGTTGTAACACTCACTTTGCCACTTAAGGTGGCTAGAAATAGGGTCCGGCACGCTCCGGAAAATAGAAGAATTGTGAATAAATGGTCAAGAAAAGAAAATACAGGAAGAAAAATTCAATTGGAGTTTTTATTGCAAACCCGTACTCAACAAAACCCATTAGAAAACGAGGGGAATATTATAAAAATGAAGGGAAAAATAATTTACGGGCGATCTGAGGTCGGGGAGGGGATGGGGGTGAGTCTTTAAGGGTAAAAAACGGTTTTTCTCGATTTCCGGCAAAACTAAAAGTCCTATCGAAAAAAGTCAAATGGCAAAGTTGTAGGTAATAAAAAGATCTAAAACTTTTGTATTTACACTTTTTTCACATAACCTCAAAATTTATGTGAAAAATTCAAATAACCAAGTTTTTGGTTTTTTATTTTTATCTTTTACAAAAAAATTTTTTTTTTAACGAAATTTGGCGAAAACTTACCTTTTTATGTCCCAAATACGCTGTAATTTATTTGATTAAAAATATTTATTTTTTCACCTTATTTTGAATTAATATCGAAAAAACACCCTAATTTTCAATCGAAAACTCACCCGTCAAAATATCAGCTTTTTTCAAAAAGTTGGTATGTTTTCTGTTCGTTGAAATCTCTACTTTTTGATGGTGAAAAAAAAAATATATGTTACTATAGTAAATTCTCAGAAAATGTAAAAAATAAAAAAAAACTCGAATTCGAATTTTTTTTTTTAATTTTTATAAAAAATTTTGAGCTATTTATTAAAATTACCACTTTAATTACTCGAAAAACATTAGATTACATGTTACATGGATAAAAAAAAATGCAAATAAGAATATACTACTATAATTAACAAACAAATCAGTTAATAAAATTAATATTTAATAAGACATTTACAATATTTGGAGAAAGTAGTCGAATCTTCTTTAAATTATATGCGTAGATGTCTATTTATAACTATTTTAAGAAAAATTATATACCTGAGTGACCTACGAAAAATAGTAGCCCATCAAAAGGTATTTCATGGAGAAGTGGGGAAGGGGCTAGGCGAGTCTGGGTCTTACTACATACATACCTACTATTTCGTAGCAGCTGTTACAACCGTTAGCCTAACCAGTATTCGAAATACAGTACAATATACAACATCGTTTATAAAAATACACGTGCACGCTGAGTTTCTTGAAGATAATTGTGACAAGTTTACTTAAAAAAAAAAACTTTTCGAATCTGCATAGGAAGGTAATTACTATATCTATTTTTGTCTGTATCAATCAACTCAAACATAAAAATCGTAATATTTTCTTTAAAAAATAGTATACTTAACGTAACGTAACCTAAAGATTGAAATTAAATGATGTTTTAGTACAAGATAAAAAAATAATAATCTCCTTAATTTTGCACAAACAAATTTAGTTAATCCCATGGAAAAAAAATATTTCAAAATACATAAAAAATATTTTAAAAATCTATAAAAAATATATAAATATATATCATAAATATATTTGTAATAACAAACTTTTGGCCGATTTTCATATATATTTTTTACATTTCAAATATATTTCAGATGTATTCAAAATATATGAAATATACTTGAAAATCAGCCAAAAGTTAGTTATTAAAAATATATTTACTATACATATTTTTTATATATTTATACATTTTAAATAGATTTTTAATATATTTTTTAGACATTTTGACATTTATTTCTTTAATATATTTTTTTTTATGGGGGTATATTCACGATAAAATAGTGAAGGCATTATTAATTCGATTCTGTCTTTTCAGATTATCAGTATGGATGAATCTGTTTGTATCATCTGCAATAAGGCAGATGATAAGCAAGTGTATGAAATAAAAAAAGCAGCTTTGAGTCGTTTAGTGGTATCCAGCACTTCCAAATTTCAAATTCAAATCCAAATTTCGAATTCGAGTTTTTTTTTATTTTTTGCATTTTCTGAGAAAATTTACTATAGTAACATATATTTTTTCTTTCACCATCAAAAAGTAGAGATTTCAACGAACAGAAAACATACCAACTTTTTGAAAAAAGCTGATATTTTGACGGGTGAGTTTTCGATTGAAAATTAGGGTGTTTTTTTGATATTAATTCAAAATAAGGTGAAAAAATAAATATTTTTAAACAAATAAATTACAGCGTATTTGGGACATAAAAAGGTAAGTTTTTGCCAAATTTCGTTAAAAAAAATTTTTTTTGTAAAAGATAAAAATAAAAAACCAAAAACTTGGTTTTTTGAATTTTTCACATAAATTTTGAGGTTATGTGAAAAAAGTGTAAATACAAAAGTTTTAGATCTTTTTATTACCTACAACTTTGCCATTTGACTTTTTTCGATAGGACTTTTAGTTTTGCCGGAAATCGAGAAAAACCGTTTTTTACCCTTAAAGACTCACCCCCATCCCCTTCCCGACCTCAGATCGCCCGTAAATTATTTTTCCCTTCATTTTTATAATATTCCCCTCGTTTTCTAATGGGTTTCATCCTACTACGATTTTAATTGGTTTTAAAAATTATCTACCCTGGTCTAGTTAGGAAAAATACTCGGTAAAAGTATTTTTCGCATAATAACAAAATAGAAATATATTCAAGCTAATGAAAGAAAAAATCTACATCTTCATTTCTTTGTTTACATTGAACTTGCTCTGTAAAAACAACAAAAGAAACGATTTTTCCACGACATTTCTACCGAAATGAGACTTTCGTGCGACTTATTTCGACCTAGTAAATCTTCGGGTAACAAAAAATTATGTCTTAAGCTGAAATACTTGCAAAAATATGAAGCAAAAAAATGAGGTCGCTCGATAAACTTGGCAGACACCTCTTAACAATTGCGGTGTAAATAACAAGCTTACAATTACAGTTGATGGCGCTGCATGTCTGCCAAAGTACCGTCATTTATGTAAAATAGGATATTATTCAGTGTAAGGTATAATAGATGATCTTTGTTCAAAACTCAAACACTCTATTCAATAAATAGGAGTTAATTAGAGTTCTGCATATATAAAGAACAAAATTATATAAATACTTAAATAGAATGACAAGACATTTTAAAATATTTTCTGTGTACAAAATATTAAATCGCCAGGGGTGAATATTATTTTTATGGTTTCAAATATAATGAATAGTTTCATATTTTCACTTCCGTACACATATAAGTAAACCGGTACCTACGTCCTACACCCTTTCCCTAAAATGCAAGGGATTCTTCACTTTAGAAATATGTGTGGCGGTGATAACCCAATAAAAAACTCTACAAATTACGATAAAGAATACAATTTTGAAAATACAATCGCCCAACCGCACTCATTTCATTATTAGCTTATGCCGGGTATTACGGACGACAACGGCCTAAGAATTTAAATGTAAATGTTGATTAATGTAACTTGTGTATGTAATTAAGACTATGTAAATAAGACATTTTATTGCAATAGATATAAGTCCTACGTAATAAGAATAGATATGTAAGAGTAGGATAGCAATAGAGTGTAAGCATAGAATTGTAAGAGTAAGACAGGCTATGTTAGAAAGGGACGGCAATAGGACGCGGTTGCTGACTGAGCCTGCGCCTGTTGCGGTACCCAAAATAAGTACTTAAGCTCGCCTTTTTGTATGGAAAAATGTGTACGCCTCGGAATAAAAACAAGAAGAAAAGAACTGAAGATTCAAGTTGGAGTTTTATTTGAAAACCCATAATCTACACCGGGCATTAAATCTGGAACACTCACGACTCTTGAGACTTTTTAGTTCTTTACCTGTTTATTTCCTTAACAATTACTTTGATGACTCATAATGTTTGTATAGTAATTAAATAAATGAGAGCCTTTTGTGGTTGACCACGTAACAAAATAATTATGTCATTAAGCCTTATTCATAAGGATCGGTGCTCTTGTACACCTTGTATATTCTCGCCAAAGAGTATAAAAGGTATTATGTTGCTCAGACTTTAATCTTAAATGTTTCTATGTAAAATGGTTCTGAGGTTTATTTAATAACCAGTAACAGGCGTTTTACTCAAATTTAATTCACGCACAAAAGTTCAGAATAACATTTATGTCAATAGAAGTTGTGAGTTCTCTTAGAACCAGTAATGAAACCAATTAGGGCAACTATAAATATATGATAAGCTGGAACGCCTCGAAACTCCCTTACCACAGCCTTCAAACCAGAACACAGCAGCGCTGAACACTGGTTAAGTAGAAAATGGAGTGGCAATATTGCGACACCATTTTCTTTTATTACAGTAATCATAATTTATCATAGACAGTATAAATAATATTTTTATTTTAAATGAAGCATATCGTTTTACATATATATACACGTATATGTAAAACAAAATTAACTGGTAGAGGCATCTGTAATACGTAGCTGATAATTATGCCCATATTTTGATAGCAAGATTACATTAGGCATTCGTCAGAATTATTGGTATCAACCATATTTAATTATTAATTGTAGTTATGATTCAGGAAACCTGCTTGTTTTAGTTTGAAAAGTAAAGAATGGTCATTCAATTGCTATGCTATTATTTCTCAATGACACTATATAACACCCATTGTTTTCTAATATGACACAAGGCCTTTTTAGTTAGCGGTATGACAATTGTGCCTATTATGTATTATATTATTATGTCTCACGTAAACAGTACATTTCCTATTACCTTACTGAATCATCTATGTGATTTCATTTTATTGACACGGAAAATCTGTGACAGGCACGTGATATTAAGTTTAAATAAGTAGGTAATACTAAGAACAATATTTTTTTATAATAAACTTAGTTTTAACGCAGATGGGCTACCCGATGGAAAGTAGTGACTTTTGTCTATGGACTTTGTAACACCAGAGGAGTCGCCAATTGAATTCGTCTGGAATTGAAGAAGAGTTATTTTTGTATCCTTCTTACCCATATGATAGCGCTCCAGAAACCTAGGGGAAGTTCGTTTAAATCTTACCATTTCTATGCATAAATCAATGGCCAGCGTAGAAGACTACTCTGACTATTCTTCTTCTGGACCTAATATCAATATTTAATACCAATATAAGAAGCGACTAGTAATAGTAATAGTATTAAATTCTAAGAGTCACATAAACAAACAGGATATGTCTGAGGGGGCGTCTCACTTTATTACAATAATAATAATTTATCATAGACAATATAAATAATATATTTTTTTAATTGAAGTATATCGTTCATACGGGCTTCGACCTGGCAAACTTAAGAAACGCCTACTTATTTTAAACCCGCATAAAAGTTTTCAAGAACGAATGACACAGCTAGTGACAGATAATTGGAATGACATTGTTGTAAACAATTTAAACAAGATAACATTTTCGACACTTTTAGACAATTCTTAATGTCATGGATGGAACCTTAAGTGAAACAATTTAGTTATTTTCTATAATATTGATGTAGCAAATGGGCATGCATTCCACCTGATAGTAAGTGACTAAAGCCGCTTATCCTCAACATCTATAATCAACCTCTGATAAAATCAGAGTGTTAGGTATTTGTAACGATGTCCCTGTAGTTCCGGGGCTAGAATAGAGCTACGGTAACCCCTGCCTGTCGTAAGAAGCGACTAAAAGGGGGCTTCCGGGGTTGCCGGCGGCAAGAGTGGGAGCTCGAACCGACCGGAGAGCAACCCCGGGGAAGAACGGCGGCATGTGTGGTCGCATGCCGTCGTAAACACCAGGTGTGCGGGAGGAGCATAAAGTGCTCCCCCCAGGGCAGAGCCCGACCGGGGCATCGCGCTCGGAGGACTCCGGTTGTGTTCCATTGGAGATCCCGGAGTTCTCCACCAAGCGCTGAGGACGGCCATCGGGGGGGTTTTAGTGCGGTAAAAATCCCACATAACCCGGCGTCGATCCCACGTCGTCGGGTACCTTTTGAAGGTTTCTCCTCGAAAACAAAAAAAAAAAAAGAAAAAAGAAGGTATTTGTAACGAATGCGTTACTGCCCGTAAGTACTAAGTTGGAAAACATCCGATAAGTATGTCTCCTTTGCACCCTCTAACACAGCAACGCTTAATATTGCTGTTATTATGAAGAAGTAACAATATATCAATAGATATCTAGCTAGTTACGTTTTCACGATGAACAAAATTTCTTTAAATATGTGCAAATTCTAAATATTTTAGAAGTAAATATATTCATCGTTACTTTTTCACAAGCTTTTATTCTTAAGAGGTGTTACATATATATAGAGGTGTTTTTGAAGGTGGTAGAACCCTTTGTGGTTCGACTCCGGCGGCACCACCCCCACACCTATTTCTACCTAATAACAGCAGTGTTAGGCGCTGCTGTGTTCCGATTTGAAGGGTGTGGTAAGGGAGGCATACTTTTCCGAGGCGCCTCAGGGGTAACGGCGCATTTGTGGCCGACCTCAGGTAGGAATATCTAATCCTATCTGGGGTCGATTACAGATGTCCATGGGCGGCAGTAGCCACTTACTATCAGGTGGACTGCATGCTCGTCTATTACTCCTATATTATAAAAAAATATACAAGTTTTTGTGTAAAAGAGATTTCATTTTCCATGAAATTTTACTCAGTCACTGTAAAGCTTTAGATGGTCATTTCGTAGAGGTTTTTGTATTTTAAATAAACGTAGGAAGTTGGAAAATGGCAGTTCAGTTAAGTTAGACACCTAAATTTTATTTAAGTATACATAACGTTCCACAGGCCGTGATCATAATGATATCATACTTAGCAGAACTTTCAAAAGATTTCTAAGTGTAAGCATTTATTAAGGTTATTGGAAGAAAAACAGGACTACCTACCACCCATTGCGTAGGACGACAATAGGGTGACCCTATATTTCTGGCACATTCGTCCAACTTTCTGACGTAAAATGATTATGTGTGGATTGCAATGATTAGAAAATAGAGATTTTATAAATGTCTAGTATATTTAATATATTATTTATTAATCTATTAAAACTGATCATACTTATAATATATTATTCTACAAGTACAAAACTTGCCTGGAATTTTTAAATAATTAAGTAAACCGGACTTGTTGTAGATCTGAATTTATTTATGATCATTGTACTTGGGCATTTGTTACAGTCTTACAAAGCATGGCAGTTAATTAATTAAGGTGACATGACAGTTAGATAATTAATTAGTTAAGAGCGATCACTAAAGAGTTGGTCATCGTGAAGACTGCGGTAGATCGTCTCTAGATTACTGTAACATATCTATTTTAAAACTAAAATACATATACCAGTAATGCTCCTAAGAAGATACTACTGAATAAGAATGCTATTGTTTTTGATTCAATTTGATTGGATGTTAACTAAGCAGACTCTATAGAAATATTTCAGAAAAGCATATTTACATATCAACCACATAGAACACGCAACAGCCTCATTTATGCAATGCAGAAACGTCAGTGAATGTTTCACGAAAAGGTACTGTATTTGAAGCTCAGTAAAGAAAGAAAATTTGCTAGTGCGAAGCTCAAATAAAAATTAAAAAACTGAGTTATAAGTGTTGTCTACAAAGAGTTTTGAGGTGTCCTGTCTTCGTAGAGACAATATTAGAATACCACTTAGCAGTGCATAAGTAAGTAAGTATTTTTGTCTAGGATACGCCGTTTCCATTGAGTATGAGGTAAACAAATTATCCCCATATGGTGGTTGAAGGCAGGCACCCTACGCGTGAGCGGTGTCCGGCGTCGCGGCGGCGGGCCGCTCAGTCTCACTTACCCGTTGATAGAGTTTGCTCGTTCACACCGTGCGACATTCGAAATCCGAAATTTGAAAAGTTCGAAATGGCCCGAAGTGTTGCTCTCGCGTTTGCGGTGCTCTTGGCAGTGGTCGAAATTGGTACGTTTACCCTGTTTTTAAAAATTCTGTAATTAAAAAAAATAATAAGATAACTGTTTTCGAATTTTCGAATGTAACGTTTTGTTTTGACCTTTTGCATTTGTATTGTAGATTTTTTATTATTTCTAAATAGGTATGTCGTAAATACTCTTAATAAGTATATTTTCAAGTATATTTTACCAAAAGTAGGAATAGTAGTATTTTAAAATATTTGTTTTTCTTAAAATTTTGCAGTACGCTCTCAGTAGCTTCTGGCAGCTTTCAATGTTTATGTTTAAATTTAAAATAGAAGTAGGCGATAGTAAAATTTTAATATAAATAACATACCTCGTGATTTGAAACACATTTTCGATATGCCAATTATACATCACGTCGCATGTAATTCATTTGTTATAAGAATAAGTAATTGATTACACCATTTACACCGTACATTTAAATTAAAATTGTTGAGTATAAAATCCGCTATATTTTTTTTGGTATTATATACTTATTTAGGCACTGATGACGGAATTTTGTTGGTTATGTGTGCACCAAGCATACCAAACTGGTGTTATTTAAATATATTTGAATTAAGTTACATGTTAGTTTTTTTGTAAGATCAGAAATAAAACGGTATCAGAGAAAGATGTAAGGATTTGGAACAACCGGCGAAAAACCAGCAAAAAGTTTGACTTAATCTTATTTTAATAGCAGCAGAGAAACTAATAGATTGAGATTGCAATTTTTATTCCGACAATATTTATCTTATTTTATATGTATATTTTAAATGTAGTTGCTTTGCATTGATGGGGTTTTAATTAATGATTGAACAAAATGTGGACAATTATAATAAATTTCTCATAAACATAATTGCTTTAAAATGAAGCCCTGAAAATTTTGTGAGACAATGTCGAAATAAACGAAATAATCCAGATATGAAACATGTTTTTCATACTTTATAATTATTACCACTGTTTAAAAAAGAACAACGACATAACTTAATAAAATCCTTGAAGTCGTCGTCGAATCTTCCTTTTTTAAATTGACTTCCTTTTAATTAAAAATTGGCCAAGTGCGACCTGAACGCGGAACTTCGCGTTCCTTATTACCCATTGTTTTTATTTATTTTATCAATTTTTAGTATTTATTACCATTTGTATAGTTTATTACCGTTATACATACTCTGTAAAGATTTCAAGTATCTATCTATTACGGTTCAAAAGATAAAGCTCTGTGACAGACAGACAGACAGCGGAGGCTTAGTAATACAGTCTATTACTAAGCGTTTCAATTGATGAATTACAACAACAATTTGGACACGTACACAACAACAATTTGGAGTCATAAAATCAGAGGAAATATCGTCTAAAGTGCCTAGTACTGCTCCTAAACCCACAACTTAAGTAGTAAGTTACTGAGTAATAAAGTCACTCGGTAATAACTTAGTAAGGGCGGGATGGTCTTATTCTCCCCTAGACATGTCAGGTCATATCGGCCATAAACATTTTTCCAAGGCCGTCTACGTTATATACAAAGGGCATAAAATAATGGGATCCGGTGGCGTTAATGAGGCGCCTGTCTGCCCGCGGTTCCCGAATACGAATCCAGATGTATTCATGGAGCACTTTGAATGCTTATTCTGTTTTCTCTTGTGTCGTGAAAAATATTCGCCAACGTTGAAGGACGGATTAACCATATATGTTACATTTGTTGCGATAGATCTTATTGAGTTATACTCGTAGAAAGTAATTTGTATGCGAATTATTTTTAGTTATTTGCCTATAAGTGGGTTCTTTTAATAATTTAAATATTTCGATAATTCATATTTATATGGTATTTACCTAAAGTAAAGAATAGGTAATGCTTATTTTATAGACTGTTTTATATTTATACATTTAGAAACCGTAAATTAGATCACCATACGTACATACGATAGGTACCTACTGTCATAATTTATTTTATTTCATTATTTAGACATACAAACAGCCTAGTATACATTACATTTACAACACAATAAATGCTCTAGTAATAATGTACCCTATATACATTATAAGTATTTACAGCGTTATATCTATATAATATTAATAAATTTACGTTCATCAATACATTTTATTGTTAAGCAAAATTTACATAAATAAACAAAATTAACTCCAAATTATTAAATTATACAACGTAAATTATAAAGTAATTATACGAACAATGAAACGAATAAATACGAATAAATTGAAAACATGGAGGAAATGTTATTGTTTAAATACAGTAGGCACTTCACGGTTCATTTATTATGAACATAATGTCAAATAACAAAAGTTAATTAATAATTCAGTTGTGACTATTTTATCCTTATTGCTTATAAACGTGGAATCGTTTGAGTTCCGACTCCGGCAGCACCTCCGCCACACCTATTTCTGCCTCATAACAGCAGTGTTGAGCACTACTGTGTTCTGGTTTGTTAAGAGGTTATGGTAAGAGTGTCGTAAGAGAGACATATTTTTCCGAGACGTTCCAGCTTAGTCCTCGGAATAGCGGCGCATCATTGGCCTACCTCAGGAATATCTAATCCTATCTGGTTTTAATTTATAATGTCCACGGGGGGCAGTAGCCACTTACCATCAGGTGGTGCTCGTCTGCTACTCATATATTAAAAAAAATATTTTAATAAATACTGCGGATTAACAACTTGCATTTGAACAGTGTGGCAGACAGCATTATGCGTCTAGCGGTAAAATACGAGTAAGATATCCTAAATGTATAATTTGCAACCTAAGATAGTTTTAAGAACTAATCTTAAAAAACAACTGAATTTCTGTCTACGATTGGAGAAAGATCCATTAGCTCTTAAAACATTAGAAAATCCATATAAAATCAGATTTTCATAAGCGTTGTGTTCATTGGAAACTAAAAATAAAAGGCTATTTTGGCACGCAGCGGAGAATATTTTCACTTTATGCTTTCCATTTGCACTACTTTATTAGACAGTGTTGGATAACAGGGCGATGAAATGTTCGTTTGTGCATAAAACATACGAGACCCTATTCGTAACAGACCAGTACTGAACGGCCTTATTTATTTGTGTTATTATACAAATGTATGAATATGGCCTTCGCCTCTAACCTTGAGTAGAGGCTCCTGCTCGGTATTGGTCTGTTGATGGCGATGATATTCATTCAATAGACAGATATGACGATGAATCTTTTACAAGTTACTATAATGTTTATAAAATACTAATACTTAACAATGCGGACTCCCGAGATATTTAAAATCGTAAAAAATATATATGTGTTCCAAAATCCTAGCAGATTTTACCTAAAACTTATTAATGGAAGAGTACGAGAGATGATAATACTTTCAAAATTTATACAACTACACACATCTATATCGAACCTAGATCCTCTGGAAAGAAGTATTACGCAGCATCGTTATAAATTAAAACAGACAAATATAACAAAAGAATCATACAAACGTTCAAGTTTCTTAACTACAAAACATGTCACCCGTTAATTTGCAAACTACATCCTGCGTCGCTGATTAGTCTTCACACATGCCCTCTTGCTCAAACTTCCTGGTTTGTGAACTTTATAAATCCAATTAGGTCAAACAACCCAGCGAGCTGCAAGCCCACACTAATACGATTACGTATGTGAATGCACTAGAAGTTAGAAGCAAAACACAATTGAGGCTAATGTACCTGTTGGCTTCAGACAACGGAGTAAACAAATAGAGCTTTAGAAATAAGTTAACATTTCAAAGGTCTTTAATTTGAAAATAACTGCTTTCTTAAGTATCATATATCATATGCATAATTGTGTACATAATAGTGGTGTCATAAGAATTTGTTACATTACTGTTTTAAATGTTATCTAAAATAAACGTGTTATCATACCGATAAATAAAAACTATTAATAACTATAAATTCTAAACTTAATAATAATAAAATTAGAATAAAATTTTAAATTTTCTCGAAATGTCGAAAGATCAATCCATCCTTGAAGCGCTTAAATCGATGCCGATAATACTTTAAAGAAAATTAGAGATTTATGATGTGGCATGTGATATATTATGGCATATTCTTTCTAAAAATATTTAATGCCCCGTCCACGCGCATGCCAGATCGTATCAATTTCAAACTTTCGTATGTAGAATTTAACTTATTTTGTGTAGCTTGGGAAGCGCTTGTAGCATTTTTTTGATCAAGCCAAACCTTTGTAGAGAAGTTTGCGGCAAACACGAAGCGTACAGGGCGCGGCAATAGATTTTTATAGAAAACAAACTGAATCTGTGCATTAGAGTGCACGCGATAGAACGGGCAGTATAGCAGCAGTATAGTACCTACATGTGATTTAGTCCGCTGTTTATTTACCCGCTGATAGCTATTCCCGTTGTGTTTGCATTGTCAATCGACGCAAAATTGGTATTTACGTTGTCAATTGACGCGAAAATACGTTTACAATATACAAACGCGAATCTATTACAGTTGCTCTACATACCCAAATGCTTATAATCATGACCGATACGCCTGGACCGGGTCCAGATTTTTACGACTGTTGACTAGTCGAGAAGCTGTGGACAGTTACGAGCAAACCGAAATTATAATCCCATTTGATTGTATTACATAGTTTATTCCGCTAAATCACATGTTATTCGGATTCTATCACAAAATTCACAAAGCGCTTTCAAAGCTCAAAGCTGTCCAATTTATCATAATGTAATAAACAGTAAATAATAATGATTTCGATGAAATGGAAACATCTTATTGCATAGAAATTGTGTATATTGTTACTTTCAATTAAAGTAATTACAAGTAGCTTAGGTAATTGGAAGGTTGGGTAATAGTAACTCCTGAACAAATATAAATAAATATATAAAACATGAATAAACTAAACAGTAACTAAATTATAAGTTTTACAAGGACCTATAAAAAACTGTATGATAATAAGAAATTATTTAGAAAATATTTCCAAACTGATCTAAACTAGTATTTTTCCGCCGACAAGTCATTGACATGATGTTTTTGCGAAACATCACGGAACACACTGTTACTCGTATGTTCAATAGCCGATAAACATCATCTATTGTTAGCAAAACCTAACAAAAAGTGTAGTTACATGAAGTACGAGTATAATACGACGCAATAATTTCGCTTTTTTATTATGCTGCCGTTGTTCTCTAATTCTGAAGGTGGTACAACCCTTTGTGGTTCGACTCCAGCAGCACCACCGCCACGCCTATTTCTGCCTTATAACAGCATTGTTATACGCTGCTGTTTTCTGGTTTTGTGGTAAGGGAGACATAGTCCCCAGGCGTTACAGCTTAGTCTTCAGGTGTAGCAGCGCATATGTGGCCGACCTCAGGTAGAAACATCTAATCCTATCAGGGGTTGATTACAGATGTCCATGAGTGGCACTTACCATCAGATGGACTGCATGGTCGTCTGCTACTCCTGTATTTAAAAAAAAATACATTTTTAATGAAGCTCTAATATCACACTGTCCCCTTAAAAGTCCTGTCACTCCTGCCCATAGTTTGCTGTAATCAATCCTTATTTAGTGCCTCCCTTAAAACACTCCTTCAACATAACCTCAGCAGTGCTGATATAAGGCAGAAATACGTGAGGCGAACCAAAGCTCTATCACCATACATCTTTGATCGACTTCAAGTAGAATTTCTATTTTATGACCACGTGACATGTTTTAGGTACATTAATTTGTCACCTCTACAATACGTACACAAAAACAACACTGTTTTACATTACGTCACCCTTCAATGGCGTGTTAATTTCATCGACATTGTACAATTTTACGGTGCATTACTGCGAGCGGTTTATGTTAGGTAGGCTCAGGTAATATTATTGTTACTACTGTTTGCTCGAGCTGCATTATGTTATTATAATTTGAATAATAACTCATTTTTTTAATGTATTTTTAAGAGTACTTCGTTTAATTTACAATTTATAACTATCCTGATAGCGAACAGGTATGGCCTCTCAAAATGATGTTTTATAGTAAGTTATTACGCTGGCCCAGGACTGATTTTAGGCTTTATAGATCTGTAAGGACATAAGGAAACCTCTCAGGCATTTGCTTAACGATGTTGGTCTTCAAAGTTGCAAATGATGATTTATTTATTTCTAATACTGAAGCGTGTCTTAGAAAAATTAGAGGCGCGTGCCAGGAATTTCAACTAAAATTATTGTTGTCAACTCATTACTGTCCCAATGCAGGGCACGAGTCTCCTCTAAGAATAAGAGAGATTTAAGTAACTGATAATTAATTTCCAATACGCACAGAGATTCGAACCTTGGCTCTCCCTATTGAGAGTTGGAATTTTTAATCATTAGCATATTGCTGGTAACTGTTATTGGTAAGCTAAAAAGTCATAGTACTGATCTCAGTATCTACTAGTACCGTTCTATAGCATAACTTTCACAAAAATACTGTTTACGTTTTAGTAGTAAGTATCTGAGAACGTGAGGCCACCCAGTTTTTGTATCATAGTTATAAATACGGAATACTTTTGATCTGATGTCATCTGGCAGTTTATATGACTGCAGTAGTATTTATAGGTTACTAGTTATAAGACGAAAAATATCTGTTAACTGTTAAAATATATGTTGGTAAAATTGCATATTTAAAGAACACAATAAAAAAATGCCAATAATTAATGAATAACAAATAATATTTAAACATGAAGTTTTTCTAAGAAACCATTATTTATATGTAAATTAATCTTATATACAATAATTTGTTAATCATCGCTTATATACAGGGTGAATTTTTAAAACGGGCCTTCAGGGCCAAGTCCGAAACTGTAAGGATTAGCTAAAAATACTGAAAGGAGTTACGAGGCCGATTTTGATAAAAACTAAAACTGCATCATTAATTTTTTTAAATATTTTTTTCCTTAGCCGGGAATCGAACGAGTTCATTTTGAAAAAAATTACACCTCTATATTATTCCACTATTTGATAGTGTCGCTTATAAGGATCAAATTCTGGGAAGTAATGTTATGTGACAAATTAAAGGAAAAGGAAAATTTTGAAGAAAATACGAATTTTTCCATACATTGACATACTAATCCTTAAGGATTATACATAACAAATGATTTATGTATAATTCTTTAGAAACATACATAAGTCATACCATTGAAGAATTTGTTGGTTAATCAAGTAAGTATTCGATGTTATAACTATGACATATGGCTTAGTATGAGAAAGTAATAGTTTGGCAAATAAGTTACCGCCGTTTTTAGGATTTATTTTTTAATGAAAATAGATAATTGATTAAATTGTAAATTCTTATTGTTTGTTGTTAACAACTTCGTTTCAACGTTAAATATGATTTTCTATATGTCTTTTTTTAGTAATCACTCGGATTTGACTCTAAAAAGTAATTCTCGCAAATTGTCAACTTTACATCTGTATTAAACGAAAATCCGCCCATAGCTAAGTCAGACATAAAAATATAAATTATTGGGAAACAAAACGTCCATTTCGAATGATTAGAAACATTGAGCCAAAAAAATGTCAATACACGAAATGTTTAAATTGATGAATGGCGGGAACTTAACTGCCAAATTAATATGGAAAAATATGTATTTTCTTAAAATTGAGGCTTTTCCTTTAGTTTGTCATTTATCATTACTTTCCAGATTTTGATCCTTATAAGCAACACTATCAGATAGTGGAATAATATAGAGGGTTCATTTTTTTTCAAAATGAACTCGTTCGATTCCCGGCTAGGGAAAAAGTTATTTTAAAAAAGTAATGATGCACTTTTAGTTTTTATCAAAATCGGCCTCGTAACTCCTTTCAGCATTTTTCGTTTATCCTTATAGTTTCGGATTTGGCCCTGAAGGACCGTTTTAAAAATTCACCCTGTATACTCACATGTTTGTACGCGCTAATCCAAATTCGCTCAATTATTTACAGTATTTGTAAGTGTTTGTTAACTAACAGCTTTGATACTTGATGCCCCGATAAGTGGTATTTAGCATTAAATTTACGGTAATTATAAAAGTTGATTAACTTTTTCAGCGTTTACCAATAATTATATAGGTACAATCCCACCTTATTTATGTTTCGCTATTCAATTCTAATAGCTATTGCTGTCATGTAACTGATGATGCAATCAGCCTTGAAGATCTATGGCGACGGAGATCAAACGTGTTATTGCTCATCTTTGAAAGTGGTAAAGATTATTTTTTATAATAGGAGTAGCAGGTGAACATGCAGTCCGCCTGATGGTAAGTGGCTACTACCGCCCATGTAAGTAGTAGGCCATATAAGTAGGTATGTGATGTCTTTCAATTTCCACTTGACCAAAGTAGTGGACCATGTCCTTAAAATGTTTTCTTTTCAATTCTAAAAGAACTTCATTGTTAATGTATATAATTCTTAAAACCAGAATTCCGTAACAACTTTACAAAACTTGCAAAGGGATTGCTAATTGAAATGTCACTTTGTTGGTATTTCATACGAGATAACAGTGCATACAATCTCTTTGTATGTACATAAATTGAAAGGTGCAGGTATTTGAAACATTTTTCGTGAAGTCTGGCAACGTGTTTATCTGATTACGACCCCTTCGCCGGTCGCGACCCGCGGGTTGATAAACCCTTTCCAACCAAATGCACATACTTACATGTTTAGAACTTAAACGTAGGTAAGTATTTAGGTAAAAATAGTTTTAAGCATGCAAACTTCAGGAAAATTATTTAATAATATTAAGTTTTTCTTCTTTAAAATCTTTTACTTGCAAATGTTACTTGCAAATGAGTTTTCAAATCGAATAGTCTACAATTTTACGTCTGTTATTTGAAAATAAAAATAAACAATAAACTACTATTACTACTTGAACATATTAAGAATTGCGCGTTTCACTCATTTCATACATTTTCTCTATAGCTCCAGGATGATATAAGTAATACCGATATTAAGCCCTTCATCGTAAACCTTTCTCGGTTCTTCAAAAATATATAACATAAACCTGAAATAAATTACAACATCAAATGATTAAGGAAACAGAAAAAACGTAAATTTAAAAGAAGGATACTTTAAAAATTGCTATTCATTCATTGCTGATCACGTACCTACATACTAGGCAAAAGGAAAAAACCTTAACCTTGCACATGATCTCATGGAAACCCATTATAATAAAATTATGTATGATTGTCTTGCTATAGAACGTGTTAAGATGTACGATAGATTGTTGTTTACAGTACTGTAGGTATTTAAATAATAATACCTGTAATATTACAGGTATTATGATTAATTATTATGAATAACATATAAATAGTGGAAAATATGCAAAAGTGACCTAATGTTTAACTATATACTAATAAACTTAGTAACTTTAATCATTTAACTTAAAACGTTTTTATGTAATAAATGACCAAATCACAGCAACACCGGCACACGATCACCATATGATACCTGTCAGACACGTAGAGGGTACCGGGTTCGATCCCCGGCCAAACAGAAATATTGAATTTAGTTTTTTGCTCTGGGTCTGGGTGTTTGTATATTCTAGAATGTAGCTGTGACTGAAGAAAGCTTTAAAAATCCGTTATGCATAACAATACATAACGGATTTTTACAAATTAACACATTTGCGTTGGTTTTTGGAAGACACTAATTAAAGACTCTACAACGACTCTATTATTAATAAAATTCAATTTCATACCCGAATCTTATTTAAATAAATTCAGCATATTTTATCCTAATTTTAAATAACCTAACCTTACTTTACCTATCCATATCTTCATTTAATTGGTGTTTTTTTCATTTAAAATGTACTCAGCAGATATACAAACATCATATGTATGTAATCATATAAATTATATTCATGTGCTTATATGTAGTTATTAATATGTGCATGCTTACCTGTACGACCAACTCGTATTCCTCCAAAACTCGCTAGAAATATGTGATTAAGTTGCAAACTTCAGCGCGTTCTGTCCTAGAAGTTTAAAATGCATTACAGACTTTACTCAGAAACTGTCTCCTTGGAAATTAATCTTAAGACGGATCTGTTCTTCTTTGCAATTCATTACATCCGGGCATCATTTTTAACCGGGTTCTTCTAAGCGAATGCATTGAATAAAACAAAATAGATATATCATGTTACATTGAAAATTTAAACACAAAATGGCGACTTTTATATATCTTTTTTGTGCATGTAATATAGAAAGAATGAGAGGCAAATAGAAATTAATTTCAGAAATAATTCTAAATCTAACAAGAAATAGAGCCAAAACTTACAAATGTAAAACCTATCAAAACTTTAATTACATTTTCTACAGTCACAGTCTCTATGCATGAACACACAAATACACGGTTAATGCAATTAGTTAACCTACTAATTACTCATGATTTTATTACCTACCAGCTACTCTGATATTTGTTGCGAACTAATAGCAAAACTAATTAGGAATATCATGCGTCATTTGAATATGAATCATAAGGTTGTCACCAAATTAACGCACTGGTCAAGTGGGCATGAATAGCCTACAGTGTAGTTTTCTTTGCTGTTTATTTTATTAAGGGGATCCGTGAAAACTGTACTTGATTTTCTAAGGGTCCGTGGACTGAAAAAGGCTGGGAAACGCTGGCCTACACTAACCTTCTTTATTTTACAAATATTACATTACCACAATCTTTTGGTTTAATCAAGAGTGCTACAGTTGCTACACTGATTCGTGAAGGAAAACATGGAGTCGCGTCACAGATTTCTACCACATTCACCACAACAACGTATTAAGCTACATCTAAAGCTGTATACCCAAAGCCGTTAATATCCGATTTCCGCTGAAGCTTTTATGCTTCGGAATGTACGTTGAGCTTTTAATCTCAGTGTATTATTTATTTGTTAATCGTTCAGCTTTGACGAGAGCTTTCCAGTGAAAATGTATTTCGAAATGTACATCACATTCGATTCCGCATGAAGTAATTGAAAGCTAACGATATGGGAAAATAATTAATTGGAACAGTATTAATTGGAAAATAATTTATTCAGTTCATATACATAGTACGTTTGTGAGCTGCCTAAGTGTCCTGTGTATCTTAAAACCAATAAATCATGTACCAAGGCCTTTTATCCTGGGCTGTTACTAACTAAGCAAGAAAAATGTTAATGTACTTAAATTCTGGATCGCTGCCAAAATACGCAAAAAATACAATATACAGCAAATCACCAACTCATAAGTTATAAGCTTAATGTGGCCTTGGATAAACGAGGTTATTTAAAATATACAATAAAGAATCTTAATAGGTTTTAAATTTTCGTCGTATTCGTAAATAATGCTTAGAATGCACGTGCACTTTTATTTTTGCACCTTCTACGATTCGCTAAGTGTAAGCCCCATCTAATTAATTTATGAAATCATTATTGTCAAAAAGCCGATTTAACGCTAGAACATAAACAGAATAAGTGAATACCTAAAATAACCCTTTGTAATTTATTATGTTTTGGATCGTGAACATAAGAAAATCGTCAAATAAATTGTTTGTGAGAAAAATATTTTTTCGAACGTGTCATCTATTTCACAACAACTTACTCTTACAATATATTCCTGTTTAAGACTTAATTCTATACACGTTTCTACAATATCATACGTCGGAAAAACTTTATAAGCATTACAAGTACAGCAGCACAACAATACCGGTCCTTTCCATCAACGTACGTCGAAGGTGACGTTGATCATGGCCTACATGTATAAATGGACGGTGAGATCATCACATGACAGAAATCAAACATCCTTAGCGCAACGCAATAAGATTCATTAAATCCGACGAATTTGATCTAATCGCGCTATTGTTTGTGTTATTTGTGTATCGGTAACGTTTAATACTATCGTTATTTAGAAGAAGATATGACGTATTCTAACCTAATCCTTAAAGCAACGCATTTGTAGATCTTAGAACTGCAATCGTATTTGGAGCTGATTACAGGTACATATGGACAGTACTGTCAGGCGGACTACATGCTGGATAGTAAAATTTTAAAAATCTTTAGCATCTATTTTTAGTGTTACATGCCTCTACTTATTACATTGAGTCCATAATACTTTATAATGTATATGTAGGTATAGGGGTAAATACGCAATATTCTCAATAACCTGTCTCTAAATAACAAATAACTGCAACAATGTTTAAATACAGCGATTAAATAAAAAAGTAAATATTTTGTTTAATATATGTTATTTTTAGTGCTAAATTTAAATTGCTCTTTCCATCTATATGTTTCGTGTAGTTCACTTACGAGGACAAAGGTTATCATTATTATCTTTATAACGTAACTGTAACATTGTCGTTACTATAGACTCGTAGTTTTATTTTTGTGTAAGGTTAGACAAAAAATACTGCAGACATTTTAATTATTTTTTCTAAAATAATACACCCTGGACGTTACATACGATACTCTAGCAATTCCACAGCCACTAAAATACTTTTATTATCTGTGTTTCTTAAAAAAATAACGAAACACAACCAACTTCAATATTACTATAAGGTAAAAAATATTTAAATACTACTACTACTATTGCCTAAATACTAACTTTTAAATAATTAATTAATAAAAATATACGCATCGAATAGGATAGTCTTAGATCATTTGTATAGTACTCGACAAGATGAATATATCTTTTATTTACTCAGTTCCAACACATACGTTTAAATACCTTGAACCCGATAAATTGCAATATTTACCGCTCGCATATGTTTTAGGTCATGTTCTGAATACCTTGGCCTTTCCAAAATGGGCCACATTTAATAGAGCGTACACAACGCTACTATTCAATTAGTAAAACAAACCAGGCGTAACTCCTCAAACGATAATTCTACGTTCCAGAGTTTTTTTTATTATTAGAAATGAACAAGTTGTTTATTTGAAACACAATAAGTACAGGGTGATTATTTTCGAGTGTGCATGGAAGGTAAAATTTATATCTATGAGGAGTTACGAAAAATACTGAAATGAGTTACAAAGACAATTTTGATGAAAAGTAAAACGGCATCTTTAAATTCGTAGCCAAAAATTGAATGACTTTATTAAAAAAGTAAAACACCGTGTATTATAACGCCATTGGATAGTATCGTATATAAAGATCAAATTTTGGGAAGTAACAACAACTGACAAACTCAAAGAAAAGATTTTTAAATGATACATTCTAATACTAAACCCTAAAAAATATTCAATCTTTCGCTACATACGGTCTGTCAATCATTAAATCTACATCTTAAGCGTGGTACTACCTACCTATTTAGTGTATTAGTCATAGCAATATTAGCAATTGTTTAAAGCATAAGTATGGGTACGTGTTAACCCATATGTATGATTTTATTACTCCTTGCTGATTTACTATAATAATAACCTGTACTGGCATGCTACTGGCAAAATGGCGTGCTTTTGAACAATAGAAACACAAATTAACTTAGGTAATGCTAAATAATCACCTATTCAAAAATGGTTTATACAACAATGACCGTATGTTATGAAGCCTGTTCGCTACAAAAAGCTTGCGATGTGCATTCAGAACCCTACCGAATTACATGTTTGAACGAAAATACGACGTCTTGTGTCCTCGCCGAAACATTAAAGAGTAAGTAGGAATAATTAAGGACAAAGCAGACAAGTGTACAACCAAACAAAACTAGTTTTTTGAGGCCAGCGTTACACGACTCACACGTGTATGTAATATTGAACGGTGACATCATAGAGTCATTTTAGGACTCGTTCATTTGTATATTTGTCCTTCTTATATTTTTTCTTGTAGAGTATGGGTGTGTCAAACCTTAAGTGGCCATTGTCCACATTCGAAAGCTTTAAAGTACTTGTAACAGACTTGCCTTTATTTAAATAACTATTTTTGTATCTTAATTACTGCACCCATTAAAGAAATTCTGTGGCCCCAGCAGGATCAACAAAGAGTTCGATCGTATCTCGGATTTTAATGATAGTTTTAGGGGTTCCGTATAGAACAGAGGTTTACTTTATTAAGTCAACAAACTATCCCGTCAACAAACGTCCACAAACAACATGCACTAGTTGTCGAATTGCAATCTCAGACGATTCTTACAGAACATAATTATTATTATGATATGGCGGCTATCCTACCGAATAAAGATAAGCGGTAAACAGTAAGGGATCACACTTTTGGTCCAGCTTTACAAAAACTGACGTTACAAACAACGATAAACAAGTAAACAATAAATCCAACGGGTCTTGTCGTAGCTGCATTCAATACCATTGAAGCGTTATTAACTTGTTTACCAGTGATTCCATCTGAATACGGCTCCGACTTTACACTTACATTACCATGTTATTGGAAACTGAATCTGAAATATCGTGTGACATTTGTTTGTCGTATTTATATACTTCTTATGTTAGATATAGTTACGTACTGGACAATATTTTTCGCAAGCGCTCAATCTCATATTCTTTCAAGCAACGGATTAGGTGACAAGATTGTAAGGTATTGCAATTATTTCCTAATTGCAGCTATACACATATTGAAAAAGCTTATCCGTCTATGAGCAACTACATTACTGAGGAGTACATTATCGAAGAAAAAGTGTTACAGGATAATACTGAATCAACCTTTAAAAGTGTTGAATAATAATTTAATCGTAAACTCTTCTGACCTTAATCCTGTGAAATGGCCTTAACTATAAAAATATCTTGAAGAAGAACTCACAACTCCAGTGAAATTAGGAGGACCATAATTTATTGAGTCGTCCTTGTGTTAATGTCTTGAAGGCACTAGCGCCCTCTACCCGATCCCAATAGTTGCCTCGGACCACAAAAACACTGCGATAAATTTACTCTTGACTCGTAATAACTTTGTTTGTTCGCTGACGCAAAGAATACATATAGGATGAAACTTTCCTTACACAATTCCTTTTTCTTCCAGTAATATGAAATTTATGTATTATTGTCACATTTGGCTACTTTCTTTCAATCATACTTTATTTTCTTTCATACATACTCGTACTTATTCTATAAAGCACTATTAATTTATTTTCTTATTAAAAATGTTGATTTTAATGTATTGTTGATAAATTTTCAGCAATTATTGTTATAACAAAATTCATCACTGACACATAATTATATGCACAGAAGCCGTCATAACTTAGTGTGAGTTTATTTTTAACATTTACATATTATTTTTGTGTTTTTGTAATACTATCTTAATTGTTACTGCTTAATGTTTAGAAACCAGCAATTCTATTTACCTTCTGTTCTCATCAACACCTATTTGTAGCTGAGACACTTTCGTGAATTGGTATATCACGTTACTTTTACACACGGCGACATTTCACAATGTTGCTCTTCGTAGCATTATGCAAGCAACTATGTTGCACTTTCTGCAACGGACTATGTTGCCCTTGTATTGTGTTTTTATCCTCATCATTGCAACAAATCCTCGTGTACAAAAGCCCTAAGGTATTAAGCAAGTGAACACCAACCTAATAATTGTTTTATTAAAACATAAAAATGCTTTAATAGGCTTTAATAAAAAGGTTAAAAAGCTTTCAATATTCACAAATCTTTCTTTTTCCACCATCACCGACTCTGGTTATTTTCGCTCTAATATAATTTTCTTTCTCTATTTAAACACATAATCCTGTAAGTGGATATAAGGACAACAATGTAGTTGCTAGCCAAGGGTCACGGCATGTCAGATACCTACGTAGATTAATCTAATTTGTTTCTCGTGACGCGTAACACGAGGTGACTAACCGGTGTTCAACCAATTACTGCTCAAGCTTAACCTCAATCTACACCCACTATTAATATAAGTAGTCTGTATTTTACATTTATACTAGCTGAGCCAGCAAACGTTGTGTTGCCATATAAATAAAAAAATGCCAAGGGTGAACAACCCTTATCACTTAGGGGGATGAAAAATAGATGTTGGCCGATTCTCATAGATACCGGATAAGCACAAAAAATTTCATCAAAATCGGTCAAGCCGTTTCGGAGGAGTATGGCAACGAAAACTGTGACACGAGAATTTTATATATTAGAAATTTATTTCGCTGTCTCGGTGTTATTTGATAGAAGCTAATTTGCAACAATCCGTACGGCTAAGGTTAGGATAGGTTATAGAGTTTATTAAAATTATAACAATTAGATGCAAATTTTAATTGGTCGAATAAAGTTATCGCTCAGTACATAGGCGAATTTATTTTGCAGGCTTTACACATAATTTGAATGAGTAAATCGAGGGCGTGAAGAAGGGATTATAACTTATATTATACAGAACAGTAAATCTTGTTACAAAAGAGATATTATTTTTCGGACAGCTAGTCGTCCCGTATTATAATTTATTAGGCCTTTATCTGGCTGTCTAGTCGTGAGTCCAGAGGTTTTTGAATCCCTAGTGACTACGTATTTGTATTCCGTCCATTATATTTGTTTCTATTTGACATTACATTTGATTTTTTATCTTAACAACTCTTATATAATTGTCAATTACTTTAATAGAAATCAATTACTCATATGAGTTGATCATATCGGAACGTTACTTATGTGTTTACACTATTTTATTGGAAATGATTTATTTGGTGGAGCCAGCCAGTCGAACCACAAGTAATTGTAGAATTTCCAAAGTATTTGTTACTGCTTCAGTCCGATACTTTAGAAAACATAAATTTAGGGCCTTAGTAACGAGACTTGCGATACAACCACAAACTATAGAAGTATGAGTGCGTTATTTTAAAATATAATATTATTCTTACTAACCCCGACGCAGGTTACAGTAGTTTACATGTGTTTAGAATTCCCAGAAAGCTTTGTTTACATTGAGCTCGCTTCTGGCGATTGAGCTGAAAAGTGCAGCATTAGGTGGATATTTACAAGCGTCTGGCATACCTGCTAACGTTGCCAAGAACGATATTAGAAACCAGAATTGTTTAGTATCCTTTTAACTATACTCACGTTAATATTGGTTCAATTTGTATTTGAAATACAAATTTTATGTATTTCAAATACAAATTGAAGGTGGTAGAACCCTTTGTGGTTCGACTCCGGCGGCAACACCGCCACACCTATTTCTACCTAATAACAGCAGTGTTAGGTGCTGCTGTGTTCCGGATAGAAGGGTGTGGTAAGGGAGACAGACTTTTCCGAGGCGTTCCAGCTTAGTCCTCAGGGGTAGCGGCGCATCTGTGGCCGACCTCAGGTCATATCTAATCCTATCTGGGATTGATTACAGATGTCCATGGGCGGCAGTAGCCACTTACCATCAGGTGGACTGCAAGCTCGTCTGCTACTCTGATATTATAAAAAAAAAATATGTATTTTAAGTTATATGTAGGTTTATAGGTACTCTTATACTGTTGACTGCTAGAATAACCACGTTTACTTTTACAGTTTGTATTAGGTATATTATGATTTGTGATTAATAATGAGTATCCAGCTGTTATGCAAAGGGCTGTTATACAATCCACCCTGTTACGCTTAGGGTGGAATTTAAAAAACATGTGTGTACTCAACCAAATGAATATCGGCATATTGCCACCCATTAATTACCATTCATCAACACATCGAACAAAAATACTTCGCCATTTCTAACACTTAAGTTGAAATACCGCATCTATTTACCGCACTCTTTTAGATACTTGGCTATTCATCACATAATTACTCAACATTTTACTAATTAAAGAATACTAAAGTCGTTCAACTAGACAGAAGTGGGTACTCAAAACTTGTTAGAATGAGCACTTATTCAATTGAATTATTAACATAATTACACGTGAAATTGAGTGCTTTTTAATAGAAAGGTTTAGTATAAGATTTAAAGACATCAATTGTACAACTTAAGATAAGGAAATTCAACATAATAACTTGGTTTAATTCAATATAAGTACTCGTACCTTGTATACGAAATAATAACAATAATGCAACAATATTTCATAACATATTAAATTAAAGTTATTAAGAAATGAAAATTAAAGAAATATTCACTTTTGATTTTACAAATCCTTAAAATATCAAACGAAAAATATATTTATAAATAATATATTATGTAATTAAATTTTAATTCCCTTGTACAAATGTGGCTTTTGCAGTTAAATACAGACGAGGATTCATAACCAATTAATTTGTATTCGAAATACATAAACAGAATATATTATTACTGTGTTCATGATTATAGTAACTGACATTGAAGGATTAGCACCTAATACCGCTGGAACACATCTAAATTACAATGAATATTGATGCAACACATACTATAATATAAACTCTACGTATAATTGTATATAAGTATCTAACCCTCGGCTATATAACTGAATATATTATACAATTTTAAAAACCAGGAATTTATAAAATAATTATGTAGCAAGTGTGTAAAATCTAGTATTAAATTATGGAATCGATTCTTATTATAATACTGTTTTTCTACTGTCTAATGTATACATTACGCTAATAGGTTGGGGCTGCAATAAAAATTATAAGGTTTTGGTATTAAGTGGCACCTCTAGAGACAAATAATGAAACACATAATGTAAAATCTCAGAGCTGAAACGGATCTTTATAGCGATCTATTGCATTCATTGAGGGTGCGAAATTGAGGATTCAGGAAGGTGGTAGAAGCCTTTGTGGTTCGACTCCGGCGGCACTACCGCCACACCTATTTCTGCATAATATCAGTGCAGCAGTGTTAGGCGCTGCTGTGTTCCGTTTTGAAGGGTGTGGTAAGGGATACATACTTTTCTGAGACGTTCCGGCTTAGTCCTCAGGGGTAGCGGCGCATCTGTGGCCGACCTCACGTAGGACCTCATATCTAATTCTATCTGCGGTTGATTACAAATGTCCATGGGCGGCAGTAGCCACTTACCATCAGGTGGACTGCATGCTCGTCTGCTACTCCTGTATTATAAAAAAAATGTATTTTTCTATTCTAGTATGAAAGACTCTTACATTCGAGGAATCGAAGCTTCACTTGCAAACTATTTATAGCAGACTCGTGTTCAATGCCGTTAAAACGTCTATTAATAAACAGGCGAACAATGAAACTAGGTCACCGCCCAAAATGTTAGCGAATCTTTGATTTCAAATTGATTTACGGCTAGAAGGGATAGTAGTTTAGCAGTGCCGTCAAAATGGATGACAGAAAAGTTTATAGTTTACTAAGTGTGCTGTGCGGTTTTCCCGCATCTAAAATACCTTTTTTATTCTTTCACTATTACATGTCACGTTTTGTTTTTCAATTTTCATTAATACCATCCAGGGTACAAGTCAAGGTTGAATCTATTGGAGATGATGTCTAATTCTATACTAAATAATTAAGTTTCACGAAATTTGGTCTTAACAAAAACAGTTTTGGTGTTAACAAGTACATTTACATTAATGTTTTTCGCATAAATATATAGCAACTACGTTCAAGTTCTTGCATGGTAGATGGTCTTAATCATTATTATAAGACATGTTATTTTTTTAATTTCAGGGTCATGCCTACAGTGCTACCAATGTAACTCTCAATCTGATCCCATGTGCAAGGATCCCTTCACCAAATCTCCAGTTGTTGTAAGTATTTTTAACATTATATGATTATTTTTGACATATGTGTCATAATCAAAATCAAAGCCAGCGACGTATTAGCGCCTCAGTTGTTGCAAATGTCAATCTAACATATCGCCAGATTATTTATAAATTTGTCCCTGTAGTCCCGGGACTGGAATAGGGCTACGGTACCCTGTCTTCAAAGGCGACTAAAAGGGGGCTTCCGGGGTTGCGAGCGACAAGAGTGGGAGCTCGAACCGTCCAGCAAGCAACCCCGGGCGGAAGGACGGCGGTGTGTGTGGCCGTTATACCGTCGAAAACGTAGAGTAGCGGGAAGTCGCCACACTTTTATTTAATCTGCAACTGGTTAAAACTTCATATTAATATTCCTGTTTCCCTGTTCCAGGACTGCTCGACCCAGGACTCCGTTAACTACGTAAGGAACTACCTCGGCAGCATCTTGCCTCAAGAACTCATGGTTGCGGTCGCTGGTGCCCCCAGATACTGCCACAAAGTCGTCATGCGTTAGTATTTTATACTAATTTCTATTGCACGAAAAAAAGAGTAATAGCCTAGTAATTTTAACTTCGTCGTCTCCGATTTCTCAATCTGTGAAGCGGACGCACATGTAAATTTTCGACATTATGTGCGTTGTAAACAGTAATTGCAACTTGCTGATTTTAGAAATTATAGTAAAAAGAAAATACTTGAATGCTTAAAAATATTAACCTGAAAAGGGAAGTACTTAATGTCGCCTATATTACTCCCACAATTAAGACTATCTAACGACAACTCATATTTTAAAATCTGTTAAACAGTTTGGGCGTTAGACATAACATAAGAATCAAAATATCACTTTCACAATTAAGACAAATCCAACGACAACTCATACCTTAAAATCTGTCAAACAGTTTGGGTTGTAGAGCATACAAAAGAATGAGACATATGTACATACATGCGTTCGAACAACTCTGCAATTTGGCAAAAACTTACCAAAACGCATCTAACTTCAATCATACATGAATGACTCCGATTTGGATTCCACTTTCACTTCAACATCTCTCTTACGAGTACGTTGCCCACTTACTATCTGACATCATGCAAAACTAAGTACTCTTATTAATCGTAACCATGTTATCTTTACAGAGAGTGGCACTACAGTCCGCACATGCTTGGACGTGAATCCCAATGACCCGAACCAGACCTGCCGTCAGATCGAACAAACGGCCAAGCTTACACCCTTGGACAGCACCAAGCAAATCAAGCACTGCAGCGTGTGCGACAAGGACCGCTGCAACGGAGCTGCTTCAATTGCATCTTCACTCCCTCTCGCTGCTGTAGCACTCATCGCTTCATACCTCTACTATAAGCAATAAACCTATAACCTCCATAGACGATCAAAGCTTGAGCGCATTTGACAAGTCCATCTCATAGTAGTTATTATGTCAGTACAAGTCACCACTGACGTCGTTTGCTTGAAAGCATCTCTTAAATTAAAGTACATAATGTTTTTCAAGTGAATATAAGATAAATTCACAACCACAGAATATTTCCGCACTTGCTCGTCAAAAAATTCAATTTAAACGATTCTCAGATGATTAAAAGGATACATTAATAAGAAAAGTAGATGAACATTAGGGAAGGTATTCTATTTGTGACAACATACGACGCGAGAAATACTTTGGAAAACAACAAAACTTATACACCTCAAAAAGATTATACAACAAAAATACATTTCAAGCGTATAAAGCATTTTTGACAAACTTTGATCGTCCTGGCAGGCTAATGATCAAACAACAATGATCGGTCCATAGCAGCCACGTACGCATTCGCTTCATGTCCCGCGATGCTCTGCTAAGCGAAGTGCCAAATCCGCACATTCCTGAACCAAATTCGAAAATTACGAGCTCAGTAATACGGCCTTTGGATAATACCGTCCAATGTCATTGTTGTTTAAGCTCCTTTTTTAATGTTATTGTTTAATTTAAGAATAATAATATGTGTAGTAAATCACCAATAGATATTACTTATGTTTTTAATTTGTTTGTTTAAAAGGTCTTCGTATGTATTTTTATTCTTAAATGGGACATTTACTGTTATGTGACTCATCCGAATAACTCTATATAAGTGTTGTTAAGCCAAAAAATATAAATTAGTAAATTTGAATCTCAATTCAACTTGAATGTTATACTTAGCTTTTTACTGTCTAGGATAGCTTAACAAACTTGCATATTTATTAGTTATTGACTAAAAAATTTTGTTACGCATTTTAAATTTCAAATTAATGTTTTAAAAGAGACGATTAACAAAGCATTTATGTATATAATAAGAGAGTAGATGTTAACCGTCCCTTTAAGATGTATGGATTTATAATAAAGTTAATAAAATATGTATTTGTTATTCATTTACTACATAATATTGAATATCGTTCAGTTACAGGTGGTGGTGGGAAATATTCTCATGATTTAGAATCTTCTTACATTTACAGTTTAATTATATAAGACTATTGAATTATAATACGCACATCAAATCTAAAATCGGAGTTTCCTGATATTTGAACACTGGACAGGGGCCCCCTGTTATTCTACTGACACTACTAACTTATGGCAGGAGATTTATAATACAAGGCCAATATTGGTATTGGATATAGGATTTATCTCCGATATTATCATTTAATACATAATAATTAATAATTATGATACAATAATATACTCCGTACCGTCTGATGTATAGGAACTAAATTAAAGGAAACTTAAGCAATTGGAATAACCTGTCCAGGGATTGCATTTGTATTAGAAATTCGGCCTCGCGATCAGCGAGTCTGAGGTTCAAGTCCTAAGCACCTGCGGATTTTCAAAGTTATCTGTGTATTCAAAAATATTTATAATTTTCTTAGTAATTAAGGAATAAATCGTGAGGAAACCTGCGCACGAGAGAGCTATTATAAGCAATTTTTCTCAAAGATGTGTGAAGTCTACCAACTGGACTATAGCCTAAATCGTTCACTTTGAGAGGAAACCCATGCCCACCAGTAGAATAGTAATGGGTTACCAACTACCAACCCATTTACCGCTGGGTTCAGACGACTCAAGACCGTTCGAAGATCGTTCAAGAAGAGTGGCGCAGATTAGGGGATGCCTATGTCCAGCAGTGAACTCGTAAAGGCTGATGGATGGATAGATAAATACCAACCTATTTATTAGGAGGCATAATTATCATTTTCTATGTGGACGGAAGTGGACTTTTAGGGCTTGATGAATGTTTATGAATGAAATGAATATATGATGCATTATAATGGATTGAAGACATATGCGTCTAATTATAGATAGTAAGCGAATCACGATGTGTCGAATGATGTCATCGTAGTGAATTGTTACTACTTTGTTAGCTTAATCTTAAGACAGTCATGTATATTACTTAATTGTCATTCAGGTACAGTACCTCTTGAGTAACTGAGTCATTAGACATTAAACAAATCATGTCAAGTCATTAGACATATTATATATCTATAAGATCCAAGAAATTAAATGAAGTTTAAATGAAACAATTAAATTGAATAAGGAGATTGCTATTTACGAATTTTGAAAGTTACTTATTTGACACACTTGTACATACAAAGACAAATAGGTACAACACCCAGACCCATAACAAAAATCAATATTCACTCGAGCACACGGCTCGTCATTGTTTGTCATGTTGGTCAAGTGCGGATTAATAACTGCGCATTTCACACACCTTTGAGAACATTCTCAATATAACACTTAAGTGGGATTTTCCACGATATTTTCCTTCAACATTAAAACAAGAGTTAACTTCAAGTTAAACACACTTAACTTCGAGTATTCAGAGGTGCGTGCATAGGCACGAAACCTTTTATACGCGGAGTAACCCTTCGTGGGTTCATCCCAGCCGCGGAGGCAGCGGAGAGGATATACCGGACTCCTACCACTATAACCCCACGATGGTCCTCTGGACGCCCTTTGCCGGGACCACGGGTACGCTAGGAGCACAGATCCACGGTCCTGATGGCGTATAGACCCGAACCCTGGACCAGCGAGTGGCAGTGGCCAGTGGTCGCTGAGTGCAGCGAGAAGCCCAATTTCAAACCATTCGGTTATCACTCCTTCAATTTTAAATCCTACTTGCTATTAATTACTCTTATATCCAACACTCCAAAAGCATTTGAAGTACCTAACAACATTTCTTAAAACACTGTTAAAATGTACTTAATGTAACATCATTCGTATTGTCGGGAAATGTTTTATCGGCGGTCTGTTGTAATTTATGTTGTTATTATCTTTAGAGGCGTTTGCATTTATCCGATAGTATTCAAGTGTTAGATTGACGTATACATGGTGTTGTTTTTAAATAAAACGCCAATAAATAGTCACGATGTTTTCTTTTCAGTGTCTTTGATATACTTAAGTACGAAATACTTTTTGCTGTAAAAATGCAAGAAACCTAAATACTATACAAAAAACGATCTAGTTGATATAATTAAGGAAAAGACTAATAATAAAATGTATAAAATTCGTTTTTGTCTCTTATTCAATCACGCTTTAAGGTTAAATCATGAACCATGAAAATGAGTTGGTCTCTGTTAATCTGAATAGTTCTGAAGACGACTTTAGTTGAAGTGTTCATCTATTTTGTTCTTACCTCAATTACAGTAATAGAACACCATCTATGTAATAAACATCTATAAATATCAGTAATCAAAGTTGTTCTCGAGATAATTGTGAGCGACAGTGAAAGTGGGTGCAACTATGGAGTTACGTTTAGTGTTTGCTGTTCTTGTGCTGATTGGCTCGTCAAGAGGTATATTGTCTTTATATTTCTTATTTTTAAGTATTAATTTTAAGCTGACTGCCTGAAATTTTTTGGACATTCGAAGACTGAAGGGCTTGTTTTGAAGAATTTGGTAAACCAATTAGTGATACTAAAAGGCAGAGATGATAAGAGGCGGTCTGCTAGTACAGTTCTATTTAGAGTAATTAATTCTTACCCAAGTTGATGTCGTAGATAATTAAGTTGGAATATCTCTTGTACTTAAAAAAGGTATACTAAAACCTTGAAGGTCACGATTGCTTGATTGCTTGAAAGTCGACAGCCCTAACATATTGCCCGATGAAAATAGTATTTTATTGCACAATATTATTCATTTTATCTTTATCTATATGATTATAGACACCATACTAATTTCGATTTTACAACAGCCATTCATATGTATTTGAAAACTGTTGACAGCACGAATTTGTATACGAGGATACAAGTTCCTACTTAGTCATCCATATTTGCGTTTGATTGTAGATTTATATAGCTTGCAATAACTACTTTTTATGACGTATATATCTCCACTCATGACGTAGGAAATAAAACTTATTAAGCATTGATAACCATAAGATATGACAAGTTATAATTATAAACCTATTTTTAATTAGGACACAGCACGGACACCACAGATGTAATATCAAAATAGACGCCGTAAGTGTACGTACGTACTACGCCTGTCAAAAGAAAGAACACAGCTCTTAAAGATATATTCATTTATGGATAACAATGTTAAGAATGAATTTATCTAAGATTGATGTTCCTATTTTAAATCGGTTTCGCTTGGACAGAGAACACAAAATGTCCTTGTGACGTCAGTTTAAGTACAAAAACCAACTGGTACGGTTGGTTTCATACGGATGGTGGTAAATGAGCTATGCTGACATTGATAGAACTGACAAAAATTCTGTCAGCGTCGATGTCGTGCCGTGCCGTCGCAATAAAGAAGATCCAATAGCTTACCACTCCCTTCACACCAGAACACAGCAGCGCTTAACACTGCTGTTATTAGGCAGAAAAGGTGTGGCGGCGGTGCCGCTGATGTCGAACTACAAAGGGTTCTAACACCTTCAAGATTAAGGTGGAATGCCTTTTTATTAAGTTCGACTTACCACACTAAAATTATTATTATGCAAACTTTAAATTTGGCGGAGACAATTGAGGTTGCCCTTATATCTAGTGCGTACTTCACTAACACAATCCAATAAAGTTATTAATTTTGCAGCGGAAGACTTTCAATGCTACGTGTGTGAAGATTGTGAAGAGGTTAAAGATATTTACAAAGTAACATGTGATTCGACCACTACAGTGCCACCAATAACCAGCAGTCCTACTACAGATAGCCCCACAACGGACTATCCCAGTACGAATGGGGCTACCTCAGATGTTACCATTCCCCCCACGGACAATTCCGCAACAGACAGTTCCACTACAGACAATCCAGGGATCAACAGTTCCACTACAAATAATCCTGCTACAGATAACTCACAAACAGATAGTTCTACTACAGACAATCCTAATATCAATAGTTCTACCACGGATAGTCCTACTACAGACAATTCAACTACAGATATTCCCACTACAGACAACCCTGACATGAACAGTTCCACCACGGCTAGTCCTATTACAGACAATTCAACTACAGGTAGTCCCGCTACTGACAACCCTGATATGAACAGTTCTACCACGGGCAGTCCTACTACAGACAATTCATCTACAGATAATTCCACTACAGACAATACAACTACAGATAGTCTCACTACTGACAACCCTGACATGAACAGTTCTACTACAGATAATCTCGCTACGGAAAATTCCACCACGAATATTCCCACTACTGACAGTTCTGCTACAGATAATTCTACTACAGATAGCCCCACCACAGATAATGCCACTACAGATTTCACCACTAATGATTTTACTACTGATAGTTCCAGTACAGACAATATCACCACCGATAATCCCACCACAGATAATCCCACTACAAACGACAATCTCACCACAAACGATTTCACTACTGACAGTTCCACTACAGACAATATCGCCACGGACGACACCACAACAGAAAATCCCGCCACAAACGATTTTACTACAGATAGTTCCAATACAGACAATACCACAGATCTATTGGATTCCACTACAGATGGTGCTACCACTGATATTAATGATACTATTACGGATAGTTTCACCACAGATAACTTCACTACAGATAGTTCAAATGTGGAAGAATCAACTACAGAAATTAGCCAAGACAAAGATTCCTCCAACATTGAGCCGCAGATTTTATCATTTATCCCTGAAGTCAAGGCAAGTATGAAAAACAACTAGTAATGTGCCGGATATCCGTATCGATACCCACGGATATCCGGTCTTAGGCAAAAAGATATCTATATCCGTATCCCTTACTTTTTAGCGTATCTTCAACGAATATTTCACATTAATGAATTTAATTAAGCATGCATACATATTTACATACTGAATAGTAACATTAATTCAAATTAGTTGAAATCCTATATTGGCTAATTTATATTACCAGATAAAAATATTTTTATTAAGTTCTAATTAGGTATTAGGTCAAGTTATGTTATACTTATTAATTTAATAGTACTACAATTTTATTTTACATTTGGGTTACTTGAAACTAAGGACGAGTATTATCAACAATTCACAAAAATTGACTTTCGTATCCATAATCGCGATTTTATCTGTAAAAAGAACACGTATGTAGAGATCTATAAACACGATTACAATGGGTGTTCCTGATTTCTACGTGCCTTTTAAATGAAGTCACTAATAATTATATTGTGATATCATAATTCGTTGAAACGTTTTCTGGACTTTTAATTCTAGTGATATCTTCATATTTGGTAATACCCAAATCTATTGAGTAGTACGTATAATTACCAACTTGCTTTTGTAGCAAAACGTCTAATGAAACAAGGACACAAGACTCATATTATGTAGTTAGTCATAGGTGCGTTGCTACGAGTATGTTATTCAAGTATCTTACCATACCCTTCAAATGAGAACCTAGTATGTCAAGTATTTTCCCGCAGAAACGAGTCGTATCGAAAAAACTTTTCATCAACCCATTACTGTTCCATTTTGATGAGTTGCGTTGCGAAGCGTTTGCCTTGCCGGTTTGACATGTAGTGGGTACCAGGTTCGATCCCCGGCCAGACTATGATCTGTGTCTGAGTGTTTGTTTGTAAACATAGCTGTAGTGTAGACCGCCAGTAGAGCTAAGGTTTCGAAGCATGGACTGCTGGCGTGAGATAGGAAGATTCATACTAACACTCTAGGGGTTTATTACTTTTTAAATATCGTAGCGTTATTTCTTGCAGATGGCAAACGTTATGGATCGCTCAAGGAAACGTAGAGCTGTATTAAGTACTTCACAAAATAAAAACGGTGTAAAATCGGACAAAAGATGTGTTGTTGCCTCGTATAACGGTAAATATGAATTATTTTTATAATAGTAAGTAATACTAACAGTGATTCAAATGATTCTTTGTTAACCCATTACTGTCCTTCATCTGACACGGTTCCCAAAGGTAGGTTTTAGACCACAGTCCACCCCGATAAGAGTTTTTTAAGAACTCTTAAGCCTCTAGGTTTCCTCAAAGGTTTTTCTTTACCATTTAAGCAAGTGATAAGCTCTTTTAACACAGAAAGCTTGAAATCAGAGGTGCATGCCTGAGATTCGAACCACGATCAAATCAAAGGCGGAATTTTTAGCCACTAAGCTATCACTGATTACCTCCGCTACAGTCTTATTTAAGGACAATTAAAATGATTAATAAAGTGCAAATATATTTTAATGCTATTTATTTAATGATTGCAGAAAATGGAAAGAAGAAGGTCATTCGAGGCTGTTCCTTCAAGGCAGGCAATGATACAACTCGTTGCAAAGAAGTGTTAGGTGCGAGGGCGGATGTCGTAACATGTTCTGTGTGCGAAGGGAATCTTTGCAATTCAGCAACAAAGTCTGTAATCGCTTTGATTCCTTTGTTATCCGCCATGTTCCTTAATCTATGAAGTATAAGTCACAATACGTAACTTATTTAATTATATATTAATTATATTAAAATAACTTAAAATTATTTGCTATTACTATTGTAAAATATTCCAATAAATATTAAGACATACAGTTTGTTTCTAATTAAAACTATTAATATACGCATATACATAAATATCGCAACTATTTCATAAAGTTTCTTTAGGTAAAAATATATTTTATTATTTTTTATGGAATTTTAATGTGGAATTTATTTGTAATTTTCCATAAGTATACTATGTAGGTAGCTAAGGTAAACTTTCACGGTACCTTTAAGCGATAATTTTGAAAGCATTATCTGTGATATGAGTTTTATCGGGCGACAACGTGCGATACTTGTAGATCGAATTATTGATTATGGAAACTTGTGAACTGTAAATATCAACCAAAGCTACTGTATAGCTTAGTGTTATATACATAGATGTTATAAAATAACAAATATATGATGTATCTACTATGTATCTTTTTATATCTTTTAGATAGCAGACCTATTTAAGGTAAATACGCAAAAGACACTAAAAATTCGATATTTGTATTACCTTCCAGGCTTAAACATAATAGTTAACATAACAACTTATGAATTGTTTTCCAGTCCGTCGAAGCCGAATTTAGGCTGAGATAGTCACAGAATTAAGTATAGAAATTAATATTAAATTAAATTTAGTTTATTAAAATATAGAAAATAATAAAATGTTCACACCTACGTCATTTGTAATTAAATGCTTACATTTGATAAGAAAAACCGTAAAACTATAACTGAAATAATTTGATAACAAACATATATTTAGGTATGTTAACAAGACTATTTTCAACATAACGAATTCGAGATTATAAATAATTATATCTGATTGCTGCATTATTAATATTTTGCAACTATTATCTTCTACATTTTGGAGATAACGGGGTGGTTTAAGCTTATACCGGAGAACACTCCACTACATATTCGGTTGTTGTGTTCGGTGGTGTAGTGTGGACATTAAAAATGATTGGTGCCAAAAAAATAGTATATTTGTGTATTTACATCTTGTCTCTAAACCAAATACGTGCATACGGTAAGTCGCTACATTTTATACTTGCAGTTGTAAATTATATTAAAGTGTCGCATCCAATAAATAATTATATTACGAAAATTATATAATCTATCCCTTTATACGAGTAGTGATTTTTTTTTAACTCATTGTTTTTTATTATTTTTAATATGTATTTTAATATTAAATTATTAGTTTTATTAAATTTACAAAAAAAAAACTCGAGTAGTGGGAAATATTGTTCAAATTTGCTAAAGATTAAACATAAAAATGCAAAAATAAAATGAAACATGTTGAGTTAAGTTCTCATAATTATTTTTACAATAGGAATAGAAAAATAAAGTATTTATTTTAAAGTATTTCGTACCGGTTCAATTAGATTTTTTCCTATTTTCTCGATTTTATCGAATTGAAATCTATTGGTAGCATATTTTAAAGATATTTTACTACAGTGTAATGTATAAGTATTCAAGGAAATAAACAGTTGTACTACTTATACCACATAATTATCGTTATTAATTAATTATTAATATTTGATACCCCAAGAGCAACTATTTTGTTTTATAGTGTAGCAAATTAATATTTCAATAATTTTATTGCAATTCACATTAAAAACTTTTCTTTTTTTTTTCTCATAACTGTGTATTTTTAACATTAACTTTCAACAAAAAAGGAAATGTTTTTCAGCTGAAAGTCTTCAATGCTACGTATGTATAGACTGCGATGAAGTTAACGCAAGCCACATACAAACTTGCATAGAGCCAGATGATACTGTAACAGAGACTCCCATACCAGATGAATCAGAAACGCCATTCACAGATCAACCAACAACAGATGGGTCTAGTACAGATGCCACAACCACGCAGACAACAATTACAGATGCCACAAATACTGAGGCAACAACAACAAATGCACCTAATACAGATACAACAAATACAGAATCAACAATAACAGATGAACCGACTACAGATGCAACAAACACAGAGGCAACAACAACTGATGGGCCTTATACAGATGTAACAAATACTGAGGCAACAACCACAGATGGAACGACTACAGGTGCAACAAACACAGAGGCAACAACAACTGATGGGCCTTATACAGATGTAACAAATACTGAGGCAACAACAACTGATGGCCCTTATACAGATGTAACGAATACTGAGGCAACAACCACAGATGGAACGACTACAGGTGCAACAAACACAGAGGCAACAACAACTGATGGGCCTTATACAGATGTAACAAATACTGAGGCAACAACAACTGATGGGCCTTATACAGATGTAACAAATACTGACGCAACAACAACTGATGGGCCTAATACAGATGTAACAAATACTGAGGCAACAACTACCGGTGGAAGTACTACAGATGCAACAGACACAGAAGGAACAACAACTGATGGTCCTAATATAGATGTGACAAATACTGAGGCAACAACAACTGATGGGCCTAATACAGATGTGACAAATACTGAAGCAACAACTACAGGTGGAAGTACTACAGATGCAACAGACACAGAAGGAACAACAACTGATGGGCCTAATACAGATGTAACAAACACGGAAGCAACAACAATAGATGGAACTTCTGCAGGTATAACAAACACAGAGGCAACAAATACTGATAGAAGTACTACAGATGCCACCAACACAGAGGCAACACCGACTGATGGATCTAATACTGATGCAACAAACACAGAGGCAATAACTGCAGATGGAACTACTGCAGATGTAACAAATACAGAGGCAACACCAACTGATGGATCTAATACAGATGTAACAAACACAGAGGCGACACCAACTGATGGACTTAATACTGATGCAACAAACACAGAGGCAATAACTACAGATGGAACTACTGCAGGTGTAACAAATACAGAGGCAACACCAACTGATGGACCTAATACTGATTCAACAAACACAGACGCAACAATAACAGATGTACCCAATACGGGTGCTACAAATACTGAGGCACCAGGAACCGACGCAACTATATCAGATTCAACCACAACAGATGGATCTTACACAGATGTTACAAACACAGACGGTCTTAATACAGATGTAACAAATACGGAAGCAACGATGGCAGATGCAACAAACATAGAGGTACCAGCAAGAAATGAACGAGTTACAGATGTATCCATTGAGGTAAGTTATTTCACTACATTAAAATTTGATAGTTGTAGTACATTATATTCTGTTTTTGCTCTTTGATCACGTGTTAGTCAAAGTAAGTCAAATTATATTTCATATTGATGCAATGACCGCTACTAGGTTAGAGTTACTATTTAGAATGACTTGTGATTCTTGAATGAATTATCGTTCTCTTCTTAAGCACCAAAGAATAATAGAACAGGTGTTCTACCTGAAGTCGATCACAGTTGCACTGCCCCATCTAAGGACTAAAATGCTAGACTTGAATGTAAATCAGTCAGCTTTCAAGCACATGCATCGAAATGTAAGACTTGCTTCACACTAGAAATAGATATTAACCTTTTAAAATTTGTGAGTCTGAAATGCAAGTCCGATTTTTCATATCCTCCACAACTTTCAGACCTGAAGTTGATTTCAGACTAAATATAAACCCCTAAAAATTAAATATTTAATAATTAAAATAATTAATAATTAAAAAATTCATGTAAAATGTTTGATAGAAAAAGTATAATTCGAACAGTAAAGTACCACTGCCACATCTTTCACTAATGTCAGGTAGTTCTTCGTTTCAGTGGAATGGAGTGGACTCTAGCTAGAGTAAAAATTAGGTCTCAGAAATAGCATCGCATCGCCAATTCGGTAGTATTCTCGTTCTAAGTTTATAAAGGTGGTAGAACCCTTTGTGGTTCGACTCCGGCGGCACCACCGCCACACCTATTTCTACCTAATAACAGCAGTGTTAAGCGCTGCTGTGTTCCGGTTTGAAGGGTGTGGTAAGGGAGACAGACTTTTCCGAGGCGTTCCAGCTTAGTCCTCAGGGGTAGCGGCGCATCTGTGGCCGACCTCAGGTACGAATATCTAAACCTATCTGGGGTTGATTACAGATGTCCATGGGCGGCAGTAGTCACTTACCATCAGGTGGACTGCATGCTCGTCTGCTACTCTTATATTATAAAAAAAAAAAAAAAAATTAAGTTGGTCATTGCTGTCCATTGACATCAATGGCATCACCTTTAGGTGGATTTCAAGCTCGTTTTGCATGTCAATGTTATAAAAAAGTGAGCTTGAATTTTAAACTTCTTTATTTACAGATAAATAACGGAGGTATGGCGATCAAAACTGAACCCAGAATAATTCTCATAAGGACACTAAGAGATATTAAAAACGGCGTAACATCAGGGACCCGATGTGTCGTTACCTCATATAAAGGTAAGACGATACATTATAATAGTGCGTAGTCACTAAACACGTTAAACAATATACATATAAAGAAAGAAATAACCATAAAAATAATAAATTTACTTTTGTTATTTGTAATTTAAATTCTGCCTCAAAAGGGTGCCTCTCCACAAACTTTGCCTGCAATCAGTGAAAATTGTTTTAGGCGTGTCAAGTCCATACAGAAAAATAACCATCTCTTGTCTTCTACATTGCTACCATCTAGGGCTAGCTTTATTATTGTGTAAATGTAATAGAACAAATAAGTTTCATTACCAAGCTTGGGTCTCCTTTAGGTTAAAAGTGCTTAGGTCATAGTCCACTTCTTTGTGAATTATAAAAAGCTCTCGAGCGTGTAGGATTTTTCACGATGTTTACTGACGTCGTTATATTAAGTAAAATAGTTATTTTCTAAAACGTACTTTTGAAATATCATAGATGGATGGATTCGAATCATGGACGCCTTGGGTCAAAAATAGACTTTCAGAAATTAGGCGATCAGTGCCAGTCAAAATATATGATACGAATGTAATTCGAGCATGTTTTTCAGAGAATGATACGACCAAAATAGTTCGGGGCTGTTCCTTCGGGTCTGGTGACGCTGAGCATCGCTGTAGAGCGTTAACTGGAGGCTTCACGGGAGATCTTACACGGTGTTCAGTTTGTGAAGGAAATCTCTGCAATTCGGCGTCTACAACAGGCATAGCTCTAATTACATTATTAATAGCTTTATTCATTAATGTATATGTATTTTAATTACCTGTAATATTAACTTCTCAGTGTTTGTAAGTAGATTTTGTCACACGTTTTCAGCAACTAGAATTTACATGATTGTTTATGGAAGTATTTTTAACTAGAATAAAGGGTAACCTCGTAAATTATTTATACTCCTAATTAAATTCTCGTTTAATTAGATGTCATGTCATGCTTAGGAGACTTCCAACCCTGTCATCACATTTTAGGAACCCTCTCACTAGTTGTGTGAATCATGCATGTTTAACTTTAGTATAAATACATAATGTTCTAAGCCTATTATGCCAGTATTCTTCTAGTTTTTAATGTGTCTACAAGATCTTGGTTATTTATTTATTAAATTATCTTGTAGAATATTTTTTGTTTTTGATTTATAGCCCTCTAACTTTTATTTACGAAACTGAACATTACTTGTAGAGGACAATTGCTTGTTAAGTCCAAGGGAGAGGCACTTACATCAGGAATTGCAACTCCTCAGGGATATGTGTCCGACCTCGGATAGATGAGACGAAATTTTTTAAATGATTGAAAGATTGAAAAAAATTAAAGATGATAGAGCTATTACGGTTCGACGGGGAGTTCGGCCACTGCCTTAACCATTTTTATCGGCTAACTTACATATTTTTTTTATTATATAGGAGTAGCAGACGAGCATGCAGTCCACCTGATGGTAAGCGACTACTGCCGCCCATGGACATCTGTGATCAACCCCAGATAGGATTAGATATTCCTACCTGAGATCGGCCACAGATGCGCCGCTACCCCTGAGGACTAAGCTGGAACGCCTCGAAAAAGTATGTCTCCTTTACCACACCCTTCGAAGCGGAACACAGCAGCGCCTAACACTACTGTTATTAGGCAGAAATAGGTGTGGTGGTGGTGCCGCCGGAGCTGAACCACAAAGGGTTCTACCACCTTCAAACATATGAAATAAAGTTGGTCACAAATGTTCATGGTCCCAGTCTCCGCTTACCATCAGATTAGTTGCAAGCTCATTAGCTAATGTGATTTTGTAAAAAATGGTTCTCATTGCAATTTAGATATTGCATCGTAAAAAGAGAAATAATGTAAAATATCCGATTACATCCAAACAAACAAACATGTAAATACTTACGTAACATTACAAGTGATATAATTTACAATAGTACTCGTACCTAATAAAAATTTAAATTCAATACAGATAAGTCCAATATTTATAAACCGTTTGCGATAATATAATTTTATAAATGTAAATATGTGATGAAGATCTGATAAATGAGTTGTAAAAATATAATTCCATATTACGATTACATATTACAATGAATTATGTTTTTTAACTGTTAATGCAAGAAATGATCACATATACACAGGTGTGTGCGTGACTTTGATGACTTTGAAAAAATTGGACTTGATGCCTTGAATGGAAAATAAAATATTGGGCTTTCCCTCTTTTATCTAATCCTCACTTAATACCTACTATAATTTTGAAGATATATTTTTGTTTGAGTGCGCTAGTCTGTGTACTCTACGAATTAGATCCCGGGAATCCCCTATGACTTCTCAGTAATATCTGACATCATGTATGACGTAGAACTCCGTATACGAGGGAATTTAATGAAATCACTATTAGGATATCTACATGAGCAGAGTATGAGCAGCGGAGTGGAGCAAACGGGAGCAGAGATAATGGAAGAATGGAAAAAAATATGGACACTGTTTCAAACGCAGATGTAACCAGACAACAACGCCAGTGCCTTACTATTATAATTATCCATTTCTATTTATTATGTATTATAATATTTATTTCATTTCGTTAAAAATATGAGTAGAAATTGCCAGTAATCAACATTTATATACGGAAAATCGTAACTAATAAATATTATGAAGTATCGATCCCTTCAGAAACCTTTATCTCTATAAATAAATAATCGAAGCAGATAATACTTGGATAATATTATCTATTAATAAAACAATCTTGAGATAAATGGATTAAACATCAACGATCGGAAATTATTTATTTCCCGGAAATTATACAGGCTTATGATATTGATACGCTATCATTTTAATTACATTATAAATTTATTATACACTAGTTTTTGCCAGCGGCTTCGCCCGCGTTTAAAAGAAAATAATATGACATACTAACATACATAAAACTGAAAATTCGTACCTCCATTGGAATGACAGTGGCGTCTTCTGGTGAAAATTGGTCGTACAATCTCTGGAACCTTCGTGGGCTCATGGGCAACAACTTTGCTAAAGATCATCACTTGATCAAATGCATAGTTTACGATTCAATCCTTACTAATATCGATTAAAATAATCGATTTTTTTGGTCCAAAAGATCGATTCTCCGATTAACCGATCTCAGATCGCCATTCGCCAACTCTAGTTCCCGTGGGATTTCCGGGATAAAAAGTATCCTATGTCCTTTCTCGGGTCTCCGACTATCTTCGTACAAAATTTCATTAAAATCGGTTAAGTGGTTTACGCGTGAAGAAGAGACAACCAGACAGACAGACAGAGTTACTTTCGGATTTATAATATTAGTAAGGAGTAAGGATTATACTTTTGCGTGATTATTGTGACAACATTTAAGCACTAGATTACCAGATCAGTGATTTCTTCACCTGCGCCCGTTAGTAATAATAGGTAAAACATAGGATGGATTGATTATTAATAATGAGCGTATAAGTACACTTAATGTGCTCATCACATCTATCAAATCAGATTCTATTCTGTAGCCTTCACCGAAAACTAGGCAAGGTTTTTCTTAATTAAAATTTCGATGTTTGTCCGAACAAATGTTTACGCGTCACAAAGTCGGGATACGCTCCGCTGGATGCATGCCTTCAGGCTCAAGCGAGCACGCTGAATCTATTGATTGGCTAACGATAACTCTCTATATAATATTCTGATCAGAACCAAAGGGTCTTAGCCGACAGTCACGAGGTAGAAACAAAATGAAGCTTGCATTTGTCTTGGTCACATTGGCGACTTTGGTCGTCGGCCTTTACACAGCCTTGCAGATCCGGGTAAAGATTTTTAGTGTTTTTCATATAATAAAATCTTCCAATTAAAGCAGATCGTAATAATTTTTAAAAGGCTTTCAAAGCTACATTTGGAATGAACTTTCGATATTAACAAATAAAAGTAAAAATGGAAGAGAAATTGTACTTGATCCCCTACTCATTCGGTTCTAGCACGGGAATGAAATTAAAATAAATAAAATGATTGCTTAAAAAAAGTGCCAGAACTTTAAGTTTATAATTTAAACGTGTCAGTTTTATTAGAACTTAATAAGAAACCAAAGAAGTGTGTTGACACTTCTGAAATTTATATGGTCAAGTATTAACACTTTAGTATTTTACAGACCAGCGAAGTTTGAAAACAAACGACGTAGTATGAATTATGACCAATCATACGATGCCAACTGCATACATCTACTACCTACATAATAATGTACTCTTTTTCAACCATAGACCAACCTGCACCTGCTCCAGCTGCTATAGAAATGAGCCCCAAGAACAACCAATTGAAGAGGAGGACCGTTCAGGCTTCATCCTCCCAATCAACACAGGATTGTTGAACCGACCTCTGGCGCCGCCACCGAGCCCAGTCACCTTGAACTTAATAGAGTGCTACGTATGCAATGACTGCCCGCAAGTTCTAAAGAACACGAGTTCAAAACTATGCCCTTATTCGCTGGATCCGATGAAGCAAGGCAATGTGTGGTTTACGCTGAACAATATAGATGTAAGTATCTGGTATGTACTCCGCGCAAGCCGCGTGGTTCTTAACCAATTTATAAAGGAGGGTTGTTATGGGACTCTGTAAGCGTAACCTAAACTATTGTATATCCGAATCTATCCAAAACTGTAATCCAAGTATCCAAGACTCCGTAATAGAACCTATCCGAAACTAGCGGATAATCCGAATTAATTTTATATCCGTAACCGTATCCAAACCACAAAGGGTTTTACCACTTTCAAAGTGCTTAATTTACTTAAGTTTAAATGATATGTTACAGTATTAGTAAAATATGTTATGAGTACGTTAAATCTACTATTTAGTATCTGATTTTACTACCATAGCAAATTTGTGCGAACGTGTGCTATTATATCTGATCAGGCGTTTGTATAAATGTAGAGCTCACAATATATTCATAATATTATGCTTTTATTATTGCAATAAAACAGCGTTCACTATTAATTTCACCTTTTCGTATCAAATATTTCATATGTGGATTCCTCAGCAGATTTTAAAATCTTCCACGGTCCAATCTTGATGACCAAGCGCCCACTGAATCCATTTCTTTTTATTTGGGGCCTTAACAAATACATTATAATGGCAATACGTGATTTATGAACTTAGGCGCGAATTTATGGGGGCTACTAGCCATTTATTTCGTTTACAATAACTACAATGAACTTGTCCTCGCTGATTGATCGCTCTTGGTCTTCCTGACCGTGAACAATCATGGTTACTGCCAGTTTCTTTACAACGAATAATAGTTTGATGAATAAAAGTTTTCCATAAGTTGTGAAGTAATCTTACGTTTGGATTTGCCTTCAGAATATAAAATGATAATAGAAGATATATTCAGGACTAATTTCATGCAATTTTTCCATGTTGAAGACTACTTAACAGAAAAAACGACACGTACGGATTAAGTACAATTTTGAGTCAAATACTTCAAAAATAAACTCGAAATTGCTAAATGACATCTGTTGTAGGAAGTTGAAACAATTCTACAATTTGGTTAAAGTTAAATAAAATCAAAACAGTCCGTGAGTACATAATTACAAAATAGAACAATGACTCTACCCACTGGCCGCACGGACTTTGATATTAGAGATTGCACTTTTTTTACAGTACCTTCTTTTATTTACCAAATAAATATATAAAACAAGACATATATAAACAATAACAACACACAAATTTACAGATTATTAATAATTTTAGTGTAATCAGAGGTAGGTAATAAAAGTGGTCCTACAAGTGGTCCCAAACTTTTGGTCGGCAGTATAGCGCAGAAATTGGCAGTTATTTTGAATATCAACATTTTAATTTTCCAGACATGAACAATCCGCGCTACATACGAGGATGTGCGTCTGAAAGAGGGTCTTGCTCCGACATACGAAAAGCGTATTCCACCCACGCGGACGTCTTGAAGCTGATCAGCTGCAACGAGTGCGAGGGAGACAGGTGCAACACCCAACAGTGCGTCTCTTTCCTTCGTCGACTTGACTATGGCGTTCTTTGCTATGGTCGTCACACACAGTTGTTGCGAAATACACCTCTCGTAGTTACGCAAGTGGAACGCCTTGGCTTATGTTTTGTATTAATGTTGTACATCTTTGAGCAATCCTATTGACGACTGATGGCCAAACTTTTGAAGCAAGTCTCATTTGTTTACTTCATAGTATTTATTGATATTAAATGATTTCCTACTTTTACGGCTTTCATTGCTGGATGACCGTAAGTTCAGTATTTACCGTCCTATTGTGTATGCAAATGAAAGGGCAATATAGAGCACTTCCTTGACCTGCAAAGCTATAAGCGCCATCTGTAATCGGTTACAGGTGGTACTCTTATCCTATTTCGATCCAATGACCACTTCAAACCAAATGGACTGAATACTAAATTGTCACTCCTAAAATAAAATAACAATTACATTATTATTTATTTTTGACTACAAACAGTGAACTAGCAAAATGTATATAATACTAACTATATGTATATTATTATACGTCTAACTTTTACATTCAAAGTCATCTTGATTGTAACAAACAATCATTTCCCTATAATTAATTAAAATGAGTTGGTTTATAACAATTGAATAAAATTCAGGCATCAAGCGAAGCTCGGTCATTGCTTCAGCGTTATCGTAAAATGAGGACGAAATGTTTGACCTATACCAATAAATAATTTGCATATTTGTATACAAACAATGATATTATTATATACCAAAACAGGAAAATAGTGCAGAATTTGCATTTGCAAGAATCGGATGATAATTATGAACCATCATTCGTCATATATCTTTTCCTTAAAAACATTATAATAAATCCTATCCCATCTTTGCAATAGTGATATGAATTTTGAAACGATTGTCAACACATGAAAGCACTTCCTAGACAAAACTTAATGTAAGAACTGCGTAAGACAATCTTCACGTAGCAAAACCTCTGTTTTGTTGACTAGAGGGGAACCAAAAGGTATCCGATATCATAGGAGCAACACTAGATTATACGGGATTTTTATCCTCTAAAATCTCTCCGAGGGCCGTCCTCAGCACTAAATAGAGGACTCCGGGAACTCCATCGAAATGCAACCGGAGTCACAGAGATGGATCCTTTTTTTTTGTTTACGAGGGGGAAACCTTCAAAAGGTACCCTACGACGTTGGAGCGACGCCGGGTTATGTGGGATTTTTACCGCACTAAAACCCCCACGGTGGCCGTCCTCAGCGCTTCGTGGAGAACTCCGGGATCTCCGATGGAACACAACCGGAGTTCTTCGAGCGCGATGCCCCCCAATCGGGCTCTTCCTTTGGGGAACAGTTTACTCTCCTCCCACACACCTAGTGTTTACAATGGTATGCGGCCACACACACCGTCTTCCTTCCCGGGTTACTTGCTGGACGGTTCGAGCTCCCACACTTGCGGCCCGCAACCACAGAAGCCCCCTTTTAGTCGCCTCATACGACAGGCAGGGGATACCGTAGCCCTATTCTAGTCCCGAGACTACAGGGACAACGGAGATGGATCTAGGACACAATTACTTACTCTACTCTGTACATATGTATCACAGATACTGTTAAAAATGTATTATGTTAAAACAATGCTACATTTAAATGCATCAACAGGTGACCATTAACTCTTAAACTGACCATGTAGGTATAAATAGCAATTAGTAAGCGAGTATGTAGTAGGTAAGTATTTCGCGCGTGACTTATGAATCACAGTCATATAACAGGTAGTTTATAATGACATGTCTACATGTTTTTATATGAATTCGTTTCACGGACAACGAGGCTTCACCTTGAAATGTGTTATTCAATCGGCTATTGATACAAAGTGAATATTTAAATCGCAGATTATTTTTATTATGTATAAAAAAACAATATTTTGTTTACAGTTATTTGAGACTAGAAATTTTGGGATTAAAAATAACCTGCTGTCAATTCTTATTATGTCAGTGTTAATATTGGGTTGAAAAAAACCTAGTGGGAATGTTTATTAAGTCAGTGTTTATAATTATTAAGTACTCACTGTCGACTACGGATATCTGTAACTGATCAAAAATAAGACATTACTTCCACTAGACATAAATCACAGATGCGTCACGACTGAAAACTAAGTTTCAATACGTGGTATCTTTATCATAGACTTTTCGCTTATGATCTTTATACATCATTCAAATCAAAACATGACATTGGTGTTTAATTTATGTTTAGGTGTTTAGTCTAAGTTTCTGTATTTCATAAGTTGAGAAAATTTGTTTCATTAACATTAACGTTAAAATGTCGAGAGTCCTATTATTTTGAAAAAAAACTTCATACGTGGAGAATTAATGTTTTTTTTCAAAAATAATATGGACTCTCGACATTTTAACGTTAATGTTAATGAAACAAATATTTTCTCAACTTATGAAATACAGAAACTTAGACTAAACACCTAAACATAAATTAAACACCAATGTCATGTTTTGATTTGAATGATGTATAAAGATCATAAGCGAAAAGTCTATGATAAAGATACCACGTATTGAAACTTAGTTTTCAGTCGTGACGCATCTGTGATTTATGTCTAGTGGAAGTAATGTCTTATTTTTGATCAGTTACAGATATCCGTAGTCGACAGTGAGTACTTAATAATTATAAACACTGACTTAATAAACATTCCCACTAGGTTTTTTTCAACCCAATATTAACACTGACATAATAAGAATTGACAGCAGGTTATTTTTAATCCCAAAATTTCTAGTCTCAAATAACTGTAAACAAATATTGTTTTTTTTACATAATAAAATAATCTGCGATTTAAATATTCACTTTGTATCAATAGCCGATTGAATAACACATTTCAAGGTGAAGCCTCGTTGTCCGTGAAACGAATTCATATAAAAACATGTAGACATGTCATTATAAACTACCTGTTATATGCTATACTGTGATTCATAAGTCACGCGCGAAATACTTACCTACTACATACTCGCTTACTAATTGCTATTTATACCTACATGGTCAGTTTAAGAGTTAATGGTCACCTGTTGATGCATTTAAATGTAGCATTGTTTTAACATAATACATTTTTAACAGTATCTGTGATACATATGTACAGAGTAGAGTAAGTAATTGTGTCCTAGATCCATCTCCGTTGTCCCTGTAGTCTCGGGACTAGAATAGGGCTACGGTATCCCCTGCCTGTCGTATGAGGCGACTAAAAGGGGGCTTCTGTGGTTGCGGGCCGCAAGTGTGGGAGCTCGAACCGTCCAGCAAGTAACCCGGGAAGGAAGACGGTTGTGTGGCCGCATACCATTGTAAACACTAGGTGTGTGGGAGGAGAGTAAACTGTTCCCCAAAGGAAGAGCCCGATTGGGGGGCATCGCGCTCGAAGAACTCCGGTTTGTTCCATCGGAGATCCCGGAGTTCTCCACGAAGCGCTGAGGACGGCCACCGTGGGGGTTTTAGTGCGGTAAAAATCCCACATAACCCGGCGTCGCTCCAACGTCGTAGGGTACCTTTGAAGGTTTCCCCCTCGTAACAAAAAAAAAGGATCCATCTCTGTGACTCCGGTTGCATTTCGATGGAGTTCCCGGAGTCCTCTATTTAGTGCTGAGGACGGCCCTCGGAGAGATTTTAGAGGATAAAAATCCCGTATAATCTAGTGTTGCTCCTATGATATCGGATACCTTTTGGTTCCCCTCTAGTCAACAAAACAGAGGTTTTGCTACGTGAAGATTGTCTTACGCAGTTCTTACATTAAGTTTTGTCTAGGAAGTGCTTTCATGTGTTGACAATCGTTTCAAAATTCATATCACTATTGCAAAGATGGGATAGGATTTATTATAATGTTTTTAAGGAAAAGATATATGACGAATGATGGTTCATAATTATCATCCGATTCTTGCAAATGCAAATTCTGCACTATTTTCCTGTTTTGGTATATAATAATATCATTGTTTGTATACAAATATGCAAATTATTTATTGGTATAGGTCAAACATTTCGTCCTCATTTTACGATAACGCTGAAGCAATGACCGAGCTTCGCTTGATGCCTGAATTTTATTCAATTGTTATAAACCAACTCATTTTAATTAATTATAGGGAAATGATTGTTTGTTACAATCAAGATGACTTTGAATGTAAAAGTTAGACGTATAAATAATATACATATAGTTAGTATATTATATACATTTTGCTAGTTCACTGTTTGTAGTCAAAAATAAATAATAATGTAATTGTTATTTTATTTTAGGAGTGACAATTTAGTATTCAGTCCATTTGGTTTGAAGTGGTCATTGGATCGAAATAGGATAAGAGTACCACCTGTAACCGATTACAGATGGCGCTTATAGCTTTGCAGGTCAAGGAAGTGCTCTATATTGCCCTTTCATTTGCATACACAATAGGACGGTAAATACTGAACTTACGGTCATCCAGCAATGAAAGCCGTAAAAGTAGGAAATCATTTTAATATCAATAAATACTATGAAGTAAACAAATGAGACTTGCTTCAAAAGTTTGGCCATCAGTCGTCAATAGGATTGCTCAAAGATGTACAACATTAATACAAAACATAAGCCAAGGCGTTCCACTTGCGTAACTACGAGAGCGTGTATTTCGCAACAACTGGTGTGACGACCATAGCAAAGAACGCCATAGTCAAGTCGACGAAGGAAAGAGACGCACTGTTGGTGTTGCACCTGTCTCCCTCGCACTCGTTGCAGCTGATCAGCTTCAAGACGTCCGCGTGGGTGGAATACGCTTTTCGTATGTCGGAGCAAGACCCTCTTTCAGACGCACATCCTCGTATGTAGCGCGGATTGTTCATGTCTGGAAAATTAAAATGTTGATATTCAAAATAACTGCCAATTTCTGCGCTATACTGCCGACCAAAAGTTTGGGACCACTTGTAGGACCACTTTTATTACCTACCTCTGATTACACTAAAATTATTAATAATCTGTAAATTTGTGTGTTGTTACTTGTTTATATATGTCTTGTTTTATATATTTATTTGGTAAATAAAAGAAGGTACTGTAAAAAAAGTGCAATCTCTAATATCAAAGTCCGTGCGGCCAGTGGGTAGAGTCATTGTTCTATTTTGTAATTATGTACTCACGGACTGTTTTGATTTTATTTAACTTTAACCAAATTGTAGAATTGTTTCAACTTCCTACAACAGATGTCATTTAGCAATTTCGAGTTTATTTTTGAAGTATTTGACTCAAAATTGTACTTAATCCGTACGTGTCGTTTTTTCTGTTAAGTAGTCTTCAACATGGAAAAATTGCATGAAATTAGTCCTGAATATATCTTCTATTATCATTTTATATTCTGAAGGCAAATCCAAACGTAAGATTACTTCACAACTTATGGAAAACTTTTATTCATCAAACTATTATTCGTTGTAAAGAAACTGGCAGTAACCATGATTGTTCACGGTCAGGAAGACCAAGAGCGATCAATCAGCGAGGACAAGTTCATTGTAGTTATTGTAAACGAAATAAATGGCTAGTAGCCCCATAAATTCGCGCCTAAGTTCATAAATCACGTATTGCCATTATAATGTATTTGTTAAGGCCCCAAATAAAAAGAAATGGATTCAGTGGGCGCTTGGTCATCAAGATTGGACCGTGGAAGATTTTAAAATCTGCTGAGGAATCCACATATGAAATATTTGATACGAAAAGGTGAAATTAATAGTGAACGCTGTTTTATTGCAATAATAAAAGCATAATATTATGAATATATTGTGAGCTCTACATTTATACAAACGCCTGATCAGATATAATAGCACACGTTCGCACAAATTTGCTATGGTAGTAAAATCAGATACTAAATAGTAGATTTAACGTACTCATAACATATTTTACTAATACTGTAACATATCATTTAAACTTAAGTAAATTAAGCACTTTGAAAGTGGTAAAACCCTTTGTGGTTTGGATACGGTTACGGATATAAAATTAATTCGGATTATCCGCTAGTTTCGGATAGGTTCTATTACGGAGTCTTGGATACTTGGATTACAGTTTTGGATAGATTCGGATATACAATAGTTTAGGTTACGCTTACAGAGTCCCATAACAACCCTCCTTTATAAATTGGTTAAGAACCACGCGGCTTGCGCGGAGTACATACCAGATACTTACATCTATATTGTTCAGCGTAAACCACACATCTGCCTTGCTTCATCGGATCCAGCGAATAAGGGCATAGTTTTGAACTCGTGTTCTTTAGAACTTGCGGGCAGTCATTGCATACGTAGCACTCTATTAAGTTCAAGGTGACTGGGCTCGGTGGCGGCGCCAGAGGTCGGTTCAACAATCCTGTGTTGATTGGGAGGATGAAGCCTGAACGGTCCTCCTCTTCAATTGGTTGTTCTTGGGGCTCATTTTCTATAGCAGCTGGAGCAGGTGCAGGTTGGTCTATGGTTGAAAAAGAGTACATTATTATGTAGGTAGTAGATGTATGCAGTTGGCATCGTATGATTGGTCATAATTCATACTACGTCGTTTGTTTTCAAACTTCGCTGGTCTGTAAAATACTAAAGTGTTAATACTTGACCATATAAATTTCAGAAGTGTCAACACACTTCTTTGGTTTCTTATTAAGTTCTAATAAAACTGACACGTTTAAATTATAAACTTAAAGTTCTGGCACTTTTTTTAAGCAATCATTTTATTTATTTTAATTTCATTCCCGTGCTAGAACCGAATGAGTAGGGGATCAAGTACAATTTCTCTTCCATTTTTACTTTTATTTGTTAATATCGAAAGTTCATTCCAAATGTAGCTTTGAAAGCCTTTTAAAAATTATTACGATCTGCTTTAATTGGAAGATTTTATTATATGAAAAACACTAAAAATCTTTACCCGGATCTGCAAGGCTGTAAAGGCCGACGACCAAAGTCGCCAATGTGACCAAGACAAATGCAAGCTTCATTTTGTTTCCTACCTCGTGACTGTCGGCTAAGACCCTTTGGTTCTGATCAGAATATTATATAGAGAGTTATCGTTAGCCAATCAATAGATTCAGCGTGCTCGCTTGAGCCTGAAGGCATGCATCCAGCGGAGCGTATCCCGACTTTGTGACGCGTAAACATTTGTTCGGACAAACATCGAAAATTTTAATTAAGAAAAACCTTGCCTAGTTTTCGGTGAAGGCTACAGAATAGAATCTGATTTGATAGATGTGATGAGCACATTAAGTGTACTTATACGCTCATTATTAATAATCAATCCATCCTATGTTTTACCTATTATTACTAACGGGCGCAGGTGAAGAAATCACTGATCTGGTAATCTAGTGCTTAAATGTTGTCACAATAATCACGCAAAAGTATAATCCTTACTCCTTACTAATATTATAAATCCGAAAGTAACTCTGTCTGTCTGTCTGGTTGTCTCTTCTTCACGCGTAAACCACTTAACCGATTTTAATGAAATTTTGTACGAAGATAGTCGGAGACCCGAGAAAGGACATAGGATACTTTTTATCCCGGAAATCCCACGGGAACTAGAGTTGGCGAATGGCGATCTGAGATCGGTTAATCGGAGAATCGATCTTTTGGACCAAAAAAATCGATTATTTTAATCGATATTAGTAAGGATTGAATCATAAACTATGCATTTGATCAAGTCATGATCTTTAGCAAAGTTGTTGCCCAAGCCCACGAAGGTTCCAGAGATGTACGACCAATTTTTACCAGAAGACGCCACTGTCATTCCAATGGATACGAATTTTCAGTTTTATGTATGTTAGTATGTCATATTATTTTCTTTTAAACGCGGGCGAAGCCGCTGGCAAAAACTAATGTATAATAAATTTATAATGTAATTAAAATGATAGCGTATCAATATCATAAGCCTGTATAATTTCCGGGAAATAAATAATTTCCGATCGTTGATGTTTAATCCATTTATCTCAAGATTGTTTTATTAATAGATAATATTATCCAAGTATTATCTGCTTCGATTATTTATTTAGAGATAAAGGTTTCTGAAGGGACCGATACTTCATAATATTTATTAGTTACGATTTTCCGTATATAAATGTTGATTACTGGCAATTTCTACTCATATTTTTAACGAAATGAAATAAATATTATAATACATAATAAATAGAAATTGATAATTATAATAGTAAGGCACTGGCGTTGTTGTCTGGTTTCATCTGCGTTTGAAACAGTGTCCATATTTTTTCCATTCTTCCATTATCTCTGCTCCCGTTTGCTCCACTCCGCTGCTCATACTCTGCTCATGTAGATATCTAATAGTGATTTCATTAAATTCCCTGTATACGGAGTTCTACGTCATATATGATGTCAGATATTACTGAGAAGTCATAGGGGATTCCCGGGATCTAATTCGTAGAGTACACAGACTAGCGCACTCAAACAAAAATATATCTTCAAAATTATAGTAGGTATTAAGTGAGGATTAGATAAAAGAGGGAAAGCCCAATATTTTATTTTCCATTCAAGGCATCAAGTCCAATTTTTTCACAGTCATCAAAGTCACGCACACACCTGTGTATATGTGATCATTTCTTGCTTAACAGTTAAAAACATAATTCATTGTATACGTAATCGTAATATGGAATTATATTTTTACAACTCATTTATCAGATCTTCATCACATATTTACATTTATAAAATTATATTATCGGTTTATAAATATAGGACTTATCTGTATTGAATTTAAATTTTTATTAGGTACGAGTACTATTGTAAATTATATCACTTGTAATGTTACGTAAGTATTTACATGTTTGTTTGTTTGGATGTAATCGCATATTTTACATTATTTCTCTTTTTACGATGCAGTATCTAAATTGCAATGAACTATTTTTTACAAAATCACATCAGCTAATGAGCTTGCAACTAATCTGATGGTAAGTGGAGACTGTGACCATGAACATCTGTGACCAACTTTATTTCATATGTTTGAAGGTAGTAGAACCCTTTGTGGTTCCTCCGGCGGCACCACCACCACACCTATTTCTGTCTAATAACAGCAGTGTTAGGCGCTGCTGTGTTCCGCTTCGAAGGGTGTGGTAAAGGAGACATACTTTTTCGAGGCGTTCCAGCTTAGTCCCAGGGGTAGCGGCGCATCTGCGGCCGATCAGGTAGGAATATCTAATCCTATCTGGGGTTGATCACAGATGTCCATGGGCGGCAGTAGTCGCTTACCATCAGGTGGACTGCATGCTCGTCTGCTACTCCTATATATAAAAAAAATATGTAAGTTAGACGATAAAAATGGTTAAGGCAGTGGCCGAACTCCCCGTCGAACCGTAATAGCTCTATCATCTTTAATTTTTTTCAATCTTTCAATCATTTAAAAATTTCGTCTCATCTATCCGAGGTCGGACACATATCCCTGAGGAGTTGCAATTCCTGATGTAAGTGCCTCCCCCTTACATATAACATGCAATTATCCTCTACAAGTAATGTTAAGTCTCGTAAATAAAAGTTAGAGGGCTATAAATCAAAAACAAAAAATATTCTACAAGATACTTTAATAAATAATAACCAAGATCTTGTAGACACATTAAAAACTAGAAGAATACTGGCATAATAGGCTTAGAACATTATGTATTTATACTAAAGTTAAACATGCATGATTCACACAACTAGTGAGAGGGTTCCTAAAATGTGATGACAGGGTTGGAAGTCTCGTAAGCATGACATAACATCTAATTAAACGAGAATTTAATTAGGAGTTTAAATAATTTACGAGGTTACCCTTTATTCTCGTTAGAAATAACTATATAAACAATCATTTAAATTTGAAAGTAATCTACTTACAAACACTGAGAAGATAATATTACAGTAAACTAAAATACAATACATTAATGAATAAAGCTATTAATAATGTGATCAGAGCTATGCCTGTTATAGACGCCGAATTGCAGAGATTTCCTTCACAAACTGAACACCGTGTAAGATCTCCCGTGAAGCCTCCAGTTAACGCTCTACAGCGATGCTCAGCGTCACCAGACCCGAAGGAACAGCCTCGAACTATTTTGGTCGTATCATTCTCTGAAAAACATGCTCGAATTACATTCGTATCATATATTTTGACAGGCACTGATCGCCTAATTTCTGAAAGTCTATTTTTGACCCAAGGCGTCCATGATTCGAATCCATCCATCTATGATATTTCAAAAGTACGTTTTAGAAAATAACTATTTTACTTAATATAACGACGTCAGTAAACATCGTGAAAAATCCTACATACTCGAGAGCTTTTTATAATTCACAAAGAAGTGGACTATGACCTAAGCACTTTTAACCTAAAGGAGACCCAAGCTTGGTAATGAAACTTATTCGTTCTATTACATTTACACAATAATAAAGCTAGCCCTAGATGGTAGCAATGTAGAAGACAAGAGATGGTTATTTTTCTGTATGGACTTGACACGCCTAAAACAATTTCACTGATTGCAGGCAAGTTTGTGGAGAGGACCCTTTGAGGCAGAATTTAAATTACAAATAACAAAAGTAAATTTATTATTTTTATGTTATTTCTTTCTTTATATGTTTATTGTTTAACGTGTTTAGTGACTACGCACTATATAATGTCGTCTTACCTTTATATTGAGGTAACGACACATCGGTCCCTGATGTTACGCGTTTTTAATATCCTTAGTGTCCTTATGAGAATTATTTCTGGGTTCAGTTTTGATCGCCATACCTCCGTATTTATCTGTAAATAAAGAAGTTTAAAATTCAAGCTCACTTTTTTATAACATTGACATGCAAACGAGCTTGAAATCATCCACCTAAAGGTGATGCCATTGATGTCATGGACAGCAATGACCAACTTAATTTTTTTTTTTTTTTATAATATAAGAGTAGCAGCGAGCATGCAGTCCACCTGATGGTAAGTGACTACTGCCGCCCATGGACATCTGTAATCAACCCCAGATGGTTTAGATATTCGTACCTGAGGTCGGCCACAGATGCGCCGCTACCCCTGAGACTAAGCTGGAACGCCTCGGAAAGTCTGTCTCCCCTTAACCACACCCTTCAACCGGAACACAGCAGCGCTTAACACTGCTGTTATTAGGTAGAAATGGGTGGCGTGGTGCCGCCGGAGTCGAACCACAAGGGTTCTACACCTTTATAAACTTAGAACGAGAATCTACCGAATTGGCGATGCGATGCTATTTCTGAGACCTAATTTTTACTCTAGCTAGAGTCCACTCCATTCCACTGAAACGAAGAACTACCTGACATTATGAAGATGTGGCAGTGGTACTTTACGTGTTCGAATTATACTTTTTCTATCAAACATTTTACTGAATTTTTAATTATTAATTATTTTAATTATTAAATATTTAATTTTTGGGTTTATATTTAGTCTGAATCAACTTCAGGTCTGAAAGTTGTGGAGGATATGAAAATCGGACTTGCATTTCAGACTCACAAATTTTAAAAGGTTTATCTATTTCTAGTGTGAAGCAAGTCTTACATTTCGATGCATGTGCTTGAAAGCTGACTGATTTACATTCAAGTCTAGCATTTTAGTCCTAGATGGGGCATTGCAACTGTGATCGACTTCAGTAGAACACCTGTTCTATTATTCTTTGGTGCTTAAGAAGAGAACGATAATTCATTCAAGAATCACAAGTCATCTAAATAGTAACCTCTAACCTAGTAGCGGTCATTGCATCAATATGAAATAATTTGACTTACTTTGACTACAGTGATCAAAGAGCAAAAACAGAATATAATGTTACTACAACTATCAATTTTCAATGTAGGAAATACTTACCTCCATGGATACATCTGTAAACTCGTTCATTTCTTGCTGGTACCTCTAGTTTGTTGCATCTGCCATCGTTGCTTCCGTATTTGTTACATCTGTATTAGACCGTCTGTGTTTGTAACATCTGTGTAAGATCCATCTGTTGTGGTTGAATCTGATATAGTTGCTGCGGTCCGGTGCCTCAGTATTTGTAGCAACCCGTATTGGGTACATCTGTTATTGTTGCGTCTGTGTTTGTTGAATCATATTAGGTCCATCAGTTGTGTGTTGCTCTGTATTTGTTACACCTGCAGTAGTTCCATCTGTTATTGTCTTGTTTGTTTGCATCAGTATTAAGTCCTCAGTTTGGTGTCGCCTCTGTGTTTGTTACCTCTGTATTAGATCCATCAGTTGGTGTTGCCTCGTATTTGTTACTCTGCAGTTATTCCATCTGCAGTATTGCCTCTGTGTTTGTTGCATCAGTATTAGATCCATCAGTCGGTGTTGCCTCTGTGGTTGGTGGCATCTTAGTACTTCTATCAGTATTTGTTGCCTCTGTGTTTGTTATACCTGCAGAAGTTCCATCTATTGTTGTTGCTTCCGTGTTTGTTACTCTGTATTAGGCCCATCAGTTGTTGTTCCTTCTGTGTCTGTTGCATCTGTAGTACTTCCACCTGTAGTTTGTTGCTTCAGTATTTGTCACATCTGTATTAGGCCCATCATTGTTGTTGCCTCAGTATTTTCACATCTATATTAGGACCATCAGTTGTTGTTCCTTCTTGTCTGTTGCATCTGTAGTACTTCCACCGGTAGTTGTTGCCTCATATTTTGTTACATCTGTATTAGGCCCATCAGTTGTTGTTTGCGTCAGTATTGTTACATCTGTTAAGGCACCATCTGTGTTGTTGCCTCAGTATTTGTGACATCTGTATAAGGCGCCATCATTTGTGTTGCCTCTGTGTTTGTTGCACCTGTATCGTGTCCATCTGTGGTTGTTGCCTCAGTATTCGTTACATCTGTATAAGGGCCATCAGTTGTTGTTGCCTCAGTATTTGTTACATCTGTTAGGCCCATCAGTTGTTGTTGCCTCTGTGTTTGTTGCACCTGTAGTCGTCCATCTGTG